>PVKB01003227.1:138420-215838 GCA_004027205.1 Ctenodactylus gundi | reverse complement strand
AAAAAAAAAAAAAAAAAAAAAAAAAAAAAAAAAAAAAAAAAAAAAAAAAAAAAAAAAAAAAAAAAAAAAAAAAAAAAAAAAAAAAAAAAAAAAAAAAAAAAAAAAAAAAAAAAAAAAAAAAAAAAAAAAAAAAAAAAAAAAAAAAAAAAAAAAAAAAAAAAAAAAAAAAAAAAAAAAAAAAAAAGGAATGGCAGGGATATAGCTCGGAGCAAAGGCCCTGGGTTCAATTCCTAGTACTGCATTAAAAAAACAAACAAAAAAACAAAAAAACAAACAAAAAAAAAAGAACAAACAAACAAACCAAAAAAACAAACCAAAAAAAAGAAAGAAAAATAAAACTCAGTCACGTCTGTACACTCTCCTGTGCCTTATGATGAGTCACTGCAATCTCCCTTTTGACTACAAGGCAGCTAAGACAGACAATGTAAAGTAACGTGACCCTTAGGTCAGCTGGGAGGTGCAGAAGGGTGTGGGTAGAACGTAAGGCTCTAGAGCTCTTGGCCTGACTGGTGGCCAAGGAAGAGGAAAAAAGACGTAGAGCAGGTGCAGCTGACACCCTGCCCTGTGTCCTCCCAGCTTATAGCTGGGTCCCTTTGTGACTGCCATGATCAGTTCCTGTGCTTAGTGGCAGTGCCCAGTTCTGTGTCTCTCCTATTTCATTGCCTGGGCATGTATCTAGCTCTGTGGAGTAACCACCCAGAGGTTGGGGACTTAACTTTCCCATGAAAAACCCTTAACTACTGAAATGCAGGGGTTAATGGAAGTATTCCTCTGCTTTTCCATGCTTTGGAGAGACATTTCTGATCCACATGGCAGCTCAGAGGATCCACAGTGGGACTGAGCACCAACCACACATCAATAACTCTTTGCTAACATTCTTTTCAGGGTTTTTCGGTCTTCCCTAACTCATTTCCCCCACTCCCTCAATAGTACTTTTCAAGGCCACTGTTGTGGTTTGGGTCTGGAATGCCCCCCAAAAGTCTCATGTGTTTGAATGTTATGGATTATCTATGGAACCATGTGCTGTTGGGAGATTGGGGCCTCGTCTGCAGGGGTGGATTACAGGCATGCAAATTGGATTATGGACATGTAAATTGGATTATAGGTGTGTTGTGGGGACTTAGCACTCCTTCCACACCTGGATTCAAGAGGGGCTGGATCACTGGCATGAGACCCAAAAGGATATATTAGCTGCCTCCTCCCTTCCTTGGAGGACTAGACTAAACTTACCTTGACTTGGTTTCCTGTAGGTTTCCTGACTCCACCTGTGCCTCTGCCAGTTTTGGGGAAAACTCAAACCAGGACAGTGTGTACTTTGCATCTTTCTAAAGAACAGTTAAGGTAGAAGGGTGCTGTTTTCCTCCATATTAGAGCATCCTTAGGATTGGTTTATTCATAGAGAGAACAGAGAGCGGCTGGCATTGTAGAATTATCATCTTCATGTTTCACAAAATTGAGAAACGTGGAATGTTTTCTAGAACCTCCCTAAGTCCTGTCTATCTAGTATGCTGGTCTGCTAGTATCCATGGAGAAAAATGAAGCTATGAAGCTAAAAACGACCGCAGAGGAGCAGAATTGGGAAGTCTTCCCCATTGAAAGTGACAGCCATTGAATATGGAGCAGTGCGCCAACCACCCAGGGAGAAGTCTCTGTCCTTATATTATGCCTTGAGCCCTGTAGGTACTTAATATGTTTTGGTTGAATTATGCCCGAGGATCTTATGTGCTAATTAAGCAGGCAAGACACACAGTGGTTAAGTAATTCTTAAAGGTGCAATTTAATTAAGAATAATAATTAACAGAATAAGTAATAAACACTTAGAGTCATTCTTCTGGGATCTGAAGCCTGAACGAAGAGAGCAATATTACAAAGTGGTTAGGAGTATCTCATCCCTTCTTTTGATTTTATGGATGCTGAGACCCAGAACATTCCATGCAGAGTCCCTTTGCTTAGTTGAACACTGTTTTCAAGATTGAGCCTTAGTATTTTGTGCAGTGCTTAGAGCACTAGTCACACAGCATAGCATGTTACCTCTTTCTCAGTTACTAGAGCCCCTGGTCCTTCAACTTCAGCCTTGCTTTTTTAAAGCTGCTTTCCACCCCGACCCCCTTAAATTTGGCTTGAGATCTTCTAATCAGATAACTGGTATCCGAATATTTTTGTTCTTTCGTTGACACATCAGCATAAAATAAAATGAAATAAATAAAATGGATGGCTTCCCCTTTTGTCGTTGTTGCCTTCCTGTCCCTGGGACACCAAGGTTGATATGCACAGCTTAAGGCAGGAGGGGTGTAGTGGAGCTCAGTTTCGGAGGTCTCATTCCATGCGTGGTCGGCCTGCCTCAAGGCGGGAAGGGCCGTGGACGAAGAGCATGGCGGTGCCAGTGCTCCTCCCGTGGCAGCTAGGACGCAGAGAGAGACAAGGAGTCTGGAAGAAGAAAACACCCTTCCAGGTTGCAATCCCAGTGACTGATTCTTGCAACCAGGCCCTCTCCCAATAGCACATAAAGTCGCCAGTGGGCTACTCTCCTGATGAATCTTACACCCCCACAACCCAATCACTTTCCAGACACATGAGACATGCAGACATTTTAGATTTAAACCTTATCACCTAATATGCCCTTGTCTCCAACCGAATACTAAGCCTGAGTATCCGGAAATGCTCAGGCATGGCAATGGCAAAGAGGGAGAGAAATACAGGGAGAAGTCCTGCGGTTGGGAGTGTTGGTGGCCTGTTTTAAGGGCAGGATATTATAAAATGACTAGTACGATGTCTACCAAATCAGTGACTGTTCCTCCCTGTCTGTAGCTAGTGAGAAGGTCAGTATTTATTCTCACACAGCTTCCCTTGGATTGTGTTAGAAGCTCAGGACTTGTGCTATCCAGGACAAATTGGGAAGAGATTTGGGTCAGGTCCATCACAGGCATGGGCCATTTGGGCCATCCAGAGGAGCTTGGCCGTCCTGTGGTATCTACACTGAGCGGGTTCCTGGTTTCCATATCTGTGACAGTGAGTGTGGATTGTGGTTCTTGCACAGTGCCTGCCATCTGAGTTCTGTTACTACAAGGTGCTGCCACCTGGGGCACCCGCTGTTTTTTGTCTGGGAACAAATTCCTGGGGGTGAAATTAGGTTTGCTAACAAAGTATTTTTGTCTGGCTGTATGCCTAGAGTGAGTGAAGGCAAGGAGGGGAAGAATGTCTTTTGTTTTTTACTAATGAATTGATAGCAGAAAAAATAGTCAATGTACCTGTCAGTTTCTCCATATCATCAAATGAGAACATTTTATTGCAGATGAGGGAATTTGTGAGGGGCAAGATTAGAGAAAGACCTCGATAATCAGATTATGGGAAACTTACATTGTCCCAGGAAGATGTTGCAACCTTTTTCCCGAGAGGTTGCATTTTGGACAGGGAGTGGATGTCATGACATCAGTGTTTCAGGCGACTTACCTTGGTGGTGTTCAGAACACACAGAAGTGATGACATGGACTTCTGTTAGGTAAGAAGGGTTATGTCAGTAGGAAGCCTTGAAAGGGGCAGTGTGATTAGAAAGGTCGGGAAGGGTGGCTAGGTGGCTGGCAGGGAAGGGAGGAAGGAAGGACCCCTTGACTTGCTGCCTGTGTTTTCAAAGGCAATAAGGCTGAATAAACCCCATGAGACCCCTGGTGTCACAGGGCTTACCTTCTAGAAAGAAAGGTGAATGGTAAGTAAACAAAAGAAGTAAATGAAAAAAATTTAGATGATCTTACATGCTCCAAGAAAATGGAAGGACATGATGCGTTGAGGATGACTGTGAAGAGGGAGGGATTTCAACTTTCCATTGAATAGTCACAAAAGGTCTGTGAAGAGTTGGCATCTGAGCTGTGAGCCACTTGCTGCCCTCACCCCTTCTCCAGCCCATCATGCATGAACTGCTGCGCGTGGATCCAGAACCAGTAGCATCTTCCACTATAGATCAAAGCATGCGAGAGGATGCCTTGACTTGTACAGATCTTGTTGGTCTGCACAAGACTATTGTCTAACACTGTTCTTGGCACATGGTAGACACCTAGTTAAGGTTTCGTAAGACAACAAGCGAGCAACTCAGCTCATGGTGCATCTAGAGAACAGTGAGCCGTGGGGAAAGGGTGAAACCTTGGGAAATCCCCATAGCTGAAGATGAGTCAGAGATGAGGGGGCCAGGTAGGGAATTTGGCCCCTACCTTTTGCCATTCCTGCCTGGTAAGTGCGTGGGATTCTGTGCTTCCCTCGCTTCCTCATTGGCATTGCCCTGTTTGCCTCAAGCGGTGTTACCTCGCATGGTAGCCACCTGCTGCATGTTCACCCAGGAGCCCTCGAGGTGTAACTAGTCCTGAGATGCCCTAGAAGGATCAGGCATACACAAAATCTCAAAGACTTACACAGAAAAAGGATGTAAAGTGTGTAATGAATACTTTTTTGGGTTAATTATGTGTTTGAAAGATATTTTAAGCATTGAGTTAAATAAATAGAATAAGGAATTTCACTTTTTTTTCTTTCTAAATGCGCCTACTGGAAATCTAAAATGAATGATTGGCATGTTGCATTCCAGTTACTATCATCAGTGCTCCCCCCCCCCCCCCCCCAGAAACAGGTCATGGAAAGGAGAGGGGCAGGGCTCACTTCATTTTCCTTTTAATAACATAAAAATTCCAACATATTAAAAAATAAGTGCTGGATGCCAGATGTGGGAGGCATAACATACATTTTGTATCTGAGGGGCCATATTTGTCCAAAACACTGTTGGGAACTATTGGCTTAATTTTGTAATTTATAAATAAATTCTATCTCCTTTATCAGATACCTTTCGATCTGAATGGAAAGCCCCTCGTGATATTGGCACACAAATGTCTCTTCGTAATCTTAGTTCTATTGTCTTCCCATTCATAGATGTTTCTGCCTGATGATAACTACAGAACTTCAGGTTGGTCTTCCAGGGGTGACACACAGTGGTGCCCTTGGCCTTCATAAGCAGTAGCGATATGACAAGCCTTAAAGAAGACAAAAGGATGGTGCTTAGACACTCTGCTTTTATGCTACTAATAAGAATGCTTTTTCCCCCCTTAAATTGAGCTCACCATGCTTGAAGGTTAAGATTCTTTCCAAGATTCCAAATTATGAGTGCGCCATGTTGCTTGAGTCCATTGCCTTGCGATGGCTTTATTAGATTAAACATCCTGCTGGGCAGCTAAAGAAAACTAGGATTATCACATTTCCCTTTGAAAACCTGGTAGAGACAAAATAAATGGTTAACAAAACAGAGCAAATTCAGTTTGCAGGTGTTCAGAGGCACTGTGTCCCCTGACAGAATCAGAGTGTCTCTCTTTTATTCCTTGCTTGCAGAATGCCTTTCATGTAGGCTGAAGAAAATCTTGAAAAAAAAGAAATCAAGGGGCAAAAGTTGCTCTCCCCTTTTTTTGATGTGTTGCTAATTGCATTGTGCACACTGCGGAGATGGTGCAGGGGGAATCTGAAAACTTTATTTTGTTAAGCTTTACTTTTTTACTGCACCCTGGGTGTGCCAATAACAGTGCTTTATCATTCGTATTTCCCAGGGTGTTGACTCCTAACGATTGATTTTTTTTTCCCTTGGCAGATCTAATTAAGTATTTGAAGTATTTCATCAATTGGTACCCGGTTCCTACACACACTTGGTGGGAGGCTCTTCGAGATTCTCTTAAAAACCCAGTTATGTCCCAGCACTCTGAAAATTCTTGTCTGCCAGAGCAATTTTGAATTTTGTTATCAGTGTCTGCTGGAAATCTTAATTCAATAAAGACTAACTCATTTGAAAACGTTTCAAATGCAACTTGGGTAACTTAGGGCACACAGAAAAACGCATGAACATGCAGGTTTACATTGGAATGGTACTGAACAATTAGAATGAAGCTTTTTTGTACAGTTATGAGAAGCAGCAACTGGATTAGAAAGAGTGTGTGAGCGTGTGTGTGTGTGTGTGTGTGTGTGTGTGTGTGCGTGTGTGTGTGTGTTTAAATCACTCATTAAAATCTTCTTTTGCTCCTCCAGTATCCTGGCATTTTCCACTAAGTCCAAAATGCAGGCAGCAGGCAGGCAGGTATTAAAAAAAACCCTCTATCAATATTTTAAAAATAATAAACAAGAGCCCCTACATATGTCTTTGTGTTATCTTCTAGCGACCCAGGCTCTTCCCCTTGAATGGGACTGTGTCTCCTGTTATCTTTTGCTCTTGTTCCTTTCATGGATGGAAGATTATTGCTATAGAAAGCATGGTCATGCCATGGGGGAATGTACCTCCTGCTCCGGGTGGGTTGGGGTGTGTGTGTGTGTGTGTGTGTGTGTGTGTGTGTGTGTTCCGACTACATCTGCAGACCGCAGCTCACACAGCCTTTGGGAAGAGAGAGAGAGGAAAAAAAATCCGGGTCCTTATGAAACTGTAATTCCTAAACAATGAATTCCTCCTCACAGGACACTGCACTTTCTCACTACTGTTTAGCACAGTTAGCTCTTAGTCTTCCCTGCAGCATATTTGCTGCCCAAGTTCACCGTTTGACATATGTAAGAATATTTAAACAAAATTTTTTCCCCAGAGAAGTTTGTTTCATCTTTGGAAGCCTGGGGCCTCCCGCAGACATCATAGGAATCCTCCTCCCCTCCCCGCCTCTCTTCCGCGGGCTGCTTATCTCTGCCCACCCCCACGTGCCCCTTCGCTTTATGACCACGTCTCTCACACTGCTTTCCGTTTGCCTCCAAAACTGGGATGGGAAAACGCCCTCCCGCTCCGGTTGCTTCCTTCCTCTATCTTATTTCAGACCTCCTCATCTTGTGCGGAAATATCAGAAGACTCAAACTTCCAATTTCTCCCCCTTTTTCCTGTTTCGGTGTGTTTGGTCCTGTTGTGAGATGTAATTCTCCTTACTCTTAAAATTAAACCCAGTGCCTGGAAAGATTGTATCCTTGCCTGAGTATGGGGCGGTGGCGGGGAGGGATGTAAAAACCGGTATTTAGTTTTGGCCTGTTCCCTTGTGCCCTACGCACTGTTAGGTACTCGAACACAAGAGAGGCTCATCCTGATTCCATTCGTGGAAGGTAAATCCTGCCGAGAAACAAAAAGACTGCTAGATTATGGTGGGTCAGTCGTCTCCCAGGGAAGTGTGTTCTTTAAAACTTTATTTTGCATATCTCAGACTAAATCAAACTTGATCTGTGATTTCTGTTGTTCAACTTAACAATCAAAGGCTTAAAATTAAAAAAAATATTTTCAGACAACAGTGAGGTTTTCTTAGCTTCAAAAGTGAATAAAGCCACACTATGGATTCCCCTTTGATGATTATGTTTTATTTATTTATTTTTGTCTTTTGGAAAGAGAAATTGAGGAAGAGACTTGAAGGTGATTCTTTCTTCAACACAGATGTCTGTCCACACTAGTGTTCAGGCTTCTCATTCGTTACCATCATCTTGGGGAACTTTTGGCATCTTTTCTTTTTGGCATAATCCCGGAGAGCAGTTGGGATGTTGACATCAAACTGTATGGGGGAAAGTAAGTCTCCAGTCCCTAGATTTGTTCAGTGTTTCTCTTGCCTTTCATTTTCTAAAGTGTTACATATGGAATACATATGTCTTTCTATTCCAGTACTATAGGAAAAAAAAGGAAGAAATAAAGAAAAATCACAAAGAAATCAATAAACACCTGTTATTCCCAGATCGGCAGTTATTTGGGCCCAGAAGCGCCTGCAGGCAAAGTTAAAACAAAAATACAACTATGTCTCCGTGCCTTCATAGATTTCTTGTAGCTGGTGTGAGGGTCTTTTAAATTTTATTTTATATTTATTTCGTTTTGTTTCATCTTATTTGATCCCAGAGTGGACCCTTCCCCTTCTGTTATTTCACTGGCCCAGATTTCTTCTCTCCAATGTATAGTTCCTCTTTTTCTCTGCTATATTTTTTATTCAGCAAGTGCATGTTTCTTTTTCCCCCAGTGGCTTTAGGATGCAGCTTTGTTTATCCCTTGCCGCTGCCACCGCAGGTTTCCTACGTTAGATTGCCCCCTGCTGCTTCTCTAACATTAAAAATAAAGCCCAAGATGCAATATATTCGGGGAATCTATCCTTCGATAGTGTATATTCAGTGAAAGGATTGGTACCTAATCATTTGGGAACAGGTTTACGTATAACTAATAGTTGGTAGATTCTTTGCCTTGTTGTGTGAAGATTTTTAAAATGTGAGTGTGTGTGCATACACAGGTGTGAGTTTGTATGTATACCTTTCCCCTGGAAGTTAGATACGGATCAGAAGGCATTGTTTTAAATAACTAGGGGCCAAATTGTGCCCTTTGCCTTTGTTAAAAACAGTATGGTTCCCAGGAATCAAGTCTTACTAAATTGCAGGGTATATGTGTTCTAAAAGTAATAGGCATGAACTCTGTAAGGGCAGGGAGCTTGATGTGTTTGTTGTGTGTCTTTAGCACAGTGCCTGACACATGGAAACATTAACTATTAGTCTCATTATTAGAGTCATTCACTTAGCAGAGATTATTATTCAAGTTCATACTGCCAAAGTAATTTTTGTTGGGCTTGGGATTCAAAAGAGTGAATAAGTTACCTAGCATTTTGGCAGAAATAACTGCCAGGAAAAGCACAGAAGATGTGTAACAATCCCTCACGCCCAGTACAAATCTCACAGTAGTGGCTGTGTTTTGGCTCTTAGAATTTGCTTTCCTTTATTGCTGTTTTCTTGTTTCCTAACAGATCTGATTTTCTCTTCTGAATGTTCTTCCCCCACTGTGTTTCTAAGATAGCACATTCAGTGCTTTGGCTACCGCTGCGTGTCCACCTGTCTCTGCCAAAACTCCAAGTTAATGTAAGGAAGAGCCCTCGCCAGCTTCATTTCTGTGTCCCTACTATCAGCCCCAAAATGTCACTTCTGTTAAATAGATGACATGGGATTCTAATATCCGCAAAAGGAAATAAGCATGTAAGAAGTAGAAAAGGGGAACTAAAAGGATGTGCCTAATGTTAGAGGTGGTTCAAATAAAACAGCACAGCGATGAGGTACAGAGAGACCCTGGTCCAAACAAGGACCGGAGAGTGGAATGAAAACAAAATTAATCACGGTCAGCTGCCTTAGGCTTTTTGTTCCCTACCTATAATCATGGCAGCATCTTTATGTATGTATTCTGGAATTTCTCCCTCCTTCGCCCTCCAGCGATAGATTCCAGCTGGCTTTCACATTTGGAGTAACCAGAATTATGACTGACAGCTTGTCTTCAATAGCCATAAGAATTAGGAGACTCTTGGGTAGATGCGAAGGGGCTGGGCCTTTACTTTCACGGATGACCATGCTCCAGACCTCTGAGTCCCTGTTGGCCCTCTCCTGTGAAAGACGTGTTCCTGGAATATAAGTCTGTGCCATCACATTGCAAGGGGAGGCCTGGCGCTGGTGTCCGCTCACTGAGAGGTTCATCCTGTACGCTGTCTCTAATTTCAAATAATGTGCAAAGGAGATTTATGAAGAATAGGTTGGATTTTTAATCTAATTAAGCAGAGTTTAAGATTTTTTTCCTTCGTGACACGTTCTTTTCTTTCCGGTCGGAAATAGGTAACATCCTAATTTTCTTTTCTCATTTTGTTATCACTTTAAAAAGCAGCAGCAGTTTTCCCACTGTGGTGTATTTAGGGGCATGTCGATCTGTGTCCCAATAAGTAGACTCTAATTGTGTTATCTTGAGAATTTGTAAGATGGCATCCTACTTCAGTTGGCCATCCCTAAACCTGGGCACCATAACTAATATCCTCTCCTGTAACATGGCTCTCCCACCCCCATGGAGATTTATATTTCTTAAGATTTATGCCTGGTACTGCATTTAGCTATCTTTCATTCCTTTTTCCTGTTACAAAGTATTTTATTAAATGAACATGGCCCAGTTTGTTTTTCCTCTACCGAGGGGTAAGTTATGTTACTGCCATTTATTACTATTTCCAAATTGCCGCAAAGAACATTTTGCAAACGTGTAATTACATCTTTTGTTACATATCTTTGGGCTATATGTATAATATAAAAGTTTTGGTTTGTAAGGCAGTTTTTCAACCTTTTTTATAATTCCAAATTATTTTCTGAAGTGGTAGGACCAATTAGCATCCCTTTTAGCATTATGGTTATCAGTGTTCATTATCCTTCCCAGCCCCTAGTACCTTAGACTCTTGTTCTTTTCTTTTTGTCTAAAACTGTATCTCACTGTTTTTTTTAAGTTTATATTTCCGTGATTACTTATAAAGTTGAGAATCTTACATGAATGTTGGTCCTTTTGTTTCCTTCTCTGAAAATTGGTCTATTCATGTATTTTGCCCCCTTTTCTACTAAGCAATTGATCTTTTTCTTATCATTTTGTAGAAGAGAAGTTTATTATATCTTTTTGTTACGAGTGTGGCAAATGTCTTTGTCCGTTTGGTGACTTACCTTTTTATTTCCTTTTTGTCATTCGATTCCATCCTTATGTATCAATATTTGGCTTTCTTGGTTAGATTTTTAGGATCTTGCTTTAAAAAATACTTTTCTACACCTAAGCCATGCAGTTGTTTTCTCATATTCCATGGGATTTTTAAAAAAATGTACAGTTATGCCTTTCCTGGTAAAGTCATTAGTGTTCCTGAGATTGTTCTTTGTTTATGATATGGTAGGGATCCAGCTAATTGTTTTTCTCACCTGGACAATCAATCCAGCAACACTGTCTAAATATTCCATCATTTCTCCATCGTCTGTAGAATTAGCGTTATGATCAATCACATCTTCATAACAGTGGGGTTCTCTGCTTTGTGTGGCTCTGCTGATCTGTTCATTTGTCTTCTGCCTTTGTTGTCTCCTTCTTTCTTCTGTTTTCCAAGGTTAAAACATAATTGGCCTTGAAAAACAAAACCATTATTTGCATGGCCTTTTGTAAAGGGTGACTTAATGTACAGTATGAGAAGATGTAGTTGGAAAGATATTTGTTTGTATTATGACGTGCTTATGGAAGTTGTTTTTAGGTAGTCTTGCATGTCTTTTTTAAAAAACAAAATTCTTTTGTCACCTACCATGTCTCTTGGTGTTTCAAGCTCTCATTTGTAAGTTTTCTTTTGAGATAGAGTTTTTCTCCATAGTCGAGGCTGGCCTCGAACTCACAGCAATCCTCCTGCCTCGACCTCCCAAGTGCTGGGATCATAGGCATGCTCCACCTTACCAGCTTCATCTCATTCGTAAGTTTTGGGTTTTTGTCTTCAGATTCACTTTCCCA
Organism: Ctenodactylus gundi; assembly: GCA_004027205.1. NCBI lineage: Eukaryota > Metazoa > Chordata > Mammalia > Rodentia > Ctenodactylidae > Ctenodactylus > Ctenodactylus gundi. Next base: position 204,572 of record PVKB01003227.1, on the reverse strand, counting down.
GGTGGGACTGCTAGAACTGTTGACATTTGCTCTTCTCTATTCCTATGCAGAGAGTCACATGAAAATAATAAACAATGTTGACTTTATTGCTGAAAATTCCGTGGGATCTCATTTTAGTGAGAGTGGTGGCAAATAAAGGTAGCACCTCATTCCTTACAGGAGATTCATGGCATATGGAGCAAGAGGTGCTGTGTGTATATATGGGAAATTTCGTATCACATGATTTAATTCCTTGTATAGGAAGCCTGGGGACAGGGAGACACCTTGTAAGTTTTCAGTTGTTTTTAGTTAAACAGGAAACATTTTAGGAGACAAATTTCAGATTTAGCTTTGTGGGAGAGCAGGGGAAGCCTTTTCTAAAACTGGAATCTTCCCTTAAAAACTTAATATGGCTATCTTCAAGTTACTTGGCTTTCAATAACTAATACATGGTTTTTACTGCAATTCTGCCATAACCTACACATGTACTTGTATTCATTTTAATCATAAGAAAATAACGAGTAAGGTCTAAAGATCTCAGTGGTCACCCTGAACTACATGGATTTGACTTCCTAGCTAAGATAATATGACCTAGGATTTCACTGATGTATTTAATACTGTTTTCTTAAATTGCACTGTGTGTATTCAGGGACAATAGAATATAATCTCTATGAAATATGTATTCTCCAAAAATTTATGCAAGAATTTTTATGACCTCATGTATCACTCAAATAATGAATGAATTTACATATTGGCTAAAGAAGATAGCTTCTTTTACAAAGCTGGTTTTGTTTCTAATTACTAAATACAATACTTATTGCTCTCTTATTGATATCACAAATGAGGATTATTTTAGACATGGTTATTTTAAGAAAGTTATCATTAAAAGTGCAATCTCTGACTTGGGAGACATTAAAGTAGAAAATCACTAGTATGAATAGAATGACACAGGGCATCTTTGTATAAAATGAGTTTTAATCTAAGCTTATTGAAGATTATGGATTTGGACTAATGAGGAGAGGATAGGTATCCCAAGTGAGCATGAGAAAAATGCTGGAAAGAATAAGTTTTTATTGGTTGGAGATAAAAAGGTAATTGAAGGAGATGGTGAGGTGGAAGAGGTGAGAAGCCGGGTGGGATGTTGGGGAACCGGATCTCCCATCCTAACGTAATTGCTTTACAATCCGTCATAGCAAGCTGCTGAAGAGTTACCATCTGTGGGAGTGTGTGGGCATAGCTTCTCAGGTGTTGCGTGCTGGTGTTACTGCTCTGAGGCCTGAGGGTGGGCTGAGGAGAATGTTTGCATGAGCCCTGTCATCTCGTCCAGGTCTAAAGTTTTGAATGACAAATTCATGATCCAAAGAAGAATGTTATAGTAAGTAGTCTTTGTAATTAACGTTTAAAAACTATCTACAGCTTTGTATTTGCCCTTTAGCTGCCTTAATGGAGGCCTTAAATCAACTAACAACCCAGTGCCACACAGTCCATGGTAGAACCAATCTATTCACATAAGAAGTCTGGTTGTAATACATGTAACATGTATAATGGTGTACACACACACACTCATATATATATATATATATATATATATATATATATATATATATATTCTAATTCAAATTATTGAAAATAATTACAGCAGAATAGAATAGGTATGGTAGGCTGAAAAATATTCTCAACCCAAGAACCATGAGGTCCTAATCCTGAAACTTAGAAATATTACTTTATTTGGAAAAAGGATCTTTTCAGATGTGATCACATTAAGGATTTTGAAGTGGGGATATTATTTGTGTGAGCCCTAAATGACAAGAATCTTTATGAAAGACATACCTGTACACACACACACGTGTGTGTGTGTGTGTGAGAGAGAGAGAGAGAGAGAGAGAGAGGTGTCACTTGAATACACAGCAGAGAGATATGCCAAATTGTTGGTTTTAAAGGTAAGTGCGATATGAATTCAAGCCAAAGAATACTAGCAGCCTCCAAGATTCTGCAGAGAGCACAGTACTGTCATTATTTTGATTCTGGTCCAGTGGTACTGATTTCTGACTTTTGGCCTCCAGAAATATGAGAGAATAAATTTTTGTTATAGTAAGTCACCAAGTTTGTGGTCATTGTTAGAATGAATACTGGAAGTTACTACAGTAGGTGAGAGTATTACATGCACATTTTCTACGGGAATTGGTTATCTCTACCATGGGCTGTGTGATTTGGTGCATTTAGCTTAGTTTGTAAGATGAAAATTGCAATAGTAAAACCTACTTCCTGGAGTAGTTTTAAGAGCCAGATGAGCTTACTCAGCTCTGGTAAGTCCGGTTATCATTACCATCACCAGTTTATCTCTTCTCCATTACGGCCATCATTATTTTTCTTGCTTCATCTCTGAATTTTAGGATTGAATCTTTGGTGATTTTCTAAAAAATGTAATTACGATACATTATTTTGAAGACACCTACTTTCCTCTTATTCTCTGAGCTTATGGCTTGGCCTCTTGTTGAGGTTTTGTCATTTTAGCCAAGTATGACCAGTCTCAGCATCAGCAATAAATAGGAGCGTCTTGCCAAAAACTTCATTAGGACCAAGGTCATCTTAAGCAGTCCGGGAAGGTTTTCCTCCTCATGTTCTTATTCTTTCTCTTCTCCCTTCTTTGCCAACTTCTGTTCCTCCTTATTATTTCTTTTTGTTCCTTTCTCTATTATTTCTTTTTCCCTTTCTCTGGTGTAAAATTGTTCTGAACTCTTCCCTATATAAGCATAAAGTAAAAAGACAGTTCTTGGGCATAAATTCTAAAGGAAGCACAGCAGCCTCGAATGTTAGATGAAGTGTAGTCTCATCGTGTGGCCGCCCACTGGGCTAGCTAGATTACTCATTGTCAGGCGATGGAATTGGTTTCTAAATAATTTCAGAATAAACGACATGGCTAATTGATCTCTTATTTTGATCCATATTCCTACCCCTCATCCTTGACTTAGCCAAAAACCAACTTCTTGAACTGTTAAAGAAGATCTTGACTGCCAGCAGGGGAGAGATTTCTTAGAGTCACCATTTCCAACCCCTCAAGTGCCAACCTGCCTGAAGAGGAAGCCAGCCCCATTACAAAAGGATTCTAAGTTTCACAGGACATGGTTCCTATAATTAAAAAAAAACCTGATCTTATTTCCTTGATTGCTCCTGAGAGGTATTCAGTCACAGAACAAACATTACTATTGAATGCCTGCTGTGTGTGAGGTACAGTGTTCCCAGCAGTGACCAAAATGCAGTCCCTGCCCCCAAGTTCGTGTCTTCCAACCTAGTAGTATAATAGGCAATAGTGGGATCAGTTAAAATTCAGAGTGATGATTTTTCCCACTGAGATAGCTAAGAACAAATATATATATATGACATGCTTTTCTGTGTCTGTTTGTGTGTTTTCACTAGAGCTGAAAGTAGGTCTTGCCTCTTTTCCTAAAGAAAAAAAAAAAGCCTTATGTGCTTTGCTCAGTGTCGGATGTCTACAGCATGTCTTTGAGAAGGCCATAGTGATATGCTTCGTAGCCACCCAGTGAATTTCCAAGGATTTGCTTGACTAAAAGTAGCTTGGGAACATATTTTTCTCCTGTCACTTTGGCACATCTGGGGGAGTTCTCAGAAAATCTGAAGAGACAAATAATGAGGTCTGGATGAAATGTTTTCTTGTGTTTGAATTTTAAGGTTCTTTTGCTTAATTTATTAACAGCATGATTTTGTTCAGATAAATAAACATTTATAGTAGGAGGAAAATTCCTTTATGGATCAGCATTTTTTTTCTGGAACATACTTGAAGGAGAGAAAGGCCGAATATATTTCAAAAAGCTGGTGCTGCTGGATTGTCCTGTTAGGCTCGGCTCAGTGTGGCACTTTGCTTTAATTTGATGTATTGTGGGAAAAATAAATCTCTGGATGTATTAGTAATGGTTCTTAGGGTAGTTGGCAACATTGGGAATAGTCCTGGAAATCAGGAGAAAAGGTTAGAGGGAAGGTTAAAAGACCTTTCTTTTTGCTGCTTGTGCATTTGAAACAATTCCCTATATTATATACTACCCATTCCATGAATTTATGACAGAAGAGCAATGTAAAGATTTAATACCGTACTTGGGAGGTTGAGGCAGGAGGATTGCTGTGAGTTCGAGGTCATCCTGGGCTCCGTGGTGAGAGCAGGACTGGTCTGGACGACGTAGTGAGAATATGTCTTAAAAAAAACCAATGAACAAACCAACCAACTACCAATACCCCACTGCGGTCAAGATGACAAGATTTCATAGTTCATGCTTATTTTTCAGTGTAAGGAGAAAGACCTATGCTGTAGAGAAAACTTTTGTTTTGGAGAAATAAGCAGTTCTACTGATTTTAAAAACTTCGGGAAATAAGAAGACCCTGATGTTGATTGAAATAGACTCATGTGATGTTTGGACCATAAATAGATCTGCTTCATATGGATAATTTTTAAATAAGTAGAATTTGATTGAGCTTATTTCTTAGTGGCAATTATAGTCTACACTCTTCAAATTTCTTGTCCTGTTATTTATTAGAGATAACTTTCTTTATCTCCATCCCTAAACTCCTTTTGTATACATTCAGAGCTGCAGGTTTTTCCGAAAGGTGATTCCATTCAGGGCTAACCTATGTACAGACAGAGGCATACAAACACTCATATGCATGGACCCAGACAAGCCCTCACCCTAACTAATCCTGCTTCCCCCATAACATCAGCTGCTGTTGTCGAAAAATTTTCAGTGAGCCATTTCTCTTAGCAGACATCATTTGGAAAAATGCAAGTAAGCTATCAGTCACTCATGCCTGAACACAAATCACCTCACTAGCGTTTTCCAGCCAAGAACTGAGATTGCAGGAAAGTAGATTTTAAATCTGAAATAAAAGAGAAGACTGTCCGGAGTAGAAGCTCTCCACAGAGGAGATGAGGCGTAAGTTGGGGGGACAGGAAACTTAGGGTAGCATCTGAGAGTGCTGAAAGAGAAGTAGGAAGACACTTGCCAGTGACCAACAGGTGAGCCACTGTACTGAGGTTCTCATAGAGTGGTAGGACAGCCTCCTGCTGGGATGTATATTCTGCAAAGACAGAATCAGTTTATCCACTGGCATTTGTTGAAGTACTACTGTGATACTGTGCCCAGCACATAGTAGTATATACTAGATAAATGTAGACAAATGAACAAATAACCCGGTGCCTAAAGACTACTGTACCCATACTACCATGACTGTTTCTTTTCCAGTTAATTTCTAAAGTGCTCATATTTTCTCCCCACCCTCAAATGTTTTAAAATATGGTTCACTATAGCCTGATAAAAATAGTTCTTTTCCCTTATGATTTGAAATACTAAGTGTCAAGATATTCTAGCAACTAAACAAGCTTATTACAGGAATCAATCAATGAAGTATTTATTGACCATGTATTCTGTGCCTAGAAGTTCTTTTTTTCTGGAAAAGGGAAAGGCCAATCTGTTAATCCATATTTTACTTTTATAGGAACCTAAGGCAAGCAATTAGGACTTTTACTATTTGGGGATGCAAATACACATGATAAATAATGGTCATTATTTTAATCTTTCAGATTTCATTTTATGGTTGCATTATGGCCACTTGTCTAATGTATTTAATTTCCTAAATTTCTGTTTCATGAAAAATGGAAGTTGTATTGATTTAACATCAGAAAAATGTACAGCAGTTAATATAAAAGAGCTGCATCTAATTTTGTTAATAAACTATAAATGGCAAAATGACATACAGTGTAGATTTTCAAAGCCTTGGGAACCCACTTTTTTGTAGCATTAATTGTGTAGTTTTAGTTTTGGCAGGAGAATACTTCTACTGCGTGATATTCTACATTATTGTTCTTCAAAGTAGGCTGAAATTTTAATATAATGTGGAAAAATTTCCCTAGTGACTTTCTATTAGGCTAGGAGTGATGTTTGCATTACAGAGCTAACTTGTAGAGACTGGTTGGTTAGACACTGGTCATAACCCGCAACTCTGACATGGAAAAACTATTAATGTAAGTTGACAAACATTTGTCATGAATTCAAACATGGTTTGTTCTTTCTGATTATTTCTGGAGTCATTGTCAAATTTAATAGTTAACTCTGGAAGCTGATAGCCTTAGTTAGAATCCTGGCTCCCCTGCTTATTAGCTGTGCCCTCTTAATCATCTTGTATCTCAGTTTCCTCATCTACAAAATGGGAATAATAACTATAGCAACTCCCACAGTTTCTCTGAGAGTTAGATAAGTTGGTACAAGTAAGTGTTCTGAGCACTGAGAAGAACACAGAGGTATTTGATTGATTAATACTGAGATTTCTGTGGGTGGATTATGAGTATTTTTTAGAAGTTTTAGCTCTAATGAAAGTCCTATCAGAATACTTCCAATGAGACTAGTGCATGAGTAAGCTACGGTGACTACAGTTCCAAATAATTCATTATTTGTCTGATGGGTAATGTCATGGAAGAGACTTACTGCAGTCTCAGGTGAGGTCAGACTGAGCAGAGAGGCCTTCAAGGTGGGAATGCACAGCTGTTTGAACATTTCTGGGTGTGCGAGTTGTTCACATAGATAGGTGTTCTGAGCAACATCACTATGCCTGCCACACAGACGGTGGATTGGCAGGGCCTCCATTGGTAGAGTGAGTATGAGACTGTGAAACCAGATGTAGTAGAGTTATCTTACAGTTCTGGTTAGCTGAAGCAGGAGGGATTGCAAATTCAAGCCCAGCACAGGCACACGGCCAACTTAATGACTATGAAACCCTATCTCAAAATGAAAAATTTAAAAAAGGGATGGGGATGTATTGATAGCTTGGTGTGAAGGCCCTGGGTTCAATCATCAGTGGAGATATATATGTATATAAAGAGGCTGTTGAGTGGCAAAGAAGATGGTTGCCAGACTGACCCAGGCTAGCATGCTAGTGGGGATAGAGAAACTACGGATTTGAAGTCCATAAGAAGGGTAGTAACAATCAATGATTACTGATATGTGATTGGTAAGAAAAGGGTAAGCATTGTGTATGAGGGTCAGGGGTCCTGCCAGTGGCCAATTCAGACATGGCTCATCAACCTGAAAGATGTCCCATATTTGTGATGGGCAGAAGCTCCCAGGATTAGCAGCGTCAGACAGAGCTGCTGTGTGAGAAAAGCCAGCATCACTGAGAGGACCAAAGTACAGGCAACTCTCTATATTTGGGGCTTCTGCATCTGTGGACTTAATATTTCTTATAAAAAACCTGCACCTGTATTGAGCATATATAGCCTTTCCTCCTTTGACATTAGCCCCTGAACAATAGAGTTTAATGTTATCAGTTATCATACATAATCTAGACAGATTTCTGTGAATGGGAGGATGTACGGTGGTTATAAACAAATATTACACTATTTTCTACATGGGGCGTGAGCAACTGTAGATTTTTCATAACTGTGGTGGTGATGGGAGTGGGGCACGGAGAGTCTAGGGACCAGTCCCCTATCTCCTGCAGATACCAAGAGGTAACTATACTTTGATACAGACTGGAAGACAGGAAGGTGTATAGAACTAATGACACATGTGTTGTTAAGAACAGAAGATGTGGGAACATCTTGGGCCAGGGTCCTGGAAAGCACAGGGCATTGCCCCCACATTCTTAGGTGTTGCAGAATGGAATACTTTGAATGAAGTTAGTGCATTTAAAAAAATTGAATGTGGGTTTCTTCTAGTGAGTACTATTTCCACAATAGCTTTTACATGCCCCGGGCAGTTCCAAACTTCTATTGAATCTCCCCTTGTCTGCACTAGAGCTTTAGTACCAGCAGCAAGGGCTGCACCTCTGTCTCATAGGTAGATTGAAGGTCACCCTCTCGCAAATCTGAGATTTTCTTCGGTTGACATCTTTGGCTTCCAAAGATGCTCTTGGTCAGCATCTTTTCCCCTTTTGGCCAGTGGACCTGACGTGCTAAAGTGGAGATTTCCTAATCCTTTTTCTTTGTTCACACTCCATTTGGGACACATCTGATCCTCAGTCCTTTAAGGTTTCTTGTAGACCACCTGCCAAAACGTAAGATGCATTTTAGCTCAGTTTTTCTGCGCACTTGGCTTTAAAGATGGGTTAGGTTGAATTCAGCTAACTGACAAACTCCCCTTCAATTTTCACAAAGTTCAAGTTGTACGCATAACTGCAAAACTGTGATGAGAAAGTGCACATCTGAATGCAATGTGAGTCATAGCTCTGGTAGGTGGGAATTGAAAAATTAATGCTACTCGAAATTTAGCAATCTAATCTTTCACACGCCAGCCAAGAATGGTAGAATTGTTCATTTGTGGGAATGAAATGGGAATTTTTTTTTAGTTTGCTTAATATTAGAAATTAAAGAAGACGAGATTCAGAGCATTTCAAAATATTGAAAACCTTCTTAAGGTGATCGTTATAGCAAGCTTTACTGAGCGTAAACAGATCTTTCTTGCTTTTAAAGTAGACAAATGGTGATGGTGAGAATGAAATTAGCACTGAGAGTATTAAAATATTGATAGCAATCATTCCATGTCCAGGCTTTGCCAATTAATAATTAATTTTACCTTCAAGGTAACTGTAAGAGTCAGGTTTTTTTCCTGCTTTCACCAGGCAAGAATGTTTGACTCTTTTCCCTCAGTATTGCCAAGACTTCAGCAAACAACTCACATTTTTGTGTGGGTGGAGGCTTGAACTTTTGTGTGGCTTCATAAAATGAAAAAAAAACAATTATTGTAAATGTTTTAAAGAAGGCACAAGTTGGTCATCTCTATCTGATTTGCATGTGACTTGTCTCAATTTATCTGTGGTTTTCAAAAGATTTAGGGTCCATATTCCAAAAATAAAGAGGATGATCCTCCTCTGCACATTGGAGGTCACAAGAGGTTTATTGGTTACTGCGCAATGAATGTTTCCTCACCGAAAGAGGAGAATCCTTCAGCATTTGTGGCTTTAATATGGACGGGACAAGTTTGTCCTTAACACCTCTCAAGATGCCAGGTCTAAAATCTTGCTATGGTGGCATTTTGGGGTTAAAGGACATAATACTATCTAAGTTTTGACTTTTCTCTAACAGGCGGTAATGAAGCTATATCCTAATCTGGTGTCCATACCCAATCATTATCTATTCAGATATCCATTGGACTGAGTTTTATGTTGAATGTCCATTTTGATAAGTGAAGAAGGTGCTAAAATATGAAAAGTAAATGAGCCAGAGTTTATAATGATACTCTGAAGGTTATGTTTTACTCTGTGCAGTTATGTGTGGGGAGGTGGAGGAGTGATGGGGGAGGAGAGAGAGAAAATCTGTGAAAACATCTCTCAGCAGAGCACAGTTGTTATACCTTCAGCAGATCAGGAAGAAGGCACAGCTGCAGGTTATCTGCATTGGGCACAACAGAGTGCCCAAAGGAAGGTGACAAGAAGTGCCATAATGCATTGTGTTACAGCTTGTGAACCCTGTTAATTGTAAGATAGCACTCATCAATACCGTTTCATTTCTAGACTAATGAAATGATTAGTTTTATATTTTAGAGCTTCATGTACATTTATTACAGCTATGTATTTGAACTCTTCAACACCGATTTCTCAAAATCACTTTTTGTACATTATAATGTGATGTCATAAATGCATACGAACAGTATGATGTAGTAGATAGCATTGTACAAAAGAACTTTAGCTTTTGGAAATGAGGAATCCGGCATGCTGACAAGGAAGGAACACTTTTTAGACCCTGACAACGGGTGAAAGGTGGTAGTCTTTTAACATTGCTTTGATTTCATTAAAGAAAGCCTGAGAAATAGACCACCACCCCACACCAACATGCTTAACACGACACCGTGGTAGTGGCGGTATAGAAGGATGGGGCTCTTTGTGGTGGTGTCTTCTAGGAAAATGAAGCTTGGCTGAAGAAAGTCACACTGGCTTTGCATAGCAGACCTGGCTATGATGGGATAGCCAGGGTGTTATTCTCATAGTCCTTTAAGCTGGAAGCATTCTAGAGAATTGTTTTGAGACGTAAGAGAAGAAATGCACAGTGTACATTTAAAATGACTTAGTAAAATGATATGATTTGCCAAAATGCACATTATTGTAATTTAGCCAAGATAGGTGGCCAATTGAATGTTCCCAGAAATGTAATTGTCTGCCTGCTATTTGCAAGGCCCTTTCTGATAGAGCTAGAAAAATGCACCTTTTTCTTTTCAATATCCGTTTGGTAACAAGTGCATCCATTTCTTACAAATGATAACTTTGGGGGGGCTACTATAAATACAGGTAAAAGCTAATTTCTAATAATGTTTTTTTTCCTATTTTTATGGTTGTGGAAATTATTTTAAAATATACTCTATGTTATCTTAGAATTCATTCTCAACTGTGTATCTGCTTGAAAGGAATAGGGAAGTATGTTCTGAGAGAGTCAAGTCCAAATAGAATATAATGCTATTCATGCATTTTTATAGACAGATTGTCAAAACATGGATGAAATGCCTTGAGTTTTCATTATCAAAACCCATTAATACCATTTTAAACTTTGTTTTCCAAATACCACCTAGGAATAATTAAAATGCAAAAATAGGATCCTACGTATTATACAAATGGTATTTTAGCTGAGCAGAGGCACACTTCATACACTGGTAGAAACACTAGCCCTCTGGCTTTATTGTCATAGAGTCTGGTCATAACCTGCATAAGTTGGTCAGTGTATGATGGTAGAGACTGATTATAATCGAGCTGAAGTTATCTATTGCCTCCAGTGTGTTTGTGTTTTAAATTAAGTGCTCCTGCCAAAGAATAAAAAAAAGTAAGAGTGAAGATATTTATAAAGTAAAAAGTTATAGTGGCCTATCATTAAATTATTTTTTAAGAAAAAAATTGACATAAACTTATAATATTTTAAAATACCAACAGTTACAAGTTACATTGTAAAAATCTCCATGGATATAATCACTATTAACACTTTGTTAAGATCACTTATCCATTAGAATCTTCACTTTCTTGTTAGTTTGTGACATCAGCCTTATCTATTTTTGACCTTTCAGTGCTACTCTGTATGCTGTTTGTTTCTCTAGTGAGCAATATATAAAACTGTATCTTAATTTTGATCCGAGAGTCTCTTTTAAGAGCAATTTAAATCATTTTCATTCATTATGTTAATTGATATTTAAAAGATTTAAAAGTCTTTGTTTTCTACATGCCATATGTTTTCTTTTTTCCTCCCCTGCCATTAATTAACATGCATGCTTTTTTATTTCTCCTACTTGATATGTGTGTTTTGCTGAACTTGAAGTTTGCATTCTGTGTAAATTCTTGCAGTATTTAACGTAAAGTATTTATCATAGTTCTTAACTTTATATTTTCCTGCTGAAGTATAAATTCGATGAAAATTCTGTTCTGCTCATAAAGAAAATAAGAATACTAGTACCGATTTAGGGTATTTACCCACTTCCCACATCTCATGTTATTGTTGTAAGGACTTTAATCATAACTTGAAACATTCCAAAATTAATTATCTTGACTTAGGTTTAGTAACAGCTTTACTGACTCTTTACCTGCTATTGTTTTTTTGTGTCCCTTTCCTTTTTATGCGATTCATTTCCTTCTGGCTGATTACTTTAGTTGTTCCTGCAGAGAAGATCTGTGCTTAGCAAGCTCTTAGTCTTTACTTCTTTGAGGACCTTATTGTAACTCTTGAGCTGTTCATCTGGGTATAAAATTTCAGAATATTTTATTTTTCCTTGGTACTTAGAAGTCACCGTTGTCTTTGCTTATTCTCATTGATGAGACCCCTGTTGATCTGTTGTTTATTTGAGGAGAGTTTGTCTTTTCTCTGCTATTTTCACTTGATCTTATTATTATGTAGTTTTATTATGTTGTTTTTGTTGTGGCTTTGTTTCTGTTTACTTAGTATGGAATTTAATCTACTCTTTAAATTGAGGATTTATATCTTCTGTGTTGGAGAATTTTTTCTATTAATCTCTTTCTTCAGTCTATGTGTGTTTTATTCCCAAAGGGCTGATTGTTATCTGCTGGTGCTATTCATTTTCTGTTCTTCATCTAAATTAGTTTTTCATATTTTTCTATGTTTTTATAATCTTGTGATATATTACAAGTTAATTTCTTAGGTCTTCCCAGCTTATTATATTTTCTCTAGACATTGAGTATTTGTTAATATTTTATTTTTTAGTTGGTAGTGTTTTTATACAAGAATTTTTTTCAAATTTTACATTTTTATAATCTGTGCTACCATGTGAAATATGCTACCTTTTTTATCTCCTTTATGATTATAAACATTTATTTTAAGGATTTTTTGGGTCATTGTATTATCAGTGTTACTACAGCATCACCTTTTGTTGCATTTGCAGATTCTCGTGGCATTAGGTTTCTTCACATTCTTTGCAGTCTTCATTTGGGCTCATTTGAGTTCATAATATATGTATATGTATGCTATGTATTGAACTTTGGGGCATTCTTATAGGACAATTTGTGCATTACTCTGCTGCAGATTTGTGGGTTCCGCAACTTTTGGACCAGTTTCTTCATTAATTTCCAGATTTGGAGTTTCATTATTTTTCAAAAAATGTTGCCTTGTGCTTACATACCTTGCAGAATGAGGAATTATAGATCCTCACATTTGACTGTGTTCCTGCCCATATTTTAAAATAAGCCCTGTTTGAGACTGATGGTGAGAAGGTTTTTTTTTTTCTAGTTCCTATTGACTATGCTGTCTCATTTACTGGAAAGAGCCCAGGACTTTAAGAAGAAAGATAGGGACTTAGCATCTTGACTTTCTATATCATTGCTAAAATCTACCTCTAAGCTTTAAAAATTCCCTTAAATTTCACCTAGAAATTTTAGGTGGAATTAAAATGGGAAGAGAGACTTCGTTCTTTAGTTCAGCCTGCTTGTCTTGAGTGGCAAGTCCTTCCATTTTTCTTGTTTGCTTTTTAAAAAATCATGATCCTATTATATATTGTGTTCACCTTTTAGCTCCTAAACATTTATCATGAATCTTAATAATGCTTTTCTAAACCATGGTTTTTAGTAGTTATTTTCCACAGAATTGATGTGTCATATTTCTAGGGAATTCTTATTGTTGCACATTGTTTCTGACTTGCTGTTTTTCTATTAAAAATAGTGCTTTTAACACATTTATGTGTGGGGCGGGAAGTAAGAATTTAATGCAGTGCCTTTGCACTGAGTTACATCTTCAACCCTTTTTAAACATTTGAGACAGGTTTTGTAAGTTGCCGGGCTTAGCTCAAACTTGAGATCCTTTTGCCTCCTGAAATTCTGGTATTACAGCATGTACCAAACTTGACTATGAATATCTTTATGTATATATCTTTGTAAGCATCTCTGCTAGGGCTATCTTCATGCAGGGAATTACTATATAACATTATAAGGTCTTAGTAACTTGTATAAATTGGGAAGCAGTAGTTGTGGGACATATAGTGGATGTGACACAAGACTCCTGCATACTAAGTACGAGTACTAAGAGAAAAATAAAAATGCAATAGGTTACAACTTTATGCTGTTATACATTTGAAATCTTCATTTATTTAGTTCATTCATGTGATAGGTAATTGAGTCATTGTATTAGTTTGGCTTCTTTCAAAAGGCAGAATTTACAGAAATCATAACAAAAAGGTCTATTAGGAAGGCTTATAAATCTGAGGATAGAGATAGTCCAAGATGGCGGCCTACACGAGCAAGAGCTGGAGTGTCCAATGGCTGCTCAGCTGTGAAACAGAACTTATGCCCAGAACTTCAGGATAGCCAGTGAAAGTCTGCAGATCTCAGTTGTTCGAAGAACAATGGCAAATATGGGAGCCTGAAGATCGGTGACTGAAGATCAGCAATGGGCAGACAGGCACAAGTCAAGACTGGAACGGATCTGTGACGAAGATTTGCAGCATGTAGCAAGTGGCCATCTGTAGACAATTATGAAGGTGAGAGCTTTCCCAGAGGAAGAAGCTGTAACAGTCTTTATTCTTCTTTTTATATCTTTCGAGTTCCAGTTGGACCTCCCACATCTGTGTGGGTGCTCTTCCCTCATTTACGGGCCCACAAATCACTGACATTCTAATTCAGGCTGGTTCTGAATTCATTTCCCAATCTAGGCGTGGTTCCCAAACCCTAATCCAGGTGTGGTTCCTGATTACCTCAAGTTGACATAATCTCTCCAATGGTCATAGTCATCATGTTGAGTATTAAAAAATAATGGACCAGGGATGAGAGATTCATACAATATAATCTGTCTTTTAGAAGTCTAGTAGGTAAATTTTCAGTGAAGATGATTAGGGTTACTAGGTACTTAATCTGCAGGCAAACACAAGTAAGTATATATTAAATGTGATCGGAAGGTGTTCTGAGATCTCAAATAAAGATTTACCCAATCCAGTAGGTAAATGGCCATTTCTACTTCATAATCTATGAGTCTTAAAATGTTGAGAAAAAGGTTGACACGATGACTGAACCCAGGAAGTAGGGGAGTAGTTGCTTCAGTTGTTAGTTTGGACAGTATGATTATTTTCTTGTAAGAGTGAATGACCTCCGCACAGGACCCAATCCTGATTCTAAGGGTTTGTCACCATGTTGACAGTGTAACATTGCTGAGGTGGTTCTCCAGCTGCCTTACTGTAGCTGTTACCATGGTGGCTGCCAACTTCCTTCTTTCTGGAAAATTCAGTGGGTCTGGTTTTCCAGAATCCTCATGTATGGCTAGTGCTTCAGTGGAAGCTCAGCCCATGCTCTGCTTTAGGTTCCAGCTAATCCAAGTCAATCATGGAACATTCCCCTTGCTAACAACAAATTAGACAATTGACATAATATTCACAAGAAAAAAATGTTGCCAGGATCTTTTTTTGAGACGGGGTCTCACTTTTTAGTCAACACTTGGTATAAAGCTTGCTATGTAATCCAGGCTGGCCTTGACCTTTGGGCAGTCCTCCTGCCTCAGCCTCTTGAGTGCTGGGTTTGGAACTCTTTCTTGAAATAGTTTCCTCACTGTTGGCGATGAGGAAGATGGCATTGTTGGGTCTACATATTGTATTTGAAAGTATGACAGTCATATTGCCCTTAGAATTTCAGGAATTTCAATGCTTGAGTCCCAGAGTTGGACAATGTCAACAACAGGGGAAGACAAAATTAAGAAGTGTGAACTTAGTGTCTGCGCTGTCCATTGTGGCCCTAACAATGTCCACATAGTATAAATGGTGGTTTCTATTACCTAAAGCCAAAATCTCCCTATCTGTTGAGGGGTCACCTTGGGGCTACCCCTGAAGTCTTCCACAGTGTCTTACGTTGGAGTGCAGACCAGTTCTAGGTGACCCGAGCCACTTTCCTGTTTGTTACTTTTGGATAGTTATTGGAATATCTGTATGTTTTCATTCTCAAACCACAGTATCTTTTTCTAACCCTTTTTTTCCAGCCCATATATTTAATTTTCCAGCTAACATTTAAATAACTGAAATCAAGAGAATTATTGACACCTATATATTTCCTATTTGGTTCCTTTGCCATTAAAATTAGGGAGGAGTATACAGTGAAAATTAATTTTGGCCAAATACCTTAAAAAAGCAAAAATTTTCCATTTTCTGAGATAAGGTGTTTGCTCTGTGCATATCCCCTCTGTGCCTCTACTGTACCTTGTCACTCCCTTTGAAACTATTTTTGGGACTCAGGCATTGAAATTCCTTTTATGACTTCCAGGAATTTCTAAATAATCAACATTCACTTCTGCCAAAAAATTATAGTAAGCTGATTATTTATATTCAAATTTGTGATGAGAGATTATGAGTGGTGATTACAATTAGAGATAAGCTGCAACAAGCAACTCATTTCTCTACAATGCGTGGACACTTTAATGGAAATAGAAAGTCGACAGAGAAGCAGGTCAACCTGGTCACCCATATTAATGTATTGAAAGTTTCAAATATGCTAAGATTTGTGTACGCTATTTTTGACTTTGCATAATTTAAAATATCCATTTTGGAAATTAACACTGTTTAAATGAAATTAAAAAGACATAGTTTTCATAATTCCTGAAATACCTCATGTACTTACTGAATGTGAACATTTTGCTTTTTCAAAAGGTCATTTTTATAGCACTTCTCCTAAAATGTAATGGTTATGTAATAATCTTTCCATCTGCCTTGAACTGTGGTGCTTGTTTCTCCTTGATGTATCCGTGGTGCTCTCAGATTCAAGCAATATTTGTTTTTCTTTTTGTTTTTTTTTGTGGTTTCACTGTCCTTAAGCCACTGAGACCTTGTCCTGGTAACCTTTGTCTCTGTGTGGTCCGGTGTCCTGTGTATCTACCCAGTGAATTGAATTAGTTGCCAGGAATTTTTTTTTTTTTTGCTTATTCTGAGCACCTAAATTCATAAATGAACAAACTAAGGGTTGATCATAAAATAATGTATAACATTAATAGATGCTGGTTGTAGAAGTTCAGAAAGAATGAAGGCAATAATCATTGTAAACATGAATATTTACTTGCAATCATTTTCCCCTTAATATTTCACAATCTCTTGGTATTTGCAGGGGATAGGTTCTAAGACACCCTTTTCCCCCTCAGATCTAGAGATGCTCAGGTACCTCATGTAAAATGACATGTACTTACATATAGTTTAGATACATTTTTCTGTGTGCCTTAATAATCTTTAGATTATTTAAAATACTTAATACGATGTAAATCTACATAAATAGTCATACTCTGTGATCAGGATGGCCCATACCTGTTCATTCAGTGCAGTTTTTTGGCCCTAAATATTTTAAACCTATGGCTGGTCGAGGGCCAGCTGTATTAGGTAAGTGATACCCAAATCCTACTGTATAAACAAACACATTGTGGGTACTTCCCTGTACAATTAAAAAGGTTTAATAAGCCCAATTGTATTTTTTTCTCAACTATTTTTTATAAATGTATTACAGTCCATTTAATCCACTGTGTGTTGTTAGGCATGTAATTTCTAATCTGGAGCTTGGGGGTGTAGCTCCAAGATTAGAGTGCTTGCCTAGGAAGTGTGAAGCTCTGGGTTCGATCTCCACATAATAGCTGGGTGTTGTGGCACACACCTGTAATTCAAGTACTTAGGAGGCTGAGGCAGGAATATTGCCATGAGTTCTAGGCCAGCTGGTAATCCATAATTAGATTGGGACCAGCCTGGACAACAGAGTGAGATCGTATCTCAAGAAAAAATTATTTTTAATCTGCTTTTAATAAATTATTCGTTATACACTGTTACGGTATTTTTTGCATCTAATATACCAGCTGTGCAAGGATATATTTGTTTAAGATAAATTCCTCAAAAAAAGGAATATTGGGTCACAGATACAAATGTTATCAAGGCTCTTGGTTTTTATTTGCTTTAGATAACTTTTTATTAATACTTAGGACGTTAAAGGAAAATTAGTGGCTGTTTGGTTATAATAGAATAATTGTTGATGCCTCAGAAAATGAGCCTTTCTGTTATGAATTTTAGAACCTAAATAATAATAAAAGCCAGGCTAGGTGAAACATATCAAATAGGGTGAATAACAGAAGCAGTCCACCCTACTCTTTAAGAAAATTGGCTTTTGAACTCTTTGCATTTATATCTTGGTTCTTAGCTTCTTAAAATTTTCACCATCCATAGCTTTTTGTATCCCTGATTCTTGCTAGATTTATATGTCCTGAGTTTCATTTGCATCTGACTTAACTTAAAAAGAGTCAGAGATTTGAGCCACATTAAAAACCAATACCCAGGACTAGAAAGGACTGGAAATCAGCTCAGTGGCAAAGCAAAAGTCCAGTATATGCAGGGGGTTCTGGGTTTGGTCCCAAACACCCCTTTATTTCTTTTCTCAAAAGCTGACTTTGGGTTCTTGTTGAAGTACAGTCTTGCTTTCTCTTCTCAATTTTTAATTAATACAGCTATTTAAAGATCACATGTTGGGAAAGTCTTGATATAGTAGAAACATCATTTCATTTCAGGGAAAGGATAATTTGTATAAAAAGAATGTTGAAGCTGAATTTTTTACATAATTAAAGAATTTAAGCTACTATTTACCCAGAGGCAGAAATAATTTGGGGCTTAGGAAAAAATTACAGATAATTTGAAATTCATGCATTATTATTTGATTTGAAACCATATCGTTCCTTATCTAGATTATATCAGTCTAATTCTAAGAGAACCATCCAAAGGATTTGAATGTTGCTTTTTTAATGTAAAGAAATGACACTTAAAAAAAAACAAATCGGCTTTTCACAGTGGTAGACTTGCAGCTGTTAACTAATCCCATAACAAGCAGTATTTACCCACACATTTTCCAAATTAAATATGGGCATATGCAGGCTTGGCTTAAGATCCTATAATACAGACCCTTTTCCTGCTAAGGAAAAAAATTAAAATCAAAATCGCCCCAAGGATTATAAGCACCGAGGGAGAGGTGAGAATAAAAAGCCAGAGAGAGGGATGTGTGTGACTGTGTTGGATGTCCACTGAGGACCGGGCTAGGACTGGTGGCGGGCATGGCTGAGGAATAATATCAGTGCCTGAGCACAGCTTGGAAGAGCTGATCCCTACCTGTGCAAACCGCACTGATGTTATCGGGGTCTGGGTGTGAGGTATTGCCCGATGTCAGGCCCTGAGGTTGACGCTTTCCTGGGAGGGGCAAGGCACTTTTTTTTTTTTTTCAGAATTGCTCTGTAATTTCTCTTTGCCCTTTTCTTGAAAATTCATTTTCAGAGGGCGAAAGAATATTTTTAGTCTTCAGTTTCATTCAGATCCCATTCAGGACAGTTTCTGAAGACAAGAGATTAATCCCACACTGGGCTAAAACTTAGATTGGTAGCTGGCCTAGCTAGCTGTAGTATCTCCCCTCAGCCTGCAAATTTTTAAAAGAATCCCATTAAATTTTATTCAGGAGTCCCCTTCCCAGCCAAATGTATTGTTTCCATGGATACAATTAACGGGGAAAGCAATTTATAAGACTGATGTAAAAAAACGAGCACTTCATCAAGCCCCCCTGCTGGTCGCATTTAGAGACGGGGAAGGAAGTCAGGCTCTTGTGGGGTTGGCAGCAGCTCTGTGTTGGAAAGAAGCAAAACAATGAAAGCAGAAGTCAGAAGTGTCTGTGTAAGTGTCAGGAATTACCCTGAAGATGTCATTAGAAACTGGAAAATGCCACAAAATTGTGATTTTTGTCCATGCTCTCTATCTATAGAATTCGCTCTATGACAACCTTTAAAAGGTTCCTGAAACCCAGATGACCCTTGTTTAATTGCTGGGACAGGTTTGGGGGTATTTGGTTCCAGAAGAACACGAAAGCCTGGATGGAACCATCTTGCCAGCTCTTAAGCAGTGTCTACCACAGCATGGAAGGTATTTTGATTGCACGGTCATCAAAATTTCTCTTGAGTAGAGCTTTTATTTTATGCAATGAAATGAAATCAGTAATAGCTTTTCTCACTTTCCAAAAAATTGAAGTGAAAAACATACCACCGTTTTATTTTCTGGACATTTAAAGGTACCTTAAACCAGCACTCTCAGCCAAGGTCCAGAAGCCTGGAGAGATTTATGTGAAACATTTAGAACCTTTTCATATGTTGTTCACAGGACATTTGATCACAGCTAATTTTTTAAAAATATGGTTTAATTCCTTAGAAGCAAACACACAACACACTTAAACTATTTTATATTTTTAGCACCGTGTGTGTGTGTGTGTGTGTGTGTGTGTGTGTGTGTGTGTGTGTGTGTTTGTATGTGTGTGTGTGTGTTTTGACACTTGGAAGACCACTGTTGAAAAGCTGTTTTCCCCTGCAGAGGGCAGTCTTCCTCCACAAAATAAACCCTGTTTCTGGCAGCATTTAAGCGTATAGAACAAGTAGGTATAATTATTTTTTAAGCTGTGAATGTAAATAATCCTTTTTCTAATAGATGATGCTCTGGGAAAAAAATAGCTCTTCTACATTAGAAAATTATAGATCGTGTGTAGTTCCTGTGTGTGTGTTTTTCTGTCTTCCTTTTATGTATCTTCTCGGTGACCAGATCTTTAAGATTGAAGGCTTTTTTTGAATAAGCATTGAGCTAGAGAGATAATAAATAAGGCCCAAACGGAGAGGGAAATGGTAATCGGGAGAATGAGAGAGATGTCAGGCTGGGGTGTAGACTGGAAATGTATTTACATTAAAATTTTCAGGGCCCACAAAACATAGCACCAATGCAGAAGAAGTTCAAGCACACCACGTGAGATTTTATATATATATATATATATATATATATATATATATATATATATTACAAAAAATAATTTCAGTTTGAAGAGGTTTCTATCAGTGGCTAGAGATATTTAATCTGAAAAGTGTGAGAACATAGGTATTTCTTTCGGTCGTATTTCTCCTCCATTTGATGTGTGTCTCTGCCTGGGAGAGGAATGGATTAAACAGAGCAAGGCGTAGGGAGAAGCGCAGCTCAGGCGCGGGTGCCGGGGCCACGACGAAATTCCCCAACAGTTAGTCCGGGCCTCTTGGCCTTCAAAGGAGGCGGTTCACTTTCTGCTGACCTGGGAGAAGAGCTCAGAGATACTGTCGAGGTTGACGCTGAGGGTGTGGGGGGCCAGTGTGTCTGAGCTGTGATTGATCGTTTCAGTCCATCAGCCTCAGTGGGCAAAAATCAACCACCTTCCTGGCACAGGATTTCACAAACCCCTCAGAAATAATTCGTGATTTTTGTTATTGAAAAACATGAAAAAAGGAATTCATAAAACATCGCCTAAACACACAATCGCTGCTGCAGGAGCGAAGGCTCAGAGCACAGCCGGCGGCCGCAGCTCGCCCTGAGGTTCCAGGGCGAGCGCTAGTTGGGGAGCACCATCGAGGACCCCGCTTCTGCCGCCCTGGCTGCTTGCTTGCAAGCGTCCTCCCAGTTCCTTTTCTAAAGCAGTTGGGAAATGTGATTTTTTTTCTTTTGGTGTCAAGATGATTTTACAAAATGCAGTTCGTTTATTTGCTTCTCACCGCATGTCTTTTATTAATACGCAGTTGTTACGCAGCTGGATAAGGTGAGCACAGCATTTATTGTTCTCTCACGAAGACGAGGAACTGGAAGGGGCTGTTTTTAAACTTACATTTTGGAGCTGGCTCTCAAATCACAACGTTTTGAGCGTGCCATTTACGATGGCTGCGGGGGAACCAGGTGGAGAGCTGCAAGATGGCAGCACGGTTGCTGCGGGGGTCGTGTGCGTCTCCTTGGCTCCCCACGCGAGACCGAATCGGGGTGCAGAGAGTGGCGTGAGCTATCTTGTTAGCCGCCTCCAAAAACCCTCTTGAAAACATAAATGATAAGCCTTTCAAAATGTAAAACGCAAGGAGATTCGGAACTACATCCATTATGGGCCGCATGTTTATCCTGCGGCCCTGCGTTTTCATATTAGCCGGCTTATTCTGATCAAATGACCCGTTCTGTTATGTTGTTTCTGCACATGCCTTCGGAGTTGCGGGGGTCAACTATTCAGAAAAATGTTTATTTCAGCAAGTTTATTAGGATCAAATAGCCTATCCCATCTTACCTTACATTGACATATCTCTGTTCTAGTTGTGAAGGCCAACATGTAATTCTTTTTTCCAGACCTACAGAGCCAGTGTAAAATATTTGTATATATCAAAATAGCTTTTCTTCGAGGGGTAGAGAATTTTTATTTTAATAAGTTTATTTATAACAAAGAGCCTATTTTATATTTATTGATATTGTTCTATCCTTGTCCAGGCCAATATACAGTTTCTCTCTTCTAGAAGTATAGGCAAGTATAGAATATTTGCTTGTATCAAACCAGCTAATCTTTGTGGGATATTTTTCCTTTGCAGTCATTAATGTTTGGACATTGTTTTTACTCTTTAAGCAAATTAAGAAGTTGATTTATATCAGGTCCTTTTGTCTTAAATGAACCCTAACACTTCTTGAATATTAAAAATTAAATGCAACAACAAATGTACAAAATAATATACATCCTTTAGGTATTTAAAAAGTTATGAAGTTAGATCGATTGGTTAAGTTTTCTAAAAATTGATGACTTTCAACCTCTAAAATTTGTGAGTTTTGAATTATCAATATTGCTACAATAGATGAGAATGGTGTGTGTGTTCTCTCTAGATAAATGTACAAATATATATTTGTGTGTATGTGTATACTCCCCAAATATTGCATAATACCTTTCTCTACAAAAATATATCATCATCATTTCTTCATGGCTAATGAGATACACTCAACCACGCTTTGTAAGTTAGTTTCCTTGCTACAACATGGTAAATTTTATAATCTATCAAATGAGTCATGCTTGGTACAAAGGCCATATAGGATTTACCTTGCTCTTCCCTGATACCTTAGGAACCCATATGTACAGAGAAAAGTGTGGTTGGCACGTATAGAGCTTGAAAAATTGAAATAATATTTCAGCTTGTATATGTGTGCATTAAGTGATCTTAACACCTTGAATTTTTTTGTTACAGAGAATTGTCTTCAAATTTTAAGTATACATTTAAATCATGAAAAAATACTAGGCATTTGTCTCCCCCCATCTCATGAAAATTCAATTTATCAAACTTTCCTGTTTGATTGGAAAAACAGGAACACTCAGCTGTGGGGTCACGTCTGTGTCTCAAGTCGGCCTTGTGCTGGGTTTTCCTGCTATCTTCCACTGCGGAGTGCAAAGAAACACAGTGGGAACTCTGCTTTTTCCAGCCTTCCCTATCTTTGTTGCTGCTGGACTCTTAATTCCGCTTGAGTTTATAATATTTGCGTTTGCTCCTTTACACCAAAGAAATCTCTTGGAATGCCTACTCACTTTCTCTCCATTCCTTTCATTTGCAGATGAAAGGCAAATGCAGATTTTTAAAATATAAATAAATACGCTGTGGTGAGGACCATTCCTCACACTCCCTGTCTGCTGGGTCTTTGTTTCTCTTCCATGCTGGCTGCACCAGGTTACATTTCTGAACCTGTTGTGAGTGTGTGTCTTTTTTTTAAAGCATTTTTCTTTTGTAGCTTATTAAAATAAAAATATTGTCAGTCAGCAGAAACCCCATTGGTTCTTCCGGAAATCTTGCCCCACAGGCCTTTGCAGGACAAGAACACATTGTCTGGAGCCTAATCCTAAGCATTGTTTTTTTTTTCTTATGAGGAAATCAAAAGTATAATTGTTAAAACCCAGCGTGTCCTTTTATGTCTGAAAAGGAGAATTAAATTGCTGGTGGCAAAGCAACAGGGGATAGAGAGAGAGTGGATGCGAGGCAGGCCCTCCGGAACTGGGGTTTGTTGTTGAAAGTATCAGGAGAATGCAGCTCAGGGTGTACCCAGATGGGTGTGCATTTTTCTGGTGGACCCCAGGACCCAGTGGGCACTGCGCAAAGGAGCTGGAAAGGAATAAACGCAAGGACATGTTCTTTTGGGCCATCCAGTGTGCTGCTGTCAGAATTTCTCTTCAGAGCCCCAGTTTGCATGTGATTAAAACTAGAAGATGGGCTATCAACTATCTTGTGCCCGTGGTCCTTCCTGGGATAAAAGTCTTTACGTGCTGGAGGACTTTTTCCTGAGATACCAGACTTTGGCAACTTTGTTCATAAAAGGACTCCCTCGGCTCTTTGGCCTCTCCTCCCACTTTTTGATTTTTAGAAGGGGCAACTAGAAATTTTGTTTTCATTTGCAAACATCTCCCTTGATGGTTCTGATAACTACCAAGGATGTCTTGATTTGCAGCATGAAGGTTCTAGGCTTCTGAGTCAAGGAAGTTCTCTGTCCATTCTGAGAGGTCTGTCCGTAGAATATTCAGCTTGAAATTTTGCCATATAACCTATGGCAGCTTTGTGTATTTCAGGGTGCTGATTTATGACAAGATCCCATGAAAACACTTCATGTTCTGACTTTAATTAGGTTGTAACAATAACAACGTATCAGTTAGTATAAACACATACGCACGCACGCACACACACACATTTTTAAAGGATGCTTTGAATTCTGACGAAACCATCCAGAGGCAGATAAATGGTTAAAATCCACACTCATTGGAGTATGAAGGCAGTGCTTCTCGCCTGTCAGATGGTTTGACCAGTGTCAGGCCATCCTGGCGAGAGAGGCATACCTTCATTGCATCATAAATAAAACAGACAAATTACTTTTTCTCTCCCCCCAGGATGGAATAAGCACCATGAGAGAGGGGAGGGAAAAGGATCAAAGGGGGGAGGGGTGATTTGGAGGGTGTGTGTGGGGAGTGAAGAATTAGAGGGGAAAGAAAAAAAGAGAGCGAGCGAGAAGGAGAGCTCCTTTCAGCCCCTCTATGAATCTCGGCATGGCAGCGGAGAACAATGAGAAAACCAGGCAATTACCTAGAATCCCTTTCCCTTATCCAGTCATAGGAAATATATTCTTGCACCAGCCTGGCTTCCCTCCCCCACCTCACCCGCGGGCTCCCCCTTCCCCCGGCGTCTATCTAATTCAGTTCCTCCGAGGAGGACCCAGCAGATACAACAAAAGGAAGTTCTGGAGGGCCCAACCTTCCATGTCTGCAGCAGAAACCATTTTTATTTTTTAAAAATAATCTGTGTTCTCACAGACTTAGGTAACCTCTGAAGCTGTTGTAGTGAAAAATGAACAGAAAGGTGTTTTATAGCTTGGACTCTTCTCCTGAGTTTCTGAAAATCAAGTGGTGAGGACACTAAATCACCTGATCCGAATTCACCCAGCCAGACGCATCCTTTCAGCCTCGGGAAACTCTGCTGTGAGGTGTGACTAGGAATCCCAGGCTCTGAAATGGCTTCCCAGAAGCCTTGCTGAAGTCCCTGGGGGACTTCTGCCTTATTTCCCATGAATGTTTATAGTCCTGCCAGAGGTCACAGCGCTACCCAAAGCTTTCTTCCCCAAGGCACCGGTGGACAAAGAGGCTGGTTGCGGTGGTCATTTGTTGAGTCCTGGTGGACACTAGGGAGTCTGCTGGCTCTATGCTTGTACGCTCTGGCCACAGTCCTCAGGGCAGGTATGGAAGGATAGGGTGACACTATCTGCCTCCACTGGCGCTTCCTAGCTGACAGATGTGTGCATCCTATTGTATGCTGAACAGGAGTGTTTTTTTAAACGGTCAGTTGAAGAATGGTATTTAAGTGAGAATATGTGCTTGAAGCCCTTTCATTTATATTTCTGGTGGCCCGAGTGGACCTCCATGTGACGTCTCTTGTTCTGTATCGGCTTCTGCCCACGATCTTTTGGCAGGACTTATTTTGCATGGGTTGCACATACCGTCCACACTTCTGTCATGACCTGTAGCCCTTGCAGTGAGACAGCTGCCTGGGGTTGGGGTGTGGCTATCAGCTGCTTACAAAAATTGCTCTCTGCACTCTTTACAGTAGCTGTGCAACCACTAGAACAAGTGGCGAACTCAGGCCTTCTTCCCATGGCAACGCTTGCTCAAGATGGTGCTTGAAAAAGACTTAAGTTTCTTCTTGGAAAAACAATTAGCAAAATCTCCTAGCGGAGGCGATTGCCAAGACCACCTCCCGGCATTAGCCAAAGAACACTTGTTGGCTTTCACAGGCTTATTTAACTTTTTCCTTTAAATAAAGCAGATTTACTGGAAAGACCATTGTTTCCAGTGGAGTGCTGGGGTTTGGTTTCAAAGTGGATGCGAAGTGCCTGGGCATCTATTGTGCCTTACAGTGTGATTTACATCTCATACTATGGAGTTTTCACTGTATTTATTTTCACAACTTGGTAGTTGGTTGAGACGGGCTAGAACGCTGTTTGAGATTTCTTTGCTCCAGACCTTAAGATCTGAAGGTTTAGATGTGAAGCCCTGGCTGAAATTCCAGTTTTGTTTCTTACCTGATGTGATACCAGGGAAAGAGACCATTTTTAAATTGAGCATCAACCTCCTTATCTTGGATTTTTGTGGACAGAAATTCATCAACATGCTGGTGAAGCTTTAAGAAAATAAAGCATACCATGCCGTTTGATAAACTACAAGACACTTATCAATACCAATTGTATTTGCTCTAGGATGGGCTGTTGGCTCTCTGAATTGGTAAGCTCTGCATCTGTAGACTCAATCAAGCTTTGATAAAAATATTTGGGAAAAAAACTTGAACTGAAAACGCACAGACATTTTCCCATCATTATAACAATGCAATACTTTTTATGTTGTGTTCCTATTTTATTAGATATTATGATAAATAATCTAGAGATGATTTAAAGTGTTTAGGACAATGAGATAGGTCATCCACAAATAATACACCATTTTTAAAAATAAATAACTTGAAGATCTTTGGGTTTTGGCTATCCTGGGATATCCTGGAACCAGTCCCCTCAGATATGGAGGGATGACTATACTAAAAAAAATGTGTTGATTGAGGCCAGGGTTAAGTAACAGTAAGCCTAGACTAAGCTAAGCAACTATTTACTCAAGGAAGCTATCTTGTTTAGGACAGATTCCTAAAAATGGAGGTATTTCTGCGTGAAAAATTAGAAAATAGGTTAGATGATAGGAATGTTGAACTTAAAAAAAGTTACCAAAAACAACTTTAAATCACGGGATAGAGCTTTTCTCCTTTCTCTTTAGAATTCACATCTGAATTCAAGTTCTAAAACTCACTGCTGAGACAAACCATAAAATAGTTGTTTGTATAGCAGAAAACCCTAATTGGGCTGAGTATGTAGCTCAGTGGTAGAACTTTTGCCTAGTATTCACGAGGCCCTGAGTTTGAGCACTGCAAGACAAAACAAAAATAAAACCCCAAAAGGAAATCCTGATACCCTTTACTAGTTTTTTTTTAAAATTTTTTAATTTAGGCCAACTAAACTGGACTGCTTTGAATGCCACTTGAATGACATCTTCCTGAGATGTAGATGCTTTGTCCCGTACACAGGATCCTCTGTTAGTTGTCATTCTCTAGTTACTCCAAATTTAATTTCTATAAACTTAGTTATGTTGAAACTCTTTCACAATTAACGTTGCTCACTGTTAAGATAGTTATTTCCAACTTGATTGTTCATTCCGCATTACTCTCATCTTATTTTTATGATTTGACTATGAGTAAACTGCAGATTCGATGTCATGTTAATTATGTACAACTTGGGGAAATGTGTGCCCATATGTATCACCTGTGGTTGGTTTTCCCCTCCCTCTTACTGGATCGCTCTCCTCCCTCCTCTTCGTGCTTCTTCCCTTCCTTAGCGGTCTGTTGTTTCTCTTCCTACCTGTCTCTTATGTCAAGATCTTTTTACACATGTATTTATGTCAGTCTCATATAACAGACACCAAGCAATAATCTTTTGTGTCTGGTCCGTTTCACTGAGACTTGTTGATTCAAGGTGACCTGTTTTCTTGTGAATGCTTTGTGTCTGTCTTTGTGGGTGCGTAACATTCCAGTGTTTATGTACCACATTTGCTTTATCCATTCCTCCGTTGGCGGGTCTGTAGGTTGTTTTCAGGACATAGCTATTATGAATTGTGCTGCTGTAAACATGAATATGCATGTGTCTCTATGAGATGGTGACTTCATTTCTCTCTCTTACTGTAATTGTCCTCCCTCCCACCATGAGAGAGGAAAATTGTAGCTGTAAAGGATTCAGTCTGTTATATGAGTCCATGGGGCTGATCATGAGGGATTATACTTACAAACTCAAGTCTAAATAAAAACATAAAATCGAGAAAATCCCACAAATCCAGTGGTGTGATGTAGAGCGGCCTTTCTGGGTGGTGACTATGCTAACAAACCTGTTTCTAGCTTTTCTTCCTAGGGACCGAAGATGACCTTGAGTGGCTTCTAGTCTGTAATCATGAATGACTATACACTTACTGGAGTGAATGATTTAAAAATATCTAAAACAATAACCCCATTTTCATACCAGCATTATTGCTTAAATGCATTTGACAAATCTAAGTCTATGACCAAATCACTTCAACTTTGGAAGAGGTATCAAAGTAGAAAGAGTTAAAAACCACATGTCATTTAAGTGAATATTAACTCTTACCATCCTCCTTGAATAGTGAGATTTGTTTGTTTAGAGGTGGGAAGATGACAAGTAATTTTAGAGGGAAGTCAGGGACAGGAGCTGCTATGTCATAATGAGATCACAGAGGTTTTTTTTTTTTCTTCTGTGAATCTTCGTGAGGCTTTTCCATAATACAGAGGTCTGTAAGAACCTGTCATCCCCCCGTTCATTGGCTCTGTCGTGCATAATACCTTTCAGCATCATTGATACCAACCTCGACAACATTATTACTGCCATTCACTGTCCTGTTAGTAATTTTAAACCTGAATGAGATTAATAAAATAAACTCAGTGATAAAGATTTTAAATGCTACTACCATTGGTAACACTTCTTGCCAGCACACACAAAAAGGAAGAGTGTGGCACTAGTCAGCCTCAATAGGAGATGGCTTATAAGTACAAAGGGTCCTGGTTATTCACTTTGATGAGCTGTGTTGTCTCCAAGCGTCTCCTCCCTATGCTTTGATACTTCCCTTCTGTTCCTTCTTTACTCACTTTTCTCTTTCCTTCTCCTCTCTGCTCCCCTTTTTCTTTCCCTTTCCTTCCTTGTCCTCTCTTCTTTCTTGTCTCCTTTCTTCTTCCATTCTTTTCTTTCTTCCCTTTTTTCTCCCTCCATGCTTTCCTTCTTCTGTGTCTCCTTTTTCCTCCCTGCCATTTCTCTGTGTGAAAATGCATCCTTCCTAATCTCTCATCTGTACCCCTTTGCACTTGCCCTCCGATTATTGGCTGGAAATTGACCACTGCCTGGCACTTCTGGGTGTGATTCCTGCCAGGAGATGGCTTGGCTCAGCCTCCTCCCCGCTGACTCTCTCTGTTGTCCTTAGCTAGTGCGTCTTCACTCCCACTGGCTTCCATCTCCACACTCTTCATCCTTCCGAAGATACTAATGGGTGCTAGCCTTTTGTTCCAGTCCCACTCCAAGCTGCTCAGGTCAGGCAGCTCACAGACTTCCTGGGGGGCAGTGCTGTGATGAATTTTGTCATGGCCAGGCTGTGGGAACAAATGCATCCCAGAGTACCAGCTTCCGCGTAGATTGGAAGGGGCTGTGGTGAGCTTTCTCCCATGGCTGCACTCAAACTCTGACATGGCAAAGATTCCAGTGGATCTCTAAATTATGTGATCATTATAAAAAATATCATGCCTATTCAGTAAGAGTGAATTTTCTTCTCCAAGAAATGTAGCTACTCTGTGATCTCATTAAGTACTCAGTACTTTCCTGGGATCCGTGCTGTTTGGGTTCTGTAATTTTTTATTTAAAAATTTTAAGTTCTGTCAAATTTTCTATGGCTGATAGTCAATTATGCCCCATCTTTGCTGTCATTCACATGTGTTTTCTTTCTTTTTAAAGTCATAATTGTTAGGAAGTACTCCATCAAATAATTTTAAAAAATATTAGTCATTTCAGAAACATTTAGGAGGTTGTCTTCGCTGAGTACAAAATTTTTTTGAGAACAGAGCCACTTATTTAAGACCAAAGTATTTATGTAGCTTGCATATATGTAAAAATTGTTTAAAAATACACAGTTGTCTGTGTATTTGGCGCCCATGGATCCAAACAACTACAGATGAAACATCTTAGGGAAAAAAATTGCATCTGAGTTTGGTATGTTGATGCACACCTGTAATTCCAGTTGTTCAGGAGGTTGAGGCAGGAGAATTGCAAGTTCAAGTGCAGTTTCAAAAGAAAAAAAAAATAAAAAGGGGGACCTGGTAGGTAGCATGGTAACAGAGCAACCTTGGATTGATACCTAGTACTGGAAAAAAGTTGCATCATCTGTGCAGAACATGTACAGCCTTCTTACATGATTCCATAAATAGTATAGTGTAACAACTATTTACACAGCATTTACATTGTATTAGGTATTCTAAGTAATCCGGAGACTATTTAAAGTTTATGAGATGGGGCTCCAGGTGTTACTGTGGTAGAGCATGTGCTTAGCATGAACAAGGCCTTGAGTTGCATCCCCAGCACTTAAAGAAGTACATGGAGGGTGTGCAGTGGTTATATGTAAATAAATACGCTGTGGCATTTTATATGTGAGACTTAAATATCTGCAGATTTTGGGGGATTCTCAATTGTCTCTCATGAATACTCTGGGATGACTGTATTTTATTTTCTACTTTGATATTGATGCTTTATATTTGGAGATTATCTATTTTTGTGGTACTGAAGATTGAATCCATGACCTTTGCATTTTTAAAAATTGTTTTTGGTTTTGAGGATCTCGCCAAGTTACTGAGTTACCCAAGATGAGCTTGAACCTGTGATCCTCCTGCTTCAGCATTCCAAAGTGCTGTAATTACAGGCCTGAATCACTGAGTCCAGCTTATTTTATCTTTTTAAACCCACTCATTTGAAGTGTAATGTAGGAACCCAAGAGGAAAATCTAGATCTTTAATTGGAACTAGCTATGTGGCCAGAGAAAGTGCTACTGCTTAGGACCTCTGACATTAGCCATGAAGGGGAAATGATTTCAAGCTAGTTCATGAGACTGTTAGCATGTCACAGGGCCACTCTGCCAATCAGGATGAGTCTTTCCGCTGAACTTTATTGTGATGAGTCTCCTGTCTTTCCACCTTCCTAGAAACAAAGAAAGGGGCAAAGTGTGTGCCTGTGCGCACGCGAGTGTGAGTTCACACTGCAGGCGGTGAGTGCTCTCAGGAAGGATGACTTGGGCCAGAGTCAACAGCTTGGTGCTCTTTCTTATCCTATCTGGAATTGATTAACTTAATATACTGCTGCCTGCATGGGGCACCTTCTTTGATGGTGAGTACAGTTAAATGCCTATTTAGACACGTCACGGACTAACCGATGCAAGGAGGCGCGTGAAGTGTGGCGGGGGTGAGGCGGGGAGAGAGAAAAAAGTGTTGCTCTATATTTTTTAACTGAAAAATGCTGCTTCTTAACAATCCTTTGCAGCTGGCAGAAGGCTAAGGTTTCTCACACTCTGAAAGGAAGTCAGACCATAAATAACCCAGTCAAGCACACCTGGAAAGAATAAAATGCCTTTCTAGGCTTTACGCTGCGCGCAGAAGGGATGCCAGTCTGCTGAGTGCACTCACACTCCACGGAAGAATGTGCGAATGCCGCTTTAGGAGAAAGTCAGAGAACTGTTTCCATTTTTAATCTCCAAGTTTTAAACTCAGAGTTTACCGGAGAAAATAAGAGAAGGCGTTTTTAAAGCAGTTTTATAGCTCCCTGTCACGTTTGGGGCAGTGGGTTTCTTTGAAAAAGTAATGACAGCTTAAGACAAAGCTAGGGTACTTCCAGAGCCGGAGATTAGCGAACTTTCCAGAAGTTAAGATTTTCACACGTATGGATCTAATTCAGGGAGCAGAGATAAGCACCGCATTCCTCATCTGATGTGTATGGAAGTCCCTCTGTGATCTAGTGGTTATTCGCTTTTTGTTTTTTCTTTTAAACCTCATCTTTTAGGACATTAGGCAAGCTTTTTTTTTTTTTTTAACTTTTATTGCTGCCCTGGTCAGACAAGCAGAATGCAGGTTTTATGTTGGAAATCATGGATGCTTCTGTTGAGTCACTGGCTGTTAGTACTCCCTGCGAACCCCATTCCGTCTGGCATGGGTCTTTCGCAGCGTTTAAGGGAGAAGACCTAACCTCGCCAGGAGCTGGGCACAGCTGAAACGCGTTGGCACACTTTGGCCGTGTTGCCTTTGTTTGGAAAGCGTATCTGCAGGGAAGGGTTCGTGTCCTGCTGTGGGACCAGGGAAGCACACGGTAGCCCTTCCGTGGCACGGCGCTGTGCCACACCCTCACTAGGTGAAGAGTGGGTCACGAAAAATTCACTCCTTACTCGGCTTGTCCTCCCACTGTAAAGCTGAGAAGGAAAAGAAAATCTCCCATTTGTTTGGCCTTTATCAACTTTACAGGTGAAGGCTAGCCGCAGGTCGACTTTTTAACATGTTTTTGGGCACTTAATGCCATAGCAGAAAAGTAGAATCACGTATGTTTGGTGAAGCCGAGCCTTCGTTACATCCCCCTGCCCCGTATTTGTCTCTAATTGCTGCCTCCTTGTAATGGCAGATGCATTCTTTGTGCCTCCCTGACCAGCCCACTACTCACCATACCCTGGCACAGAGAGAGGGAAGCCCCGAGCCAGGGAGGGCCTAAACGTCCTGATGGGGGCTCCTCTTGGAATGTGGGGACCCCTATCCAGACAGCCTTTCCCCAGAACCTGTGCTCTGCTTCGTGTTCTCAAGCCAGAAAGAATGAGAGGAGACCAATAATGACTAAATGCTTTGCCAGGCCATGCTGCCAGGACCCAGTGGAACTCATTTATTTGTTTATTTATTTTAGGAGTCACTGTGATTGTAGCTTTGTCTGAGAGGAGTCTTTACTTAATTAAAACTTTCCCTCAGCTGCTTTAAGACTGTTTTGAAGCAATCAGTATCTCTTTCGGAATCTTCGTGGACTAGCATTTCTTGATAACTGTTTTGGGTCAGATGCACTGTTAGAATTTTGCTTTAGATGACCTTTTTAATGTGTGTGTGTGGTATTGGAGATCAAACTCAGGGCCTTATCTCTAAGCGACATCCCTAGCTTCCTTTTTCAGGTTGAGACAGCGTCTAGCCAAGTCACTGAGTTGCTCAGGCTGGGCTCGAACTTGCAGTCCCATTGCTTCAGCCTCCCAGAGTGCAGGATTGCAGGCTCGTACCACTAGTTCCCGCCACATGATGTAATTTAATAGATCTAAGGGGAGGAAGAGTCTGAACATTTGACTATTAAATATCAATTTTCTTTTCTCTTCCCTCCTCTCTCTCTCGATATGTTCTCGCTCTGTAGTCCGGGCTGATCCTGAGCTCACTATGCAGCCCAGGCTAGCCTTGGGTCCACAGCAATCCTCCTGCCTTATCCCCCTAAGTGCTGGGTCTGCAGCAATGCACCTGCCTCAGCCTCCTAAGTGCAGGGATTACAGGTGTGCACCACCACACCCGGCTTATACATTGCTGAGTAATTGAACTCGGGGCCTTGTGCTTGCTAGGCAAGTGCTTGAACCACTGTGCCATTTCTCTAGCCCCTCAACTTTATTTTAAAAAGAGGAATATGAAGGAAATAAAAGAGAAAGTAAACATCTTTTCCCTTTCTTTGTTTTTTCTTTTTGGCGGTCCTAGGGTTTGAGAGCCCAGGGCCTTTGTACTGAGCTACGCCTCCAACCCATCTTTTTAAAATGTTTTACTCAGGACAGGTTCTCATCAAGTCGCCCAGACTAGGCTTGAACTTATGAGACTCCTGCCTCCCAGAGTGCTGCGATTTTTTTGATTGCCTTGATTATAGGCCTGTATCACCAGGCCCAGCTGAAGCTTAGTTTCAATTTGTTTATTCTGTGAAACAGAATTGGTTGCATGTTTTTGATATTTTGTTTACTCATTTTTTTTTCATTGAATGACTATCTCCATGGCAGCTTCATTATGAGTATTCATGAAGCCATGGTGCAATGAAAGAATTTACAAGATCATTTGTTTTTATTCGGGGAAAGTTTGCCCAGATAGGCATCATTTCCATGAGTGTATTGTGACTCACATTTGTCAAGAGTTGAGTTTTCTAGATCAAGTCTTTTTTTGACAGAGAAATCGAGAAATTAAAGAAAATAATTGCCATCTTTCTCTTCTGAGTAATGATATTTCCTGCTAATCTTAAGTTAAAAAAATTGGCCTTCATCTTTAAGAAAGCTCTTGTTCTGCTAATTAAACAAATAAAAATGTGTTGATAACATGTTTAGAATGATTTAAAAAGAATAGTTATCCTAGCTAAAAGCTGAAACCGTGCCTTGCTTGGTACTTGCTTCCATGGTAACTGGAGCTCAGGGTCCATTGCAATGTGTGTCTTTGCAGTAACAAATGCTACGGGAACTTTTGCAATTTCAGTGAAGTTGGAATTTCCAGGTCTCGGAGTTACTATATGTATAAAAGGAGAAGAGTAGCATTTTTACAGTAATGTGGTTCTAATATTTAGAGTGTAGCTTTTCTGTTATTATTGCTTAAATTTCCAGTGGTGTAAATTAGACCTTCTAATCCTTGCCTCAGCAGTAAGCAATAATTGAGGATATTTGATGGTTTTTCTATCCACATGGGAGAACACACCACATAATTCATGAGCAGTAGATCTATGAGTTTATTTGTGTTGCATTTTTAAAAATTCCAATGTTTTGGGGAGGGAAGGAATGGTTAAATAATGTTTTCTGAAATGACCAATAATGGAGAAACAAATGTGGTAAGGAACTCAACGGGGATAACCTACATTAATGTGCAATCCTTATATTTGCATTGTTTGTTTTTTTTCTGCAACTGTGTTCAACTCTCCTTGATAACGTTCTTGGCTGATTTTGTAAGCACGCATCGTCTTTCTATTTTATGATCTATTTCTTTTCTTTCTTTTTTTAAAATCAAGCATTTTTAGTTCAACTTTTAGTTCATTTTTGGTTCAGAATCAAATGTGGAAATTAAACACAGGGTAAAGGGTGCCATATTATTAGTTAGGAATACCATATAACACAAGTGGGTGTTATGTGTCGTGGTGTTACATATAAATCTCCTCACTGGATTTATAACTTTACTGTCAAAATTCACCTGAGGGTGACGCTCTGTAAGTAAGAAATCTTAATTGAAGAGAGATTTACAAAACCAAACCTTAAAGAAAACACCAGAGAGCTTTTCTAATTTTCCTAAGCACAGTTTTTATATTTGTGTTCTCTTTAATATGGCACTGTGATTTTTAGCACTGAATTTGACAGGCAGTAAATTAATTATTACTGCACATATGAAAATATATACATACAATGTAAGAGAACTTGCATCTAAATATTTTGCTTTCACATTCATAGCTATTTGTTAACAAAGTTTCATAAGGATTTTAAAATCACTGCATATCACAGTTATACCTCTAATAAACTAATTATATATGTTGTTTCTACTCTGTAATTAGGTATAATTATACTAATTGCATAAACAGATGATAATCAACCCAAAATTACTTTATAAAACAAGAACATTTACACAACAATAATGTCATTAAAAAACATAAGCCCCCAAGAATGAGACAAAGCAAACACCACCAGGAAATTCAGTTAGGGATTAAGTGTCTAGTACTGTAGGTATAATAGGGAGGCTGTCACCTTCCCATTACCCTAATGCACTTCGCTCCTCTTAGATATGGTATGTTTAAATCCTGGGCTGTGAATTTCTAGGCCTTTGTGCCTTTGTCTCACCACCTTAACATTTTTAATGTAGTTTTTGT
The DNA here is from genome assembly GCA_004027205.1 of Ctenodactylus gundi. Classification (NCBI taxonomy): domain Eukaryota; kingdom Metazoa; phylum Chordata; class Mammalia; order Rodentia; family Ctenodactylidae; genus Ctenodactylus; species Ctenodactylus gundi. The sequence goes on along the minus strand of PVKB01003227.1, from coordinate 169,314 downwards.
TGTGTAAATCTATATAAGTGCCATCACTCGTCAGCAGTGACATCTGATGGCATGAGGCCGACCCAGTCTGCATGTATTAGGGCTTTTTGTATTTGTGCAGTGGAACCTGCTTAAACGAATTCCAGTTGAAGGAATAACCTGTAAAAGGAATACATTTTCCCCTGCTCTGAAACAATAGCTCTGCGCTGAATGGATGCCCATGAGAAGAATAAATCACACAGAACGATACAGTTCTTTTTCTCCAAAAAGGCAAGAGGAAGGTAATGATGATTTTGATCTATGGAGGAAATAAATCTCTTGATTTATCAGCTTAACATGCAGGACAATCTAGAACACATACCAGGAAGCCTCCTTCAGATTATTTCTGAATTTGGGATTGTCCGAAAGTAATTTCACCTAACAAAAGCAATATCAAACTCTCAATGATTTTGCAGGAAATATTGAGGCCCCTGAGCAGCAGGAGCCCTGTGGACATTCCTGACATAGTTCTTTGAGGCTCTGCTATGCCATCAGCTAGACAGCAGTATAAACCAAATACCTAGTGGGGTGTAGCTGGGGTGAAGTGACCCTCCCTTCAAATACAGTGTGTATGTTACATATGACTTTTTTGTGGTGTCTGTGAACAATAGCTTGGGAACTCTAGATGTGTTGTTGGATATACCTCGAGTAGGATTTGCTGTTGCTGACAATGAATTTGGCACTTTAGAAATATGTCAGTCTTTGGGGCTTCAGCTCCTGACACTTGGGAGTTCTCTGCCCCTCAAAAGTCCTGTGCCTTTTCTTGCTATAATCTGTGGCAGAGCAGTTGAAGTACATTTAAGAGCCGTTAAGAGTTGAGATGCCAGCTCAAGTTCAACCTGTGAACTGAAAGATGGCAACTGAGTGACCTGGTTTCTCCATTTACTAAAACATAATTGACAACACAAGTATCTTCACACCTGCTGGCTACTCATAGAGTATAGATGAGTGCTCAGTCAGTGCTGTGGGAGCAATTTGTGAATACAAGGGTGTCTTAGTTACTTTTTCATTGCTGTGACTCAGTACCTGACATCCACAAATGTAGGGGAGGAAAGGTTTATTTTAGCTCACAGTTTCAGAAGGTCACAGTCCATTCAGGGGCAGCCGGCAGCAATGGAAGTACATGCCAGAGACAGAGGTGGAGGCAGCTTCTCATGACATCACAAACAGGAAGGCGAGTTGAGACTAGTTGAGACTAGTCCTTCAAGGAAGGCAGGAAGCAGCTTATATATCCTTCCAGGTCTCATCCCAGTGATCAGCCCCTCCTGGATCCAGGTGTGGAAGGTGTGGCGAACCCCCACTACATACCTATAATCCAGTTTACAAGCCTGTAATTCAGTTTACATGCCTGTAATCCACACCTCCACAATAGGCCCCAATCTCCCAATAAACACATGGTTCTGTAGATAATCTAGAACATTCAAATACGTAGGACTTTTGGGAGACATTCCAGATCCAAACCACAATAAAGGGAAAAAGGGAAAAGATAGTTTTTGGTGGTTTTCTCCAAAAGAAAAAGGTATAATGTGAGGTTTGTTGTGCTTGAAAGTTCGATACTGTTACTTGAATTTTAAGATGACAGTACTTTGTCTTCTCTAACTATAAAAATATTATTTACCTTAAATCTGTTTTGGAAACTGCAGATAGTTTTCCATGAAAAGAAATAGAAGGAATCTGATGTGTGTAGCCTTCTTACTGTGCTAAAAGCTTGTAGATCTACAAGGTCTAGAATATTGCTTTCTCACATCTTACTAGCATTAAATGCTTTAAAAAATAAAATTACTACACATGAGCTTCAGGAAGGATGATATTACAGTTCACATGGAAGAAAGTGCTACGAGGAGACTGAACAGGTGCCATGATACCAGCCCCAGGGACACTGTTTAGAAGGGAAAAAGGCAAGGGAACTCCCAGCGGGAGAGGAATTAGGGAGAACACTTTATAAGACATTATTTTGTATATTTAAGATATATAATGCGATGTTATTAGATACATGTATAATAAAATAGTTGCTACAGTGAAACATTAACCTGTGCGTTCCTCCGTACTTCCTGCTTCATAGTAAGAGCAGCCATAATCTCATGTAGCAAAATTTTTTGTGTATACTTCATTTATATAGTGTGATTGTTAACTGCAGTCCCAAAATTTTTCAAATTTGTTAACTTTATAGACAAAGCATTACTTTTCTGTATTTAGAGTTCTAGAAACCTATATTTGAAATGTTTCCATTTTATTCTGTGAATACAGTTGGGGTTTTGATAAATCTCTACAATTAGAATCTCTGTGTTGGGGGAATCCTGCATCGTTAGGAGTTTTAGTGGTAGCTAGTCTTCGGTTAGAGTAAGTATATAGTTGCAAAGCTACCTCACACAGAGAAAATGGGTATATTCCCAGGGTCTGCCCACAGGATGCCTCTAATTTGACATTGTGGTGACAGTTGAAGAAAGATCGAGTTGCTGGGGAACCAAAGCAATAGTGCTGGCTGGGCAGCCCATGTGTGCTTACAAGTGTACCTGTTGGCCAGTGCTGACCAGTAGGAACAGGGTTATTCTTCCCAGAAAGGGGCTCTGCTGTGATTCTAGGCATTACTTTTAGCTTTGTAACTCTGACCTGGGTCTTCAGTTTCTACAGTAATTCTGTGAGCTAGTCAATATTTTTCAATAAATGTCCTTTCTTGTTTACCTAGCCCAACATAGGTTTCTATTGCATATGACTCAGGAGTTTGATGAAAGCATTAGAGTACTAGCAGGGTTCATGCTAGAATAGCATGATGATAGCATGGTCACTTCTAGTGTTGTTGCTAAGTGAAAGAAAAATAATAATATACCTAGCGTTCAGAATTCTTGGCTTAAGTGCTGTCCTTCTGTTATAGCACCCAAAGCTTGTCTTGCTAGCCTCACAGTTGAAGAAATTCAAAGTAAGCTTGAAGGTTGAGCCCTAAGGTTTCTGAGTTGCCCTGTTAGTTGATGCCACTGCTAGGTGTGAAAGAGTATGAATTGGGAAAATGTGAAAATTAGAATTGAGGTGAGATGGGGGAATCAGATGATTCAGAGTACAATGAGGTCCCTTTCCCATTAGTCTTATTTTTTTGGATGCAGTGGTCTTCCTTAAAAATGAAGTAGTTCTCCTCAAAAATTCCCACCTTGCATAGAGAACCCAGTACTCCTTATGAATTGTTTTCGACATTAAGGACCACTCCCAGTCCTATCTCTAAGGACCTACCCCAATGTGTCCTAGAATACTGATTTCAAAGTCAGAATCATAAGATTTTGTGAATTTTTATCTGAAAAAGTTAAATAATTTGTGCACTAATGGATTATGAAACTGAAAGAACACAAAAATGATTTTTTTTTAGATTTGCCTGAATTTTAGAAATGTTAGAATAGATTTATGATGTGCATTTGACTCTCCCAGGTTCTCTATGGGTATTCAGAAGATAATTCCTTAGGGTATTTTAAAATACATTATTAATGTATTAAATGTATTGGAAGGGTATTGAAGCAGCCATTCTTTATAAACCAGTGATGCTGGTGGGAGATGCCGCAAGCTTGTTGGATGTCAGTGAGGTCACATGGATGCCAGGGTGGCAGGGGACAAGTAGCAGCTGAAAACCATTAGGGACAAGGTAGGTGGTGTGGTCATTATAATATTAATACGCAAAGGGTTTGTGCGATAGTGGTTTGGCTAGTTTTAATACTTGCTGATAGCTAGGATTAAAATAATTTGGCATCCTGATTAGGTTCATAATATGAATAATTGAGAAAATTGCATGTCTGATGAGATAAGACCTAACCTAAATCACAGTACTCACGATCTCTTAACAAAATCCCGCATCTATGCCAGTTTCCAGTTTTGGATTTCTTTAACGAATGGGAGGCCAAATCCTTTGAAAGGAAAAAAATCTAAAATAACATCTCAAATATCTTTAAATTTTATTGTCCTTTCCAAAGGGACCCGAGTCATTTGCCAGAGTAAGTAAGAACTTAGGGAAAAGGAAATGGTGAGACTTTTCTGAACGTATTTGATTTAGCTCTCAGCCAACACTAAGTCCTGCTGTCCCAGAATGTGTTGTGATTTTTCTGTCAGAATGTGGGTTGCATAGAATTCAGCTGATGGAGACTTGACCCCTATCGGTCTCACAGCCAGCCCAGGGGGACTTTAACTGCACTCCTTATTTATTTCTCTAATTTGTAAGTGTATTTTTGAAATATATGTTATCAGCAATGGCAGAACCATTGCTTCCATAATGTCTTCTGATGTATTGCAAAGAGCTGGATGGAAATTGCTAGAATTCCGGTCACTGTCAAGAAAGTGAGGGAAAAGCAGCAACACTAGATGAATATCCGTGGGGCAACCCTGGAGATGTACATCATCACAAACTACTTGAAGGAGGTGGAGCAGTTGAGTCTTGTTGCTTCCTGGTATAACTCTCTGTGATAGGCTGGGTTTGGAGAACACTAGGAGAATGTATTAAACTTGATGACTTCACTTGAGTGTTCCAGATAAAGGGTCTTTATTGGAACAAATGAACATGGCCTGCACTATTGGTCTTGCAAATCTTACTTCCTCTATCTCAGTAAATATAGACCATCAATACTGTTTTGGTTGCACATGGCATGGATAGCAATATACTTTTACTACTTGGCCTTAAAGCAGTATGAGCTCTGATCTTCAGCCATGATTTAATAACTACAGAAGTTGATCATTTCATTATCCCAAAAGAGATTAGGCTAGTACATGACTTCAATGACTTTATTCTGAAATGATTTGGCAAGCTTGAAAGAGAAGGTAATAGATGCGTTGGCAAGGTACATGGACACCTGAGAATGGGAGACGGATCTATGGAAATACAAGGCCTTAATTACTCAATGAAGCAGTCAGAGAGTTCGATGCTTGGGAATGTTGTAGAGCTTCTGCTGCAGTTTGAATGGTGTTTTCAAGGCCTCACCTATAACCCCATTCTCTCACTTCAAAAAAACTGTGGCATCCATAGCCTGTATTCTTTTTTTTTTCTGAGAGATTTCTCTAACCGCCCACATATACTTGGTTTTCATTACCCTGGTCTTGACATCTTGTGAGCCTGTATGAGCACTGTATTCAGTCTTACTAGGAGAAGCATAGCAAACACTTCTGGGATTTGGGATGAAACCATGTTCTCCTAGTCAAGTAATTAGTCCACTGAGAAACAGCTTTCAACTTGCTTTGAGGCCCTTACAGAGGTTAAATGTTTAACCATAGCGTGCTGGGTAAGTATTCAACGTGGGCTGCCTGTGATGTGCATTAGGTGACTCACCAATCCGTGCACTTGGGTGCATTAAATTTCAGTGTTTCCAATATATGGGATCTAGCCTAAGTAAAGTTTTTCTCAACTCATACTTGTAGTCTCAAAGGAAGGTTCTTCTGATCAAATAATTCAAGGGGAAAATGAGTGCTTAATTACTACTCTTCAACATTCAAGTTAGGATCAACTTGAAGTGAACTATTTCAGTTAGACAACTATACTCAGGGATATCTGGCCTTGTAAACTTCTGCCACCATCAGTAGCCATTGCTGAGTGTTCACCTGCTAGTTGCAGTCCCAAATACGGTACCATATGCAGTGAGAATTAGCCAGAACTTTACTATTTCAGACTGTATCATCAGGGAGTAGAAGTAATTTTGAGTTTCTATTTGTTCTCCTTGATTTGTCATGCTTTAGCCAGCTTCATCATGCCTTGATTTACGGAAGGTATTATTTTCCACAAGGATGTCTCATACCACCTAGTTTCTTAACCTCACCTCACGTTCTGTCAAATGTAGTAAGGCAATGTGTGTACCACATGAGGTACCGGCAGTTTCCCAGATGCTAAATGGAAATATAATTTTAGTTTTCTGTACTCCATGGCTCAGGAGCACATGGAGAGAGGAGACAATGTGTATAAAGGGCCGCTCAACCCTTTCTTTCAATCAGTGCAATCACCCAGAATGGTGAAAGGAATGAGTTATTGAAGATTTTGTTACTGGCTTCATATCAGAGGCAGGTTGGTGAAAGATCGTCCAGTGGCATCAAATGGATGATTTTAATTCAACATCCATATATAATTCCACCTATTGTACAAAGAATATATCATATTTGAAACAAAACAGGAAGAAAAGGGAGCGTTATCTCTCACAGGTATAATCAATAACCTGCTCATAAGACTATTGCTCACCATTTAGTGTAGGAAACCAAAATTGCTCCAGGTATTTTAGGCAGGAAGGGCTTTAATGCAGGTAATTAGGCACTTACAAAATCCTGGAAAAGCTGCAGGAGGGAGAATCAGTCCTTCAGAACCAAATCAACTCAAGGAAACTCATTGTAGGTGCAGTGTGGGTACTTGATACAGTGAATGCCCATCAATCATATTTGAATCATTTTCCATCTCAGAAACTCTGGCTTCCAAGGCTTAGTGCCTAAGGGAAGATGGCTTTCATCAAGGAACTATAATTATTGCAGTTAATTAGAAGGCGAGCCACCCCACCTAGCTATTTTGGAGTTCTGTGTGGTGTGGTAAGTGTGAGAGAATGGGTGTTTAGGGCTGGTGTGGGAGATTGTTCCTGTCAATAAAATTCCTACTGTATAAAAAGAACAAGAAAGGGTATGGAACCCAGGGGATGCTTTGGGGCACCTTCTTGTACTGCTCCAGTGATAAAATTTAATGAAAGACTGTATCAATATCTCAGATCCCTCAGGAATGAAGGGCGAGGTCATCATATTGTATAAAGAAACCTGGTCAGGTGAGTAGCAGAATGAAATTGAAGAAAACTTGGAAGGAGGAGAGGAGGAGGGGAAGGTACCTGTGCTAGGATCATGTCCACCTTCCACCTTCGGATAACTGCAGTGTCTGCCCATACTTTGTTTCTGCTATATCTCATTTTTATTTCTATATCTTAACAAATGTTCTCCTACTACCTCATATTTATGTTAGTGATTATTAATGTTGCAGTTGAGTCTGTAGGCTACAGAGTACTGAAAAGATGACAGTACCGGAGAAGAACTTGTACCTGTATGCATGAACTGATAGGCTTTTAGGTTTTCTACCTTTGGAGGAAACAAAAATGCACCTGGATTAGATAAAGACGGTTGTAGTACCCAAGAGCTCTTTGGAGTGGAGGGAGAAAAATACAAGGGGGAAATATGTTGATATGGAACAAAAGGAGGTCTTTCAGTGAGCACTCGTCACCCCCTTGGGCCATCCAGTTTCTGTACTTCCTTGTCGTACTTTGGGTTTCTTCTCCTTTATGCATCTTCTTGGAAACAGTGCCTTCCTGTGTTGAAAAATGTCAGCTGTGAGCTTCTCTACCACTCTACCTTTGACCCTCTTACAGTTAGAGATCATGTATATCATCTGGATTGGAGGCAGACATTCCAGGTTGTCTCCTCGGCTTACCTACCAAGGCTTGTCCCTAGGACAGCAGTCCTGGCACACGGACAAGGATATCCATGTTGTCTGCCTTTGTTCTCCAGGCCTTACTACGGTAGTGTTCTCTTTCTCCAGGTTCTGTGGTGTGACTGAGTGGGTGTGTCTTTTTTCTGTGTTGCCCCTAGTTGAGTCATCCAGCCATCCTGTGCCTTCCTTACCTTACCCATGACCCTTTTCCTTTTTGAGTTAGTTCTTACTGGGCAAACAAAAACCAAAGAATCTACTAAAGGATGCAGTGGAAGGCACTGTAGGTTCTTCATCAACAACTGGGTTGGGAAATAGCTGCCATGAAGGGCATGTGACATGGAATGCATTAGGTGAGAAAGCTGTGACTCCCAGGGATTATCTGGAAAATGCGAGCAGTTTCCTACCTTTACCACTTGGCATAAAATGAAGCAGCACGTGCTAACTTCCTCACACCTGGGCCCATCCTGTCATTCATCCCCCTCTGTATCTGTTCATTTATTTTTAATAGGCATCCCATGGGAGTATTCAGGACTTGAACACAGAGTAACTGTACTTTTAGTGTTGCATATGGCTGTATTGAATATTTCTTTTATTATGATGTTCTAGAAAAGAGGGTTGTTTTCTTTCCAAGATTATGTAGAATTGTGGAGTTGCGGTTGGCAATTTCGAATGTTGATTGCTGTTTACTTTTTTTTCTTGCATGTAGTTCAAATTTCTGAGGCCAGTCCTAGGAAATGCAAAGTGCCAGGGTGTACCCTTCTATCTGATTGCTCTTTGAAAGTTTAATAAAGTCAGTAACTCCAGGGAGGGAGAGGTGGGAAGAGGGAGGGGCAAAAGGAGAGTGGGAAAGCTCTTGTCACCTTGACAAGATAGGTATGTGCACAAAATGCTCAACTCCATTGTAAACCTTGAATTTTGCACGTATACATATCAATAAAATGTGGGGGGAAAAGTCAGTAACTCCATTTAATAAGTAAGCCACTCATGATGAAGGGCAGGTTATTTCTTTTTCGATCGATATTTTATTCAGGTAAAGGAACATTATATATAAAAGTAATAATAATTTGATGAGCACCTGTATACTTGCCATTCTACTGAAGCCCCTGTGTGGTCCTCCCTCAACACTGTCTGCTTTCCTGTATGCACTATGCATAAAAAGTGCCCGGGGTGCTGTTGGGGTGATGGAAGAAGCAAGAATCAGGAAAGGTTTTTTCTTCCTTCCTTTTTTTAAAGCTCAATTTATTTTTAGGAATGTGTGCTGTTTGATTCAGGAAAAGCAATATATTGAAAGAAAAAAGTTCTAGCACATTGATTATGTTGGAGCAGTAATCATTAACTGATGGAATTAACAAACACAAATACAGTAAACTTGCTAAATAAATGCATTATGTTTCAGAGGCATATTAGCATTATTAAACAATAGATAGTTTCTCTGGTGTTATTACTCTTTGAGATTTTTTTGTAGTTAAGGGGGAGATCCTCGAGCCAGCAAGAGTAGCTCTCGAGCCGGTTGCAGTACCAGCTCTGTGGCTAGTGCGCAGCACACAACTAGCTTCGTGCTTCTGTTTTCTCATGAAAAGTACGGATCGTTCCGCGCTCGGTCCGGTAAGATGACTGTGAGGACTAGGTAGGCCATTCCTTGGAGCTGTGGGCGGTAAATAGTATGGTATATGCTAGGAAAGTGGCGTTCTGGGAAGTGTGTTTAAGCTTTGTTAAATAGAAATATTAAAAGACCACGCTCTTCTCTTTGTTTATAAACTTTTATTGTGCGGAAAATTCTTCTTGGCCTTCTCATTTGCTTATTTCCGTTTCCAGCAGTTTCTGCGTTTATTTAGAGCCTTTGAAACATTCTTTTAAGTTTCCAAGAATTGGGTCTCATTCTCAGATGGTGGCTGCTGTGGCTCTTTTTCTTTTTCATTTTTCCATTCTGGTCTTTTCTTGTTTGTCAGTGTTGAAATAACCTCTTCGATCTTGCTCAGCCTGCAAGTTAGATATTCGCTATTGATTCCTGCATTAAATTTAGGTAATTCTTTTATTACCTTTTACTTACAAATTAAAATCTGCATCTGATGATTTCTAGGGGTGACCATGCCTTGAACTCACAATAAAGCTTTATTAAATGTATAGACCCGAGCTGGTTGCTTCCTGGAGATTACGAATTGGAAGTTCTATGATGAGGCTCAGGAATCTTACTTTTAGAAAAAGTGTCCACCTGTAATCTCAGCACTCTGAAGCAGGAGGATTACAAATATGAGCTCAGCTTGTGCAATTTAGCAACTAGGTGAAACTTTGTCTCAAAAAAAAAAAAAAGAATTGATGAGATAGGTCAGTGCAAAGGCCCTGTGGCAATCTTTAGTACCACCACCACCATCACCACCACCAAAAAAAAAAAAAAAAAAAAAAAGTAAGTATCCAGTGTTTTGATACTGCTTGTATGGCGCAGTACCTGAAAACTTACGATCTGGTTTCCTGTGGATCTACAGGTAGTGTAAGCTCCTGCTGCCTGCAGTGGAAGAGCTGGCCAACAGTTGTTACAACTGTGAGAATAGAGAATTGTTGCCAGAGGTTGGTAGGTGGGCTTTTTAAAGAGTATACTCTCTGCACTATAGATGTATACGCATACACACCCACACATCTAGCAAGATTTAAATAGTCCACCTTATTTATTTTGATTCTTTAATGTATAATAAGCTAACAATTAAAGCTGTAAATTTGCCTCTGGACATAGCTTTAGGTATATTTTATAATTATTGCCATAGGGAAATTCATCATGGCTGCTGTTTTCTAAATGATCTGTGAGACTTACTGTGAACTTAGAGGTCCTAAAATATGTTCAGGCTCTTCAAGATTTTTGTTTTATTTTTGCCAAAAGCTGTACTACACTATGGGCAGAAAATGGAGAATCCATCTTGCATGATTTTTGCGGACTGGAGTTTAGCTGGTATTTCTTCAGCAGCAAGAAAATATGAAGATATTATTAAGACTTTTGTGTGTGGGTAATCATATGTATTGTTATTTTTATTTTTACTAATTGAAGAGCTATGTAGTCTAGTGTTTTTGTTACTTTATTTTTTGATTTCAGAGCAATGTAATTTCATGTATAAAATTAACGATCATTACAGCTTTATTGTATATTGTACCTTTCGTGAGTACGTGAGTGCAGTGCCTTCTTTATCTGATGCCTTGCCTTGGTTTTTATTGTACTGGTACTGATATAAAAACTCTTATTCTGTATTGTCTTTGCTAGTCTGTTGTAGTTTTCCGTGTTACTTTGTGTTTGTTCTTTTCTTAATCTTTAAGAAGTCCAATATAAAAACTTTTGGGTTTGGGATTAATCTTATTATCAGTAGTTTATCTGTTTATGTCACTCTGTTGCCTTCAGAGCTTTCCTTAGTGTGTGTGTGTGTGTGTTCTGAACCATGGACTGTCCTTTGCGTGGGTGCAGTTGGTGCTTTTGAATTAATAGATTGCATTTCATTCTCCAAATGGGGACCATTCTTTCTCAGAAACATTCATTGCTAATTTTGTTTCTAGTTTCAAAGTAGAACCAAGAAAGTACCTTACGTAAAACACCGATTGACAATATTCTCCGTGTTAATGAGTGTCCTTGACTCTCGCTAGTTGCCATAGGAGCCAGCCATGGGAGGTGGCAGCCATTGCTGTGATGGCGGGTAGAGGCAGAAAGCAGCTTGAGTTTTTGTGTGGACTTGTACGTGGACCTGTTTCACCTTTTAGCAGGGAAGAATGCCTGTTAAGCCCGTAATGTGTCTGTTCTTAGAACAGCTTTCCCTTGTTTTGTTTTCTGTAATTCAATAAAAATGTAATGGAGCCATAAAAGATTTATGGAAAGAAAATGATAATACTTAAAAGCAGTTAAGAAGCGTCTGTGTAAAAACAAGTTTTAAAATAGTAGGTTAATAGTTTTACTGACAGAACAGTGAACCAAGGGAAACTGCTTTAATATCAGTTAATTGTTTTTAAACATATGAATTTCTTTTCAGAATGCTAATGTGTCAAATTGTATCCTTTTTTCATATTTTTTAAATACTGGGGATTGAACCTAGAGGCTTTGCACTATGCTACACTCCTAGCCCATTTTTTAAAATTATTTTTTATTTTTTATTTGAATATGCATGAACTACAGATTCAATAAAATGTTAGTAACATACAGCTTTGGGATTTGTGTCCATATGTATCATTTTGGAAAACTTTCTCTTTCTCTGTTAACTTTTCCTTTCCCAGTTGTCTCCCTTCCATTCCCAATATCTCTTTCCTTTCCTGGCAGTGCATCTCCCCTCTTCTTTCCCTCTCTCTTATTAGAATATTCTTGTGCATGTGGCAGTCTCGTGTTGAGAGACACCAGTACTCAGTCTTTGGTGTCTGGCCCATATCTCTGAACCGGGACCATTTCTCTGACTCAAGGTGGCCCTATTTTCTTTCAAATGCTTCATATGTGTGTGTGTGTGTGTGTGTGTGTGTGTGTGTGTATGTGTGTGTGTGTGTGTGTGTATATATATATTTTGCTGCATAATGTTTTATTAACTTCTGTTTTGAAACAGGATCCCACTAAGTTGTTAAATTGCCCAAGCTGGGCTCAAATGTTTCTCCTGATTGTCCTGCCTCAGGCTCCTAGAGTGCTCTGGTGTTTCTGTTGGGTGCCTATGGGATATGAAGATTATTGCTCTTTTGACCAGATATAAGCATGAGATGACACCCTTTTTTTAAAAAAATGTATTTTCACTTTGTTGCAAGGCCCTGTTCTACTGTTGCATTGTGCTGAGAAGTGACCAATAGTCAGTAGTCATTCATCTCTTCAACAAATCTGTGGCCATTTTGGGTTTTTTTTTTTTTTTTTGGGTCGCATTGACTTTGTACAGGTATTGTATTTTTTTTAAGATGCTCAAAGAGCTTGAACATAGTATAGAACAGCACAAAATAAGACACAGAGAGGAGGAGAGATTTTTAAAGGAACCACTGAAAAGCAGATAAGAAATGGAGAATAGATTAACTAGTAGTAGGACTGTTGATCAGTTGAGTGTAGAGTGTTGTGGACATCCGATGTACAGGGGACAGTCATTTCTGTGGGACCTTTCAATATACTGAGCTAATATGATGGATCATCTGCTGGTTTCTGTCAGCAAAGATGCCTCGTATGAGCGTGTGCATGCATTGCAGTACCATGACACACTGTGATAGTTTGCATGTAGGATATAAACTAAGATAGATTCTACAATTTTTTAATTGTCATTTTCAAGCCACAAAGGTATGTCTTATAAAAGTTTATTAAACTTAGACTGTATTATACTTATGTTAGACATTTTAGTCAATACTTCAATATTTGTACATGGGGTAATACTAGTAATTAAGCACATTGCTTGTATTGTCAAATGATGTAATATTAAATAAAGTACTCTTTCCCTGATATCAATAGGTATAGACTTATAAGTAAGACTTTTAAAAAGATTTTTTTGAGCTAGGTCTTCCTGTGTTGCCCATCAGAAATCATTTGTCCTAGGAATTCTGATTATTGGCAAATTTATTTGAGGACAATTATGTGACATATTTGCTCATAAGTCACTGTGAAAGAAGCCATCTATAATGTCTGCTCAACAAAAGTTTTTGTGTGTTTTCAAGAAAAAAAACCATGGAATTCAAACTCTGAACTACTACAGACTCTTTTGAGGGTATCCCAGGAAGAGGGAGGGAGATACATGGAAGAGAGTTGCAGGGTGCTATTCCCCTTCACAGACAATGCACGTTTCTAAATCAAGAAGTTCTGACTACATCTCTCTTCATCCTCCAAGTTTCCCTTGTAACTGATGAGGCACAGTATTTCCTTCTCCAGTTCAGGTCAGAAGGAACTGAAGATGGAATGGTGGTTCTCAGGTGCCAGTATCAGTACCTAAGGGAAATAGCACATGGCATAAAATGCTGATGCCCATTTTTGCTTTTCTCTTTCCTTTGGCTGCCTGTAGACAAAGGCAAGTAGACAAAGTGTTCCTTGCTGTGCTATTCTGTTTTATTCAGAGTCTTGAGATAATCAAGAAAGACATTTACAGCTTGAAAGTGGTAAATATTTTTTTTTTGGGGGGGGGGCAGGTTCTTGCTCTATAGCCCAGGCTGTTGCTGAACTCACTACGTAGCCCCAGGCTGGCCCAAAACTTATGGCAACCCTCCTGTCTCAGCCTCCTGAGTGCTGGAGTCACTGGCATATTGCCACCATGCCTAGCTTATGTGGTGCTGGGCAATCGAACCTAGGACCTTGCATTCCTAGGCAAGTACTTCAACACTGTGCTATACCCCGGTCCCAGGCCATGCGAGCTATTATGTGGCCCCTAAGATTTTTTGAAAATGTCATTGTGATTTTCCTGGGTTATAGGAAATTTCTGAGTAGCAAAGTCCATGTATTCCAGAGCTGGAAAGATGCAAATTTAGACAGCAATGGCTTTTCAAGCAGCAACATAAATGCAGATTTGAACTTAATGAATGGAGAGAAAATCAAGAGTGACTGCGAGTGTTATATGTGTCCCCAAGCATGTGAACGTATTTGTGTTCTATCATTTGTGACATAATGTATGATGTCACATAATGCTGGTCCCCCTAGGGGAACCTAAGTGTACCCAGTGGTAAACATTGTGAGATGGACCACGCCAAAAGTTTAAAGAGAAACACATGGTTCCTGGTTGTTCCATATCTAATTAGATACTGAGTAGTGAGAGAATGTTGAATAGTAAGAGCAGGAAGAAAAATCTGGCATGTCTTTTGTTGAAATTCAACCCCACGATCTACACTCTCCCCCATCCTGTGCAACAGTCTGAAAACTTTTCAATCACTTTTTAAAGGATACAGTGAATTTTATCACAATTTTGTCAATCAAAACCACATGTGCCTGTTCCACTGATGACAGAGAATAACAAAATCATGTTTGGAAGGACCAAACTCAGGTAATAAATAACTGGGATGCAATGTGAAATTGAATGTTCTTTAAAAAGAAGCAATTGCTTAAAAATTTAATTTGGAGACCAAAATGAACTTTTTGAAGAGGAAACCAGATGAAGTTCCATTTGGGGCTCAATAACTTTTCCCCCAATCAGATCAATTCTATTTTTCTCTTCTGAGACCGCACTGCTCAATGAGAATGCTCCTACTACTGCGTGGGGTGAAAAGACAAATGCTCCTGCAAGCTGCCCAAATAGTGATGTAGACTAAGTAAGGCTGCCATGTGCAGGTTCCGGGCATGACCAGAGCAGAGGAGGTGTCAGAAAATGACTGTCCAAGGCCCAATTAGTACCAATGTTTGTTTTTGTGAATAAAGTTTTATTGGAACACAGCTTGAGCGCCATCACTTCTTTCATGATAATACAGAGTTAAGTGGTTGCAAGAGAGACTGAGTGGCCCACAAAGACGAAAATATTTATAATCTGACCTTATAAGCAGAACTTATTAAGCCCTCTTCAAATGATTGGGGATATTCCGACAAAATGCAGTCATAATAACTTGCTGGTGGGGAACAGAGATGAAGAAGAATTGTGGTAATTTAAGAAACATTTCCTTCTGATTCTTGGGACCCTGATGTTGTTTTGTTTCTAGTGGCATAAGGAAGACTAATCCTGTGTATGTGACAAAGGTCATCAGCAACCACTCAAAGACCTCCAGTTCTGTCTTACTGAAATTATTTGCTCTTGGGTCTGGCTTTGGCCAGAAGCCAGGCCTTCTCTGTCTACCTGCTCACCTATTTCCTGGTTCTGAGGGACCTGCCTGTTCTCAGAACGCATCGTAACTCTTTAAGGTGCGGGGACTCTTCAGGTTTCACCTTCAACCTTGTCGTTGTGAAATGGTTTATCCTAGCATCTGTGTCCTTGGGCAGTTAAGGGCTAGACTAATCACAGCCTCATCTTTGGAAAGTGATAAAGGTGAGGAGGTTTTTCTGTCTTTTTACTTTTAGCTTTGGAATCCGGTTGATTTTTTGGAATGCTATCAGTTTTAATATACTTGCACAAAGGGAACAAAAGACATGTAATGGTATCTTGACCAAGATTTTTGATCACTTAATTGACGAATTAAAGACTAGCAAAGGCCACGCACCAGGATGAATGTCTCACGTTTACCAGTAATTTTAGAAGTGCTTTGTTATTAGTTCCTTATTTCCAGCCGTCCCACAAAAGGTATTTCAAAATGCATATTAAAGTCAAAGCCAAGCTGCTTTTCTCCCCCAACAGCTTCAGAGCTCCAGGGAACTTTCCAGAGAAGGCAATGTCAGGATATGTGGAAAGGTTAATTCATCTCTAGGTGATAGGAACCAGGTTGTGTCCATTTGAACTGAAGGCATGAGAGGAGGAGGGGGATCAAAATAAGACACTAGGGGGAAAAAAAGCTACGTAACTGAAAAAAGAGGCATGCATAAGGTCTATGAGTCTCTGCTTAAAAGAAACCAGGCTGGGGCAGTTAAGAATTCTAACGGCAAAAGAAAAGGTCTTTCCTTTGATGAGATATTTTCAGGTGATGAATGCTTCCCGCTACCCCTAGCATCCTTGCGGGTGGGAATGGGGGTGATAATAATTGTTGCAGGCTGATCTGAGTCTGTATTTTGCTTATCTAACGAAGCTGAGATGGCAAGTTGATTTCTCAGCAACTTCTTCCAGCTCAAATTTGCTTCTACCTGAATTAGAGAACATCTTTGGAATTTACTCCTGTCACTTGGAAAAATATACTGAGTTTGTTTTGTCCTAGGAAATTCTAGGGAACCTGGGACTTATGGTACCTTTGTGCTTTCAACATGAAGAAAGGAGAAATGTGGCTGGCATGAGCCGTTGGAGCATCTTCAGGCATGACAGTAGAAGCCTAGTTCTTCATTGTACATAGACCCATGGCCAAGATACTGAAAGTTTTTACTTGGTGACCAAATTTTAACTGGGGACATCTCCACCTGATGTGCATTCTGTTGTGATCATATTCAGATCCCTCTTTAATTCGTGATGTGTTAGTGTCTTGATCTATTTAGGCTGCTGTAACAAAATATTGTTGATTGAGTGGTTTCTAAACAGTAGAAATGCCTTTCTCACATTTTTAGAGTTTGGGAAGTCCAAGATCAAGGTAGATTTGGTATTTGTGAGGCCTTCCTTCCTCATGAACAGTGCCTTTTTGCTATGTCCTCATTGGGGAGGGGGCCAAGGGTCTTGGAGAGTGAGTGTGTGTGTGTGTGTGTGTGTGTGTGTGTGTATCTGTCTGTCTGTCAGTCTGTCTCTCTTAATTTCTGTGGGTGTTTTTCTTCCCTTCTTGCACCTCTTTTGAGAGCAGTAATCCCATTTGTAGTCACTTTCCAAAGGCTCTACTTTGTAATACCATCGTCTTGAGAATTAGGAATTTAAAATATGATTTTGAAGATGATGCTAACCTTCAGATCCTCATAGCAGAGCAATGGAGCATACATAGGCCCCCGTTCATCAGTGGCAGGGATGCCCATCTGACAAGGTTATTGGACCATTTTCTTGGAGAGGCCCTAGAGGTAGGCTTTTCTGAGTTTGGCGAGGACGAAGGAGTTAAGGCAAGGGTAGCATGCTCACACTCCTTGAAATAGGTCATTCTTGGATATTTGAGTTTATTTTGGTGGCCCATATGAGACAAGGTTTAGGATAGTGACGGGACTTGAGGCCACATGTCTATTCAGTTGAGTTTTAGGCACCATGTGCTAAATCAAGTCCTAGACAGTGAAAAGACAACAGGATGAGACCAATATGCCAGCTGTCTTCAGGGAGCTGTCAGGATACAGGAGGGAATGGAATGGACAGATACAAACACCAACAGATTGTTAATTTGTAGCTCATAAAGGACCTGTGATAAGTAGTTGGAGGTGAGTAGGTTCTAATCAGAAAGTGTTAGAGATAGTACCCGAGAAAATAATGTGTCAGCCTAGGGTTGAAAAATGGGCGAGACTGAGGAGAATTCTGGGCGAGTGCTGCAGTCCTGAGGTAACGGAGAGTTTGGACGTCTGCCAGGCGAGGACAGCAGCCTGCTGTCCTGCTAGTGCAGCGAAGAGACAGAGGAAAGAGGGAGACTGAGGCAGAGTCAGGGCAGAAGAAGGCTTGGGTCAGCTCACCTGGGAATTAAAGGGCCACAGGTAGGAGATAATAATTTTCTCAGCACCTAAAGAACCCACTGAGGTTTTCAAACAGGGAACTAACATGTTTTACTTGATATTTTTGAAAGACTGTTCTGAACTCCCATACGAGAGCAGCGAATGGGAAATGAACATAGGAGAAAGGGCCCAGATTAGTCCAGGCTGGGAGTGATCACAGCAGCTGAGGCGATAGGAGGATTCGTGCACATTGAGTAGAAGAATCAGCAGCTCTTCATGCAACTTAGGGTGAGGGATTGTGAGCAATCTGGTGGCTTTCAGGTGGCTTCCATATGATAATATGGGCAGGAAGGTTTGTAAGAATGAACATTTGTAGGGGAAGTTGAGGTAAAGCTAGAGAAAGTGGAGATGTTCCGTCAGGAAGAGAAAAACCCTCGCAAGTGGTAGTGTTGAATAATGATTAAATCAGTGGTTCTTCACAGAGAGTCACAGGTTCCCTTAAAACCAATGGCAGCCAAGGACTTTTGAGAAAAGAGGTGGGGGGCTCATATGTGAGTCATCGGAAGTGATTGTAAGAGCTGGTCTATTAGTAGTTTACGGATCCTAGCTTAACCCCTCTTTTAATTCCATGAAGGCATTCTTCATGGAAAAGGAATCGGTCTAGTATCAGTATTGTTCAGTAGACAACCTAGTCCTCTAAATATGCTGATTCTCAGATGCCCAGCTGGGTAGATGCCTTTAAAAAAATCTCCTAAGATTGAAATAAAACATTGCTATCTTACTATCACCCTATAACTACTAACATTTTTTTTTTTTTTTGCAAGCAAACTCACACACAGGTAAATGTACTTTGGGTAAAGAGGAAGTTCTAATAATTGTGGTCATCTATGACCAGAATAAATTCCCAGGAAATGGCTCAACAGGAATCTGAATGAGATCTTGCTCATAACGAAGTGAAGAATGTTGAACTGGATGATCTCTAAGACCTCACTCCAAGGCTATCACTGCCAAAGCCCAGCTATGTAGGACTTTTAAAGTCTAGCAGGAAAGTAGTACGTACTAGATAGGGCTAAATGAAATACTTAGTAATTGAGTTACAATGGCAGACAATGTTGGGTGGTCCAGATTGCAAGCCTCTTTTCCACAGGTGTTTTTGTTGAGGGGTGGGTGTTTGACAGTCTGCCGATGAGCAGGCAGAGGTTCCTGGAAAGCTGTTTTCTGCCTCTGTCTGACTCAGAAAGTAGCAAGCCTACATGATAAGCATGCTTTGAACTTCGCTCTTTTGTGTTCACTTTCTGGCTTGGGATGTAGAGGTGGCGCTAAAAAATACAGCAGCCATCTTGTTACTGTAAGATGACAAAGTCATAAAGCAAAAGTTTTGAGAATCATATAGTTTTTTTCCTCTTGAATAAATACCTGGAAGTAGAATTGCAAGGTCCTGTGGTAACTCTGTTTTAACCTTCTGAAGAATTGTGAGATCACTTGTTTTGTTCAGTGACCGCTGTTGACATACCCTCTAGAGAGTGTAAAGGTCCTGGTTTTTCCAAGGGTCTGCCAATATGTGTTACTGTCTTTTTAATTATAGACAATTTTGTGGGTGTAAAATGATCACTAATTATAATGTTGATTTGGCATTTCCCTAATGACTAGTGGTGGTAAGCAACGTCTCATGTGCTCCTTGGCCATTGTACGCCTTCATTAGAGAAATGTCTATTCAAATCTTTTGCCCCCTTCTCATTTTTAGGACTGGTGCATAATTATATGCTTTTATGGGGAATAGTATAATAATTTGATAGATATATACTATGTGTAATGATTAATCAGAGTAGTTAGCACTTCCTTTCCTTCAGTATTTCTCATTCCTTTGTACTGAGAAGCTTCAAGGCCCACTTTTCTTGTTCTTTATAAAATATGTAAAATATTGTGAATTATACTCATCATACTGTGCCATGGGACACTAGAACTTCTAGTGTCTGTTTATATATTTGTTACCTAAATGCTCCTGCTCCCTCTGGTGACCCATCCTGCCCTCTGGTGTTCTACTCTACCCTAAGAAACCAACTTCATTGCTTCCACATGCCAGCCAATGCATGCAGTAATTGCTTTTCTGTTTTTGGCTTATTCCACCTGACATAATGTACTCCAGTCTAGCCACTTCAATGACAGGATTTCATTCTTTTCCATGGCCAAGTAATACTCTCTTTTTTGTACATACATCACCTTTTTCCTTACCCACTGATGGACATTTTAGTGGATTCCATGCCTTGCCTTTGCCCATTTTGTAAATTGAATTGTCACTATTATTGAGTTGCAATAGCTTCTTATATATTCTAGATATAAGCTTTTACCAGGTACTTTATGCAAAAATACTCTGTCCTTTTATTTGAGTGGTGTTTTCATTTTCTTGGTGGTATCATTGACAGTGCAAAGGTTTTTAAAATTTAGTGTACTGTTCCGTTTGTCTGCATAGGTAGATATTTGTCTGTCTGTTCATGTAGTACTAGGGACTGAGCCCAGCACTGAAGTACGTTCCAGCCCATTTTTATTTTAAGACATGGTATGGGGTCAAACTTTTAGTCCTCCTGCCTTAAACTCTCAAGTAGGTGGGACTGGAGGAATAGCACAGTGGTTAAAGCTCTTGTCTAGCAAGTAGAAGACCCTGAGTTAGATTCGCCAGCACCATATAAACTGGGCGTGGGGCTGCACACCTATAATCCCAAGACTCAGGAGGCTCAGGCAGGAGGATTGCTGTGAGTCCTAGGCTAGTCTGGAATACAGAGCAAGACTCTGTCTCAAAAAGTTATCTATTTCCAGCCTAGTCTTTTTTGTCTCCTTCCTATATTATTTCTAGATTTCAGTTTATTTGTTCTTTATTTTGTATTGAAGTGGAAGGTTATTGATAGAAATATCCTTTGCTTATTAAAAAAGTGCTTACAGCTATCTATTTCCTTTTGAAAGCTTCTCTAGCTGCGTTACACAGATTTTGTTGTGTTGTGCTTTGGTTCTCATGCATATTAAAGTCATTTCCAACTTTCTTGGTGATTTTTTTCTTTAGCCTACTGGCTATTCAGGAGTACCAGAATCATTTCCATATATTTGAATTTCTGAGTTTCCTTCCATTGATTTCTGATTTAACGCCATTTTGATAGGGAACATACTTTGCGTGATAGTAATCTTTTTAAAGTCTTTAATTTTACTTAAGTTTAGCCCAGCAGGTGGTGTATCTTGGAGGATGTTCTGTGTGTGCTTGAGAACAGCATGAACTTGGCTGCTGTGTGGTGGAATGGAGAAAAATGTGACATGTAGTTTATAGTGTTGCTCACGCCTCTTTCCATCTTCTATGCGTAAGTAAAAATGTGGTATTTAGAAAAATAAACGGTGCTATTGAAGACTTCCTTTATCACTTTGAGCCGTCTGCATTTCCTTTCAATTCTGTAAAGTTGGAGTTTCTGCCTCATATGTTTTGAGGCTATATTATTAGGAAAACATGTTAATAGTTGCATGTTCTTGAGGGATTGATCCTCTTATTACTAAGAAATCTATCTTCAGCAATTATTTTTTGTTTAAAGATTAATTTGGTCTGTATCAGCATAGCTATTCCAGCTCTTTTATTGGTATCATCTGTGTGTATGTTTTTCCATTGTTTATTTTCAGTCTTTGTCTTTTAATCTAAAGGATGGCTCCTACAGACAACAGTCATCTTTTTAAAGATTGAGTCTAGCAGTAGTTGCCTTCTGATGGAACTTTTATTATGAATACCATTTGAATTTCACTTGCCATTTTGTCTTTTTATTATATGCTTCATATTTTGCTCCTTTCTCCCTCTCTTTTAATAATTTTATTGTGGTAAAGAATTCATATGACATAAATTTAACATATATTTGGGTAAATATATGAATTCCAAATTCTGTAACACATCAGAACCATAGGGATTGGGGAATTAGTGAGCATCTATGTCCACCCCCTTCTCAGAGGTTCACCCCTTTCCTATCTGACCCCTGCTTCTCTTTCTACCCTGTCATTCATGTTGGGGCTTTTTATGTCATTATTTTTGTGCATTTCATAAAAGAGACACCAAGATAGTCTTTTGTGCTTAGTTCATTTCACTGAGCGTTATTGCCTATAGGTGACCACATTTTTGTTCAAATGCTTCATATCTGTCTTTCCTTATAACTGCATGATATTCCATTGTGCACCACATTTTTGTTCAAATGCTTCATATCTGTCTTTCCTTATAACTGCATGATATTCCATTGTGTACTACATCTTTTTTTAACCATTCCTATATCGATGAGCATGAAGGTTTTTCCCAGGACTTGGCTATTATGAATTGTGCTGCTATAAACATGTATATGCGTGTGTCTTTTTAATATGTTGACTTTATTTCTTTTGGTAACATGCCCAGTAGGGCAGTAGCTGGATCAAATGGAATTTCCATTCTCAGCTTTCTAAGGAACCTCCAGACTGCTTTCCATAATGGTTGTACCAGCTTGCCTTCCCACCAGCAGTGGAGTACAGTTCCTTTATTTCCCACATCCTTGCCAACAATTGTTGTTTTTTGAGTTCTTGATGTAGGCCATTCTCACTGGAATGAGATGAAACCTCAGCATTGATTTTATTTACATTTCTCTGATGGCCAGTGATGAAAAACACTTTTCATAAGCTTCTTGGCCATTTGTATGTCTATTATGAAGTTTCTTTTCATTTCAGCTGCCCACTTCTTGATGGGATCATTTATTTTAGGGGGTTTTATGTTTTACAATTCTTGTATATTGTGGATATTAATCCTTTTGTGAAATGTTACTGGTAAATATCTTTTCCCACCCTAAGGGTTGTCTCTTCACCTTGCTGATTGTTTCTTTTGCTGTGCAAAAGCTTTTTAATGTAGTCCCATTTGTTGATTCTTACTGAGATTTCTTGAGATGTTGGTGATCTGTTCGGAAAATCCTTTCCTTTCCCTATGTGCTCTAGGGTTTTATCTATTTTGTGTTCTAGTAAGCTCAGTATTTCTCTATGTCCAGTTCTTTGATCCATTTTTGTTGATTTCAATGAATGGAGACAGATATGGGTCTAGTTTCATTCTCCTACACGTGGAGATCCAGTTTTCCCAGCCTCATTTGTTAAAGATACTATCTTTTGTCCAGTGGATTGTTTTGTCCTTTTAGTTAAAGATCAATTGACTAAGGATGTTTAGGTCTATTTTAGTATCCTCAGTTCTGTTCCACTGGTCTCTTGTTTATTCTTATACCAGTACCATGTAGATTTAATCATTGTTGCTCTGTAGTGTTTTTTTGAAGTCTGGGATTGTGATTCCTCCAGCTTTGCTCTTGTTACTCAGAATTGCTTTAGAGATTCTGGGTCTTTTCTGGTTCCATACAAATTTTAAGGTTGTTTTTCTAGTTCTGTGAAGAATACAGTTAGTATTTGACTGGTAATGCATTGACTTTGTATAGTAGATTTGGGAATATGGCCATTTTGACAATATTACTTCTTTGTATCCATGTGCATGGGATGTCTTTCCATTTTCTAAAGTCCTCTTTAACCTCCTTCTTTAGGAGTTTGTAGTTTTCTTTGTATAGGTCTTTCACCTTTGTGGTAAGGTTTATTGCTAAATATTTTATATTTTTGTTGCTATTGTGAGTGGGTTTTTTTCTTGATTTCTTTTCTCTTTGGATTCGTTGTAGGTGGATAGGAATGCTGTTGATCTGTAGGCATTATAACCTGCTAGTTCACTGAATTTATTAGTTCTAAGAATCTTTGGGTGGAATTTTTGGGTCTTCTCTCTAAAGTGTTAAGTCATCTGCAAATAGGGATATCTTTACTTCTTCCTTTCCAATATGTATTCCTTTTATTCCTTGCTCTAGTCTGATGGCACTTACCAAAATTTCAGGCAGTATGTTGACTGGTAAGAATGACAGTGGGCATCCTTGTCTTTTTCTGAATTTAGTGTGAATGCTTTCATTCTTTCTCCATTTAGGATTATATTGGCTGAGGGGTTGTTATAAATAGCTTGAATCATGTTGAAATAAGGTCCCTCTATTCTTATATTCTTTAGAATCTTTATCATAAAGGGGTGTTGGGTTTTGCCAAATTCTTTTCCTGCATATATTGAGATACTCATATAATTTTTTTATTCTTTGCATCTGTTAGTGTGTATTACATTGATTGATTTGCATATGTTGAACCATCCCTTCATGTTTGGGTTGAAGCCCACTTGATCATAGTGTATAATCTTTTTTATGATTTACTGCATTCTGGTAGCAAGAATTTTATTGAGTATTTATGCATCTATATTTGTTAGTGATATTGGACTGTAGTTTTCTTTTTTGGCAGGAGTCTTTGGTCTTGGAATTAGAGTTATGTTTGCTTCAAGAAATGAATTGGGCAATTTTCCTTTCTTTTCAATTTTCTGAAAAAGTTTGGTGAGCATTGGTATTAAATCTTCTCCAAATTTTTCTGTAGAATTCTGCTGGGAGTCCATCAGGTCCTGGGCTCTTCTTGGTTGGAATTGTTTTTATTACTTCCTTGATTTCATAGGTAGATATTAGTCTATTCAGATGTTTTATTTCGTCTTCATTCAGTTTTGGTGGTTGATATATATTTAGGAACTCATCCATTTCTTTTAGATTTGTAAATTTTAAAAATAACATTCTTTGGATTTCCTTGTTATCTGTTGCAATTTTACCTTTTTCATTCTTGATTGTATTGATGTAAGTTTTTTCTTTTTTATGAGTTTGCCAGAGGTTTATTAATCTTGTTTATCTTCAAAAAACCAACTTTTTGTTTTTTTGTGTTTTTTTTAGGTTCTATTTAATTGATTTCTGTTCTGATCTTAATAATTTTATTCCTTTTTATTAGATTTAGGGTGGGGTTGTCCTTATTTTTTCTAGTACCCTGAGTTATGAGGCTGGATTATTTATTTGGGCTTGCTCAGGTCTTTTTATGGGTGTATTTATGGAAATGAATTTTCCTCTTAACATGCTGCCTCCATTGTGTCTTAGAGGTGGTGTTGTGATGTGTGCCATTGTCATTTGACTTTGTGAACTTTATCTCTTCCTTGGTTTCTTCTGTAACCTAGGGTTTGCTTAGGAGAGTGCCGTTCAGTCTGCAGTGGTTTGAGTTGTATATTTTGTTTGTGCTGTGGTTGATTTATAGTTTTACTCCACTATGGTCTGACATAGTACGTGAGATTGTATCAGTTTTCTTGTATCCATTTAAGCTTGTTTTGTGGCCTAGAATGTGGTCTATTTTGGAGAATGTTCTGTCAGCAACTAATGGGTATTTTGTTTTTGTTGGATTAAAAATTGTGTATATGTCTGTCTGATCCACTTTTTCTGTGATATAGTTAAGATCTGCTATGTCTTTGTTGGTTTGGTGTCTAGTTGACCTGTCTACTTGGGATAGAGGGGTATTAAAGTCCCTCACTATTATAGTATTGGAGTTTATGCATTTTTTTGAAGTCCAGTAGCTTTTGTTTTATATAGCTGAGTGCACCATTGTTTGGGGGCATAAATGTTTATGATTGTCAGTTCCTCTTGCTAGATTGTTCCCTTTACAAGAATGAAGTGATCTTTTTTATCTTTTTTGACCAGTTTTAGCTTAAAGTCCACTTTGCCAGTGAAGAGTATAATTACTCCTGCTTTTGTTTTTTATCTTGTGGAATATAGAACTCCATCCTTTCATTTCTGTGTTTAATTTTATGCTTGAAATGTGTCTCTTGCAAACAACTTATGGTTGGATTGTGTTTTTTCCCCATTTTATTGATATGTATACGTGCAAAATTTAAGGTTTACTATGGAGTTGAGCCTTTTATGCACATATGTATCTTGTCAAGGTGACAAAGGCTTTCCCACTCTCCTTTTGTCCTTCCCCCTCCTCTCCCCTCCCTCCCTCCTCCCCTACCTGACCCCCCTGTTTCACTTTGTTTTTCATTTTAAGTTCCATAGGAGTTGTGCTCTGGGACTTTCATATCATATCAGAGAGAACATTCGATGTTTCACCGTATCCAAAAGAGGTCAAAACAACACACAACAGAGATATTTGTGTGCCCATGTTCATAGCAGCACAACTAACAATAGCTAAAATGTGGAAGTCACCAAAATACCCATCAACAGACCAGTGGATACACAAATTGTGGTATTTATATACAGTGGAATACTATGCATCAATGAAGTCCAACAATGTGGAGGCTTTTACAGGCAAATGGAAGAAACTTGAGAATATCATGCTTAGTGAGTCAGAAGCATAAGGTGGATTGTATTTTTTAATCCATTTAGCTAATCTATGTCTTTTGATTGGTGCATTGAAGCCATTAGCGTTTAGGGTTATAATTGATATATGTGTCTCAGGTCGTGCCATTTTGTAACCCTATGAATATTAAACTCATTTATTTATTTTTAGAAGTTCTCTTTATTAAGGATAAATCTGCCACTGTGTTCTTCGTTGTGATTGTTTCCTGTTTCCCTGTCCAGCACACCTTTCAGAATACTTTGTACTGATGGCTTGGTTATCATAAATTTCTTCGAGGTTTCTTTGTTGTGGAAGGTTTTTATTTCACTGTTGACTTTAAATGCTATTTCTGCTGGGTAAAAGATAGTTCACAGTTACTATCTTTTAAGACTTTGAACGCTGATAGGTTTGTCTTGGTATGTCACTTGTTTTTTTTTTTTTTTTTTTTTCTCTTACAGCTTTTAGGATTCACTCTTGGCTTTGTATTTCAGTGAGTTCTATTAGAATATGTCCGGGGAGCTTCTGTTTTGGTCATATCTAATGGATGTATGGTATGCCTCTGTACATTGCATGTCTGCTTTGTTTTCTATGTATGGGAAGTTTTCTCTTATGTCTTCGGTGACTAGTTTTCTTAGTCATTTAGTATGGATTTTCCTTTTTTCTTCTATTCCTGCTATTCTGATATTAAGTTTTGAGTCTTCTGTAATCTGGAACATTCTATTTCCTTGTTGACACTGAATTATTTCACGGTTGTGACCAGTCCGGGTCATTGTTCTGTTCTTGTCCTCCGTATCTGAAGTTCCCTCCTCCGCTTGTGGTCTTCTCCTGATACCGTCCGTGGAGGTTTTCTTCTCTTGATACTCTTCTTTCATCTTTTCATATTTTTGGAATTCTTTCATGAACTTCTGTAGTTCTGCTAGTTTTGCATTTGTTTCGTCTTTAAGTTCTCTGGTTAAACATTTTTGAATTCTTCAAGTATTTTGTTTAAATTATTGTCTGAGTCTGTCTTGAATTCTTACAGTAGGTCAACTACTTCTGTTTCAAAGTTGAGGAATTTTAGATTTTCCTTTGGTTCTATATGAGTCCCCCGTGGTGGGCTGGGGGTTTCTGCATCATCTTGCCCCCATGTTTTCTCATCTTGCTGTTGAGTATTGGTTTGGCTTGCTGTGGTTACTCTTTGAGCTCTCTCTATTTTTTATAGTGAAGAGTGTTGTTCTATGGTTGTATATTATGTTGTCTGTGTCACTGAGGTGCGGTTCCTTGTTGCAGGACAACTAGTTCATTCTTTCTCGCTTGTTAGTTGCTACTAGGTCTGTTTTAGAGAGGGTTTCTGATGTTGAAGCTGCCAGGCTTGACACCCTCTTGCCTTTTGTCAGGTTGTGTGTGGAGTGCATGCTTCTGGGTGCCTTCAGTGATGTGTGGTGATTAGGCCCACACATGTGGGCTCTGAGGTGTAGGCAGGGGTCTGGGCTCAGCCACATGGATGCCTCTGGTATGCAGCAGCAATGGATGGAGGTTAGGTCCAGCTGTGTGGACCCTGAGGTGCAAGTGCGGGTCTGGGTGTAGGTGTCTATATGATTCTTAATTATTGTTAGTTAACTGTTCTACTTATAGGGGGTATTGGAGTAGGTGGAGAGCAGAGTATAATTAGAGGTTAGCTTTAGGTATCAACTAAAAAAGCAGGGAAGTACCTATAAGGTAGTGCACAAACTGTCAGTACTCCTATTCCAGCCTGAAATCAACAGGGAAGAGCACCGTAAGCAAGATTCAGAAGAACTGGGCAGAGATGAGAGTGAAGTGGGGCGAGTGTAACTTTCAGATCTGCAGCATGCTTTAGAATATGTGGTTCAGAGAGTTAATTAAGAGAGGGAGGGATTTAGCAACTAATGACAGGCAGAGAGAAAGAGTGAAAATTAAAGGAGAAGAAAGGGAAAATAAAACAGAGAGGCAAAAAAGAAAGCAAAGAAGAATATAGAAAATGTTTGCCAGAAAAGGTCAAGGAAAACTAGAAAAAGACAAAAATGAAAAGAAAATAAAAGGAAAAGGAAAAGAGGAAAAATAAAGAAAAAAGAAAAAGAAAAACAGGAAAAAAACCCCCAAAATATAAAAAAGGACAAAATCAAAAAGAGAAGAGAAAGAAAAAAAATTTAAAAAAGAAAAAAGTAAGAAGCAAAAAAAAAAAAAGACAAAAGGAAAACAAAAAAGAAAAATGTAAATAAAAATAGAAGAAAAAAGAAAAGAAAACTTGAGTAGTTGCAGGAAAGGGAAGGAGCTAAACTTGAAAAGATAAATCATAAACCAAAATACAACATCACAACTTCCAAAGCAAGAGATGGCAGCCAGTTGGGAGACTAGATCCATGGCAAGTGATGGCAGCAGGTGGTAAGACCTGGACTTACGTCCACAGCTAGTGATTTTGTGGCTTGGGGGGACACAGGCCCAGTTTTTTTGGGGGGAGACTCTGGCTGCAGGCAGGAGGAGTTGGCCTAGGTCTGCTGCAAGCCGTAGTTCTACAGCAAGGGATGGTGGTGGGTGGGAGTCAAGGCTTAGATTACAGGTGAGCAGTGGTGGCAGTGGGTGAAGGCTGTGAGCGGTGGACCTGGGATTAGTCTGCAGCATGTGAAGGCAGGGAGCCTAGAGGCCTGGCCTACATCTCCGATGGTGCCAGGTGGAGACACCCTGTCCTCCAGAACAAGCTATGGCTGCAGGTGGGGAAATCCTGCCATAGGTCTGGTGGGAATAATCACTGTGGGCCTAAAGATTTGTGCCTACCCCCACAGCAAGTGATGGCGGGGATGGGGAGGTAAGGCACCAGATCACCTCCTTTTCTCTTTTAATTATGTTCTTTTGTACAAAACAGAAATTTTCTGGTGAACCATTTAACACAATTAGAGACCTTTAAATTATATTTACTTGAGTTATTTTGTTAATGTTTAGGATTAAGCATTGTAGTTTACAAAATCTCCTTTGGGTTTATAATGATGTTGTTTCAGTGAGATCTAAATATTTTATTGGTACATCCTATTCTTCTTTTGGTGCTGTTATTGTCACGTATAAATTATTTTATACATGGTATAAGCTCAACAGTATATTATTATTATTATTATTATTATTATTATTATTACTTGACTTCATTACATATTCTTGAAAGAAACTAGGAGAAGGGTTACCAAGAATGTAATTATTGTTTGTAATATTAGGTTTTTTATTTACTTCTATTTTTTTCCTCCCCTGTGCATTTGAAATAACTTGTGTTTTTTCCTTGCTTGGATGTAGGTTTTTCTCATTTTCCTAAATTGTGCTCTCATTATTAAATACGTTAAATTTTTTTCTGTGGAGCCAAAAATACAATCATATGTATCTGTTTTATGAAAATGTGTTTTAGGTCAGTTAAGAAAGATGCAATTATATTGTTTTTTACATTCTCCTACATCATTACCTGTGCTGACATTACATGTGTAAATTTAAATTACTGTCTGGTAATTACTAGGTAGGCTTTCAGCCTGAAACACTTCCTGTAGCATTTTTGTAAGACAGATCTACTAGCAGCAGGCTTTTGTTCACTTGGGAATACCTGTTCTTCACCTTTATTTCAAAAATATAGTTTTCCTAGATATAAGATTCTTGGTTGTGAGTGTTTTACTTTGAAAATGTTGTTTTGCTGCCTTCTGGCCTCTTATGTCCAATGAGAAGCCAAATCTTAATTACAGAGGAGTTCTCTTTTACACAAAGAATTGTTTTTCTTTGATACTTTTATTAAGATTTTTTTGTCTTATCTTTGGATTTTAGTGTTCTAATTATGGTATGTCTAGGTTGGTGTGAACCTTTTAAAATTTGTTCCAGAAGTGGTTAAGCTACTTTGTGTACAGATTAATTTGTCCACCAAATTGGAAAAGTTTTTAATCATTCATTTGAATATTCTATCTGCTCTCTTTTCTCTTGATTCTCTTTTTGGTTGTCCATTATGTACTTGTTGGGTAAATTTAATGGCATCCTGCATTTCTCCAAGTCCTTTTTATTTTTATTAAATTACTTACTCTGCTTCTCAGACGATGCAATTTCTATTATTATCTTTTTCAGTATGCAGGTTCATTCTTCTGTTAACCTTATGTTTACATTTAATTTCTCGTTGCTGTGACAGAATCCCCAACTTTCACAACATAAAGGAAGAAAGATTTACTTAGCTCACGGTTTCAAAAGGGCTTAGTCCTTTCGTGGGCAGGTGGCAATGGTAGAAGCGCACGGCGGCAGTCCAGTTGGAGGACGCAGCTCATGGCAGGGCAGACAGGAAACCAGGTAAGGAAAGAAGGATGGAACTGTGGTTGCCCTTCCAGGTCCAGTACCAGTAATCCTCCACTTCTGGGTGAAGCCCCAGCGTTCTGCCTCTTCTGAGGTAAGCCCCAGTGATCCACCTTTTCCAGCTCACACGCCCAGTAATATGCCACCTGTCCTAATCCACAGTATGCCTCTCATCCACCCTCCCGCCCAGGCTCCCTCTTAACAGCACATGGTTCCATAGGTACTCTGCAACATCTAAATACACGAGGCCCTTGGGAGATACTTCAGATCCAAACCATAACATCTCACCTTTGAAGCCATGTAGTAAATACTTTATTTTGATTATTGTATTTTTTAATTTTAAAATTTCCATTTGGTTCTTTACAACAGTTTTTTGTCTGTGTTAATATTATCCATTTTGTTTATCACTGTCATCTTATATTCTGATTAAGACTTGTTTCCTTCAAGTTTTGCACATTTTGGTGACTCTTTTGAAGTCTTTGCATAGTTGCCATCTCAATCCCTTAGAAGACGTTTTTATTGACCAATTATTCCCCTTTGATTGGAATGTGGAATGTCTCCCAAAGCTGCATGTATTTGGATGTTATGGATTATCTGTGCAACCATGTGCTGTTAGGAGATGGGAGCCTGGTTGGAGGGCTGGATTATGGGCATGTGGTAGAAGGCAGGAGTGTGGTAGATTATAGATTACAGGCATGTGATGGAGTATAGATTACCAGCATGGTGTATTGGGGGTTTACAACCTGGAAGAGGCCAAATATTGAGACTGTTTCCTCCCTCCCTCCCTCCCTCCTTCCTCCCTCCCTCCTCCCTCCCTCCTTCCTTCCGTCTTTCCCTCCCTCCCTCCCTCCCTCCCTCCCTCCCT
>PVKB01003227.1:0-138320 GCA_004027205.1 Ctenodactylus gundi | reverse complement strand
TGGTTCATACCTTTCTGTTTCTTTGCATATCTCATTGTGAGGAAGAGCAGATCAGATAATGGAACAACTTTAGATATTAACTCTTCTAGTGAAGTTTTTTTTTTGTTACTCACTTGTTTTTTGTTTCTTTGTTTAGTGACCTGGCTGAGCTAGTTCTGCAAAGTCTATTTCTCATGTGATGTGCATCTTCTGATGGATCTGCTGATTTGTCTCCCTTTGCCCCTTTAAATAAATAATATTTTTTAATTTTTTGGTTTTGGAAATTGAACCAAGAGCCTCTTGGATGCTAAGCAAGCCCTCTACCCCTGAGCTACCTCCCTAACCATCCAAATGTCTTAGTAGTCAGTGCTGTAGTTTGAATCCTGAGTGTACCCCCAAAGCCTCATGTATTTGGAACTGTGTGTGGCAGGCAGAGCTTGGATGCAAGGGGTGGATGTTTGGGCTTTGACCTGGAGGGAAGTATCAACTTGTTGAGATTGGAGGTTGCCCAGGGCAGAACTTCCAGGTGCTTGTTATTGATTTGTGGACCAGGAAATGAGGGGGAAGCACTTACCTAGGTGGGGGGTGTGCCGGTGGTAGCCTGAAGTAATTCAAAAAAGAAACATTGCTGCAGCTTCTTCCTGGGAAGACTGGCCTAGCTGGAGTCTGCTGACTTCACTTTACTTCTAGTTCACTTGGCTTCTGTCTGCACTGGGGTGAGCAGCTTTCCAGCCTTTATCTCTTCCATGTGCCTTATGGTTGCTGGCTGCCCCATGAGTGTGTGGGAGAGACCTTCTGAAACTGTGAGCTAAATAAATCTTTCCTCTCTTATATTGTGGATGTTGAGTATTTTGTCCTAGCAACAAATAAGTAACTAAGACAGTCAGACTGCTTAGCGATTGCCTGTTGGGATGACTGTTCATTCAGTGTTTGATCAGAAGCTGTGTTTAAGCTTCTGTGTGCTTGTCCTGGTTGATGGCGTGTATATAGTGTGGGGGTAGCCACAGAAAGTTGACTTTCACACATGCCCTATGCCGGGCACTGGCTTCTGTTGAGTTGATGAGTCAACATGATGTGTACACCTGGGGCACATTCACCATTCAGCCTGAATGGTTGGAAAAGGACGCCTTTTGGATTTCTCTTTCTCTAGTTCCTTTTATTAAACTTTTATCTGCCCTAGTAATTTTTTTCTGTGTGCTATGGAGCTACCAGCCATCTCTTAACAGGAAATCCTAAGATTTCATTGCTTCTAATAGACTCCTCATTTAGCAGAGAGTCGAGTGCCAGAGATCTTCTTTCCAGAAGGATATATATATATATATATATATATATATATATATATATATATTTGGAGGAACATGACTTTATTTAGAAACAAAGCATAGAGAGGTCAAAGCCCCTACCCCCTGGGATGGGCTCCTGAGTGAGTTGTCTCCAGAAGGGTAACTTTATTTAAAACCTCAGCTAGAGTCTTCTATTTGCCTGTGTTCTGTCTTGGGCATGCTGCCTACCTTTAAATGAGCATCTATAATCCATTTAACCTAAGAGACAGTGAATATTCTCAATTTTTGAGAGTCTTGAGACTTCTGTTCTCTTCTCTTTATTCTGCTTATTCATTTTTCGCGAATGTTTTTGGTTTCTCCTCGTTGCCTTGAACGCCCAGGCGCCTGCTTTGCTCTGTCTTCCTGTCCTGTATTCTCCTCAGAACCTAGCATTGTCCTCAGTCATCATTTGTGCCTCTTGAATCGTATGGCATTGAAAGTTTTCTGAGAATTTCTGAGGTCTTACATTCGGAATAAATTCTCAGAAAAATTCTTAACACATCAATCTAGTTTCTTTTTCGTCCCATTTTGCTTATTGTTAGAAATTGGCTACCTTCCCTTATTCCACATCCCTGGAGAAACGTGGCTGCGTTGTGTGATGGTCTTTGTGGGAAGGTTTGCGGGTAGAAGGGAGTGATTACATGGCACAGTGGGGAATAGGTAGAACGAGATGCCGGGCCTCACCCTTCATAAATATTCCTTAGTCACCTGAGAGTTTCTCATAGACTGTTTTTATCCTTCCGCCCTGCCATGACACTGGTTTGCTGCTCTTTTTTTTTATTTGTTCACATTTTCTTCTTTCTTCTATTTTGAGACCCCCCCAACCCTTTATTTCCTCCTGCTCACCTTTCCTCCTTCTTACTGATATTTTCATTGTGATAAAATAAAAATAAGATTTACCCTTTTAATAATTTTTGTATGTAATTCTATGGCAATAAGGATTTAACAGTGTTACGCAGCCATCCCTGGTATTCATTTTTAATATGCAACTTTTCCACCATCTCAAACAAAAATTTGATACTCATTAAACAGTAGCTTCACATGAGTACCTAGCTCTCTACCCTTGATAACTGCTATTATATTTTTCTATTTCTGTAAACTTGCATATTCAATTTACCTCATTCAAGTGGTGTCAAACAATATTGGTCCTTTTGTGCTTGGATTGTTTGATTTAGCATAATGCTTTCTGGATTGATCCATGCTATAGCATGTCTCAGAGCTTTGTTTCTTTCTAAGGCTAATTATGTTCCACTGTCTGTATCCTTTCTGTTTGTTTATCTGGTGATGGACATTTGAGTATATCCTCCTTTTGGCCATTGTAAATAATATTACTGAGAACATTAAAGTACAAGTATCTGTTTGAGTCCCTGCTTTCAGTTTCTTTGGGTATATACCTAAAAGTAGAGTCACCATATTGCATGGTAATTCTAAGGAATGGTTGCCATGGTATAAAACTGGTGCATCTGCCAGCTATGCAGTTTTATACCCCACTAGCACCACATAAGGGTTCCAATGTCATTACATCCTAACACTTGTTGTTCTCTGTACTTTTGCTTATAGTCATCCTAATGAGTGTGAAGGGTACAGCCTACTTTTAATTACTCTTTCCGTTATTGCTGCTAGGTCATGAAGATACCTTTTACTTCATTACACACAACAAATTCTCTGATTAAAAAGGGAGAAGCTGTATAATCTGTCTACTTTAAATTGGAAAAATATTTCTAGTACACAGAAATGCGTAAGAGTTTGCAGGTTCCTGTGTTTTAAAATTAGATTTGTCAGAGCTTATCATTTTTACATATTGATTTCTTTCTCTTATGTGTGGAAGGCACTTTATTGGGAAAAATATAGAAGTGGGAAAGAAGGGAACTAAAGTTTCTGCTAGTCAGACAGGGACCCGGAAATGTAGCTTGCTCCCAAATTGCTTTTCTATTTCAACATTTGGGTTTTGTTTACTCGTGGGCTCTCTGTCTCATCAAGGATTACCTATCTCTGAACTGAAGGAAGTCATTTGAACACTTCTTCTCCACCAGATTCATTCAAGTTCCTACTGTCACGATGTTTGCTTGTTTTAAATTCCAGTTCTGTTTCTCTGTTTGCATCTGAAAACATTGTCCACCTTCAGAATTAAGCTTTTCATTTCATGCAGGTATGTTCACTTGTACATAAGTCTTTCCATATTCCTCAGGCTGCTTTTAATAGCCCCATGCTTATAGTTTTCTGTTGCAATAAGAGATAAGCCTCAAGAGTTTTCACTTTTGATGCGAGGAAACTGAGGTTTTCAAATGGTAAACCCTTAAAAGGCGTCATGAGAAGGGGCTGGTCATTTTTTGAGAAGTTACACTCACTTTTCTGGTACTGAGATTTAAATTTCACAAAATCTTGCTGTCACTGTCTTTAGCATTTAAAAATTCCAGTGAGGTGGTGTCTCATATGACTGATAGAGTTCTAATATTTTATGGATGGTTGAAGCCACAGAGCAAGTCAGTGTTCAGTGTAGCAGAGTGTGAGAGGTGCAGACAAAAAGCGGAGGAGAAATAGACACCAGCGCTCACTGGTTCTTGGGCAAAGGGGATGGACCGGAGTTTGTTTGTTTGTTTGTTCTTGAAGGAGTACAATGTTTGAGTTTAAAGGTAATGCCAAAATTCTATCATAGAAAGAATAGATAACTCAAGATAATGGTGACTAAAGAAATAAAAACCTTGCATTAAAACTTTTACTTTTAAGTAAAGAAATTAACAACAGTTCATATTTATTGTTTGGTGGTTTATGGATATTTCATATTTATTATCTTGTTTATACCTTGAAAAATTTTTTTCTGAATCATATTTTGTAGATTAAAATAAGAACCACACATACAGAAAAGGGGGGAGATCTCTCTTACCGGTGATCAGTTGCTCTGTGGCAAAGTTTATCTCATGTAATTGTTATAACTGAGGACACAGTATCACACAGGAGGGAGAAGCGTCACTTCCTTGGGGAAAATTTAGGAGTCCTTTATTAGTCGGTGACCGAGAATAGGCTCATGTCTTAAAGATTGCTCAGTGCTGAAGTGAGGGGATAGATCGGGTGGGGCTTATATAGGTAAAAACCACGGGAATGGGAAGGATTACAAGAACAAAAGGAAAGGGGTGAAGAGTAATTAGCAGTAGATTTACAGAAGAATAAACTAACAATGGCAAGAATCTAGCAGTGATCTTGATCTAAACTGTAAGCAATGCCTTGTGCCTGACTGCAGGGGGTGGGGGAATAGATTTCCAGTAGCAGTCTGGGGCAGGGTATCTGCAGCAAGTGAGTCAAGTGAGTCAGCTCACTGAGGCAGCTGCATAGCGAAGATAACAGGGCAAAGAGGACATCTGGGAAAAATCTAAAACTGTGGAGTTCTCATCACTTCATAATTAGCGTAACAACTGTGGAAACAGATATTACTATTATTTTACTGCTAAGGTCGTGGGTCCTAAGTGGCGCTTCCAGGTGTTATAGACAAAAACAGAGCAGCAGTTCAACTCTCTTTCTACTCTCCAGGTTAATATCTATACATTCTTAAAACTGTAGCCTCATGTGGCTGTTTTTAAATTTAAATGAAGATTAACTAAAATTCAAAAATTATTTCTTCAGTTGTACTAGCTACATTTCAAGTGCTGAGTGGCCACTCTGGCAAGCGGTTGCTAAACTGGACAGTGCAGATGGGGGAGGTTTTTATTGTTGGAGCAGCTCTGTGGATCAGGGCTCCCAGAATGCTTGTGCCAAATGTTTAGGACTTTCACCGTACATATGTCTGCTGAAGAATGAGAAAATGTGAAATCTAGAAAAGGCGAAGGCAGTAACAATGAGTCTGTTACTTGTTTCCTTGTGGGTATGAAGTAAATGATTTTTGAGTGTGTATACATCGGGGAAAAAAGAAAAGAAACAATCCCTTCCTCTTGGCATGTGGTAAGAGGCAGGAGGAAGTCGTGCGGAGGATGCACTGGTAAACTTGGTAGTTAGTGGATCCGCTTTGAGTGCCTGTGGGATGCTCAGTCTTAGACTAGGTGCTTGAGGGTGCATATTAAAAACAGACACGGTCTAGTGCTTGGGTTGGGGATCCTGTGATTTATCAGAACTCCCAGAAAAGCTGACAAAGTATTGTCTCGTGCGCTGTGCAAGAACCATGCAGATAAAAACCATTCATACTGTCGACAGTCATACAGAATACTGGCTATTATTTTCTTCCTCAACAAATGTGGGAGATAGATTGCCTCCGGCAAAGTAGTATTTTACACATGGTTTCCCCAAAGCCCCGTGCATATTTAGAGCTCTTCTCAAAATGTTTGCATTTGTTCTTCCAAAAAGAAATTTGCATGACATTTTAGAATTGCATTCTGTCTAGAAAGCAAATCCTGGCTTTTCATATTTAAATTCAAAGCTTTCTGATGTAAAATCTGCCAAGAAAATGTATGTTACAAATTAGGTTCTTCTTAGAGTACAGCAGACTTTTTTGACCATTAAAATAATTTTGGAGGAAAATTCCTAGCGTCATGTCATCCTTCTTTCTTGGTTGAGAATAGTCATTGATGGTGACTGAAGGATCTGTCTAGTCTTCTTAGAAAATTGGACTTAAATTCCACTCCGAAGGGACTTCCCAGAGACATAGACATGTGCCGTTGTTGGATAGCCACATGATGTCACAGTTGTTCTATACATAGACTATTTGTAGAATATTTGACAGCAATAGCAAAAGAAGAAAAACATGAAAAAAAAATGAAAAAAATCCAAACAACCAACAATCTTCACCCGTAAGGTGGCTGGTATACAATGTAATTTATCAAAGACTGGTGAATTAATCAGAATGAATGAAACAGCTGGTAAAATTCTTTACGTAGATTTTCCAAATTGACTTATCAGTGATGAACCCCAGTACCTTTGAGCATTCTGTTTGCTCTTGACCTTAAACACTGTGGGAGAAAATTATATCTTGAGCTGCTGACGTTTTGAGTGAATGTTAAGATCTTAATGTTAGCCATGCATAATTTTCAGCAACATGAAACTATCCAATTGGAATTGGGGTTAGGAAGTCTAGTTACTCTGCAGAGTAAACAAAAGCACCCATTTGAGTTGATGAAGCAGTCAAAACTATTCCTACTTGAAAGGTTAGGGTTCCTTTTACTATGAGAGTGAAAGTGAAGGAGGAAGCATTTTGCTAAGCCTTTGGACTTAGAAATGGGTTATTGCTTAACCATTCCAGACAGCCTCTTCTTTGTGAAGACTTTCAGAGGTGGGGCCTTGCTCAGAAAGGGAGGTCAGGGTTTTATTTAAGTATTGGAGATGCAATTCACTGAAGTTTTCAGTTTTGCGTCCAGTGTCTTTGACTCTGTTACCTGTAAGCAATTGCTTGGCATTATTCTCTTTAAACTCTGGAGCAAGTTAAAGAAAATCCCTCCCTTTCCATATTGTCCTTTAGAGAGTAGTACCATGACTAATTATAATTTGGCTAAACACAAGCAACAGAATTGGTGTCAGTGATCAACCTAAATAATTGTGGATGGGATTAGAGCCAGCAGGATGGTACCGTGATGTGGTAGATGGCTGCAGAAATATTACTGCTCTCTATATCCATACTCAGACTGGCTCTATTCTTAGCCTTGTGACTTGCATTGACTAAAAATACAACACAATTGTGACAGAAACAGAGGCTAGAAAAGTGTTGGCGCACTTAAGCTTTTCCCTCTCTTGCTGCTCTTTGGACCTCTGTGACTATTATGTGAAGAAGCCCAGGGAGAGGATGATAGGCAACAGGGAGCAAAAACTAGCAGTCCTGGTGGAGGCTCCAAGCTGGCAACCATCAGGCATGGGAATGAGGCTACTTGGCCTTAGCTGATACGCCAACTGACCTCAGAATCTGCCAAGCTGGTTCAAGGTAGGTTTTCTACCTGCAGGGTATCCATAGCACTGCCCTTTGGTTCTGTAGAGCTGTATTTTTTGTTTCATATTATCTAAATTCTGCTTTATCTTTCTTCTTTCCCTCCATTCTCCTGGGCTTCTTTTTTTTCTCCCTCTTTGAATTGAATGCCTAGCTTACTCCTTAGTCTGTTAATAATAAAGTTTGGAAGTCTTGCTCTGCAGGTAGAATTGAAAGGACTTGGTGGAATGGATATGGTCAGTGGGGAGTCAGAGACATCACACACAACTCCCAGGTTTTGGGATGCATTTAGATTGGGTTTTTCTCTGTGCTGAAGATCCCAGATGAACAGTTGTCATTTATATTAAGGTTTAACAGAGATCTTTCAAATTGCCAAATGGTATGAAAGAGGTAGATAGCTTTTGCTATCTCTTTGTAAAATGAGAATGACAGTACTATTGACCTAGCAGGATTGCTTGAGAGTTGAAAGAGAGATTCATGCAAAACATTTGACATTTGTGCTAATTGTTACTTATAATAATAATTATTAGGCAGAGGTACCATAGATCCCAGCATGGAAACTTACATTGAAAACCATTGTTTACTTGACAAGGCCTCCTACCAAATTGAGGCCCAAAGGCTTAGTGAAGTGCATCCCTAGCCTGCCTCCAGCTTGCCAAACTCAATTATTTTTGATTTATTATTTTGTGTATATTTTGTATGCTAACCTTGTTACAGTCATATTCATTAGATCTTGTCTCTTTGGTGGTTCATCACGATTTCTGTGTTCTGAGTATGAAGAAATGGGGATACTGAGTGAGACATCATGAAATCAGTAATCATACTAGTATGACAAGTCTATTCTGAATTTTTGTCTCCTAAAGACTTGATTTCTCTTAAACATTTCCCTTATCACTTAAAACATAAAATGAATAATTTTTTAAAAACTGCCTTTATTTAGGTGGTTTCATCCTTGTCTCTCTGTATGGATTTGTGATCATCTCCCATGTCCTGTTTAGTTAGGAACTGTGGTCTTTGGGGCGTGGGCAGACTGTGGGTCCTTGTCTTTGACATCTGTGGCACCTGCTACAGTGTCCTTAGAGCAGCTTTCTGCTTCACTTCAGGCCTCATGGCTGCTGCACCAGGATGTTGCACAGTGGTGGGTGTCTTTCTGAAGCCCAACAAATGAGCTGCAACACTGAGGGAAATGAGCAGGCAGGGGAAGGCCATCCGTCACCTCCTTCTCTCATATACTATTGAAGCGGAGTGACAGTACTGCACATGGGAAACGTATCCAATTGGGCATACAGTGCTTCAGGTAGATCTTGCAGGAAGTAAAATACCTCTGCATCACACCTTTGATTATCGCAGGTGACTGTTGCTAGCTCAGAGTACAGCTTTTTTTTCCCTGCCCCCAGCACAGAATTGTGCCTTAGCATGTTCTTTATATAACACAGAAAATGTGACTGGTGGGGGTACCTCAAACATGCAGAACGCATGGGCACGTGCCACTTTTGGTACATGAGCTTTATAGATTATGAAAATAATGTTCCCCCAAGTAGGAGCTCTCTTGACAGAGCAGTGTAGATCTGCAGAAATTGCAGTTTATTTTGCTTCTTTGGGCCCGTGGATAACAAACCAACAACTAAAATAGGAAATAATTGCTTGACATTTCCCCAAATATTTTTGCACCTGAATATGGCCTCTTACCATTCTGAACCTGTTAAGCACAGAACTGAGTTTCTTTTCTTGGTTCTGTAAAATTTCTTCATCTTTTGCTGCTCCATTCATAGAAACTATAAATCAGCTTAAATAACCTAGCTTATTTCATCCTTTTTTTCTAAAAAAAGTTGGATTTTGCTCTTCCATACTTAAAAGCATTCCGCTTGTCATGTACACAAAGCATTTCAAGTTGAGTGGGAACCACTAAGAACTCTGATAGTCAAGAAGGTGATGGGTCAGAGCAGGAAGTGCTATCCCGGAAGTAATTCTGAAGTGCCTTGGTTAGCTGCTGATTTCAGGTGCTCCAAATAGGAAAGCCTTATTCTCCATGTGCCTTAAGGAAATCTATGGTTATGGTTTCTCCCATGTTGGCCTTGATTTTAGAACTTGAAATATTATTTTCTGTTGCTGCTGAATTTTGACTTTTTTCTTTGTTGAGACAGGGTCTTTCTATATTGCCCAGGATGGTCTTGAAACTCTTAAGCACAAGCAATCCTCCTGCCTTAGCCTTTTAGGTAGCTGAAACTGTAGGTAAAAGCTATGCCTACCCCCCTTTGCCCCCCGGCAGAACAAACCTGACATTCTTTAAAAGCACCGTCAAGATTGGAGCAGTGGAGGGAAATTTTATCTGGGCAGTTGTGTGCAGAATCTGGGAGTGGCGCTAATGGGGAAGGGGGCTGGGAGTGGAGATTCTTACAGTTGGAAGAAATAACTACTTAAAGCAAATGCTAATGATTTAAAATGTTATTCCTTCTGTGCTTTAAGAAAAAAAATAAAATTAAAGTAATAAAGACTCACAGCCTGTACCTCATCTCCAGTCACTCCACTGAAATTCCCAGGAGAACTCAGCTCCCCTCTCTTCCCTTTAAAAATGGTGGACCTGGAACCACTTATAGGAGAGGTTTAATAAGAGGCAAATGTGTTTTATATTTTGTATCTTGTTAAGTGAAAAAAGATGGATTCTCACAAGTAGTCTCTTGGTGCAGATTTGAGTGGTCTGTGCTCGCAAGCATGGGGAAGCTTTGCCAGCTAGCATCTCTGTTCTGGTCCCCCATGGCTACTTAAAATCCCCCTCCCATGCCACTGCCCCTCCACCCCAGAGCCAGCAGACATGAAATTGCTTCATTTGTAGAATGGATCTGCAGATCCAGGAAACTTGTTTCTATCTGATTTGCTGATAATTTACTCCTCATTTGATTTGGGGGGGGTGGGGGGCAGGGAGGAAAAAAACCTATCTCAGCGCACATAGTCCTTCTGCACGGAGAGAAGGATTGTTGTGCAGGTTGGAGAAAATCATGATTGAAAGCAACTGAAACAATTCGTAAGGATTTATGCAAAGGTTGCACATTTGTTAGAGGAAAAGCTAGGAAAGCCTTGCACCTGTGACAGTGTGACCCCCGCCTCCCCCATAAAAAAGATCGCCACCTAAAGTAGCTCATTGGAAGCTGGGTGAAGAAGAATGCTTTTTTAAAAAATGTATTTTATCTTAGATATATAATTTTACGATGAGACACATTCCCTTTCTGGTAATGTTTTTTATGACCTTTGGGTGCCAGATAGCGCCATTCCTGCTGTCTGCTTTCACTATTCAGCGTTGAGGAAGCCCATTATATCTGTCTTTGATCCGGAGATCGGGCTTGCTAAAACTGATGGCCACAATTAAAGACAGTCCTGTTGAAAACCTGACCTCTGTCTGCTCTCAACTGCATGTAAACTTTTCAATATGGATGTAATTTGGTATTAAATTACCCATGCTTTATTGCTTTTTAGTACAGCCCTGTCTGTTGCCTTTTAAAGATAAAGGTAACATAAAAGAAAAATTGTGGTGTGTCTGCATAATTATGTAATTATAAACTTGTTTTCCTACATTCAGAAAACCCTTTGTGTGTGTGTGTGCATCTATTGAAAAGTAATAGGCTGGTAGGATTGGAGAAGCAGTCTTTATATATATTTTTTTCTCCTTCTGAGCTGTTCAACTTAGACATCCACTGTACAAGATAGGTCAGTGTATTTTACTATTCTAATCTTGGCTTATAAAGGATGTTCTTCATTTAGAAGTAAAAAATACTTCAGTACCTCTTTAGAATTGGCCCAACCAGAACGGAGTTTATGCCAAGGCTCTAAAATAAAACCTACTTGTTCTTGCAAAGATTGGGGCAATCCTAACAACAGGGCCATATCCCAAATATCTGGAATAAGCTCTCGGAATATTTAAACCTCATCTTTCTTGTAATTAAAAATGATCCCTGCTATTTTATTTTTCCTTTCTGACATTCTTTGTGATGAATAAGGGACACTGAGAGCAAACAGAAGAGACTAGAGCAGATTTCTTTTGACATCACAGAGTTGCATTACTTCTTGGTTCTACTAGCTACCATTGTTTTTTTCATCCCTGAAGAGTGTAAGCTATGGTTAGAGTTTGATGCAGAAAAATGGCACTTGGTGAATAAAGACAGAATATGTGTTTGGAGGGAGAGTTGAAATCATTTTCTCATTATAAAACATGGAGAATGCCTGTGGAAATGGGCAATAATTCTTTGTGTAAATAGAAATTATTAGGCTTGATTTTTCTTCTTATTAAATGCTCCATGGCAAGATTTTCTGGTAGAACCACAGAAAGAACCAAACAGGTAAAAAGCTGGTATCAAGACAATGCACAGGAAGCTGAGCTGGCTGCTCTCAATATCTTAAGACACAAGAAAGCAAAAGTCCTGGATTGAGGGTCAGTGAGTCTGTGGGGTGGATGCTGGTCCATCCCGGCCTTTCTTGTCGGCACTCTGGTGAGTTATGTGTCTGGTCTGCTGCTTCCCCAGTCTGATCCTCTGAGCACACTGAAGAATTGCAGTCTGACCCATGTTGTAACTCCTCTGGTTGCTCTATAAAAATTGCATCCTGTGGAAAACATATGCCACATACAGTTTTATTGGCTCTCATGCAAAGAAGTAATTCCAGAATATCAAGGAAAAGTTGATAATAGATTCCACACGATATTTAATCCCCCTCCCCCCGCCCCAGCATATCTTTCCTGCAAACCAGTGAAAGGCTCAGCTGAAGTAACCTTTGCCTAGCTACTTAGGAATAGGGTGTTTCCTTTTGCATTCTTTCATCATTACGGCCCATCTTTCCTTTGAGGTTGCTCTTAGCTGTGATACGCTGGCTGGGCGTTAGACACAGTGGCCAGGTTTTACCTTGGCCCATTAGGCTAGCTCAGGGGTTTTCCCAAGATGGTTGACACTAGTCGTTACGTGTCTATGGTACTTAGACTGATTAAACTTATATTAAGCTTTCACTTCCTCAAGTATACCCCGTGTCAGTCCGTTTTCTGTCACTGTAACAAATATCTGAGATAATCAACGAGTAAAGAGGAAAGGCTTATTTTGGTTCCCAGTTTTGGAGGATTTAGTTCGTGATTCAGTTCCACTCGGCCTCTTCGCTTTGCGTCTGTGCAACATAGTACCTCGAAGTTGGGGTGCATGGCAGAGGAAGCCCACCCTCCCTTTAGCAGGGAAGTTAGTGGCAAAGGGATAAAGGTCTAAGAATCCCCTTTGAGGGCAGAGCCCAAGGGACCTAAGACTTTTCACTAGGCTCCACCTCTTAAAGATTCTACCATCACCCAAATTGTTCTGCTGGCTAGTGAACCGGGCCTTTAACACATAGACTTTGGGAAACATTCCAGGTCCGAACTATAGGGTACCCTCTACATTTCATATGCTCAGTAGGAGCTAGTGGCTGCCATCTTAAAACAGGTCAGTCATGGAGCCTTTCTGTTCTTGGAAAAAATTTTGTTGAGAAGCCCTGGACTACAGACTTGAAGTGTTAGCTCCGTTCTCACCTTGGCCAAGTCCCTGGTCCTAATTTTACTCATTCGTAAAATGGGAATAAGCATAGCACCTACTTCTTAAGGTAAATTTTGGAATAATTAAATGAGATACAAGTAGAGCATTTCACAGCATAGCTAGAATACCTCTGTTCAGTATAACTTTGCACAATAAAAATATGTTGTGTCTGCATTGTCCAGTACAATTACTTCTAGTCCCATGTGGGTATTGAGCAATTAAAATGTGGCTAATGTGGTAAAACTAAAGTTTTAATTTTCTTACTTTTAATTAAACTTAGATATCTACATGGTGCTAATGGCTGCTAGACTGGACAGGACAGGCGTAGAACAGAGCAAGTGCTCAGTAAACATTAGCTTTTATTTCTGACGGCTTTTCCATGAACTTGTAAGAGGTGATAACACACCATAGGCTTTTTGTTTTTGTTTTTGATGGTTAAATGAGAGAATGGTTACTTTAAAGTACTAAACAGATCAGCACTGTCAATTAGTACATTTTGTCAGTATTCCCTACTTTTATCTACAATATAAGGATTATGGAAACAGGAAATGAATAGGAGCCACGGGCATTATGAAATAATCAAAATCCAAAGAATACGTTTGTCTTCTGTTTAAATGCTCCAACAAGTGTGAATTCTAAGAAGTTGGAAAGGACAAGTTAGTT
This sequence comes from Ctenodactylus gundi, assembly GCA_004027205.1. NCBI lineage: Eukaryota > Metazoa > Chordata > Mammalia > Rodentia > Ctenodactylidae > Ctenodactylus > Ctenodactylus gundi. The sequence goes on along the minus strand of PVKB01003227.1, from coordinate 124,920 downwards.
TGGAATATTGATCCCCTAACCTTTTTGATACCATGGACCAGTTCAGTTCAAGACCATTCTGTAAAGGAAGGTGAGCTTGTTATTCAGTAGATTGTTGGAGGATAGCTTTAAAATGACAAACAGCAGCAGGAGGGGAGCCCAGAGTGTAGCTCCTCCCCCTGTCAGATCATCAGTAACCTTAGAACCTGGTAGGGGCGTGCTGACAGGCAGAACTTTGCTTGCTGGTCACCTGTCCCTGTGACCTGGTCTTTCCAGAGGTCACTGCCTGAAACAGGTCCACGGACTGGGAGTTGGGAACTCCTGGTTTAAATGATGAAGGAGAAGATCATTATTTTTCTTTTATTCCCTTAATTTTATGTTACCACTAATATAAAGACCAAAGTTGATATTTTGAAAATACCAATTGGATAATCAAGTTACTTTCTGGTGTCAAATAACTAAATTTGGCAGAATTATATTACAAAGAGGTTTTGGGAAAAACCAGAACCCTTCCTTTTTTTTTTTTTTTTTTTGAGACAGGGTCTTGCTCTGTAACCCAGGCTGGTCCTGAACTCAGCCTCCTGAGACCTGGGATTACCGGCGTGCACTATCACTCCTCGCATATGTGGTGCTGGGGAATTGACCTCAGATAGTTAGTGCTTGATGATTTCGCTAGGCAAAATCTCTAAATGTTATTATGTGGTTGTGACACATTGAAAACACATAAGTCCCATGTGACCCTGAACTGTCTGCTCTGCAGTTACTTGGCCTTCCCAAACATCTAGTGGTTTTGTTCATGTAGCTTAAGGATTCTGAGCCATGGAGTTTTGTCTTTAGAAATATCAAATTGCTCATGATTGTCAACAGCACATATGACTACTCTTTAGAGATTATTATTTTACCATGATATTTTTAATTTTAGGAAAAATATACCATTTTATCCTGAAATATTTTGCAAAAATGATAGTGCTATTTAAAAAAATACTTACCGATTAAAATTACATCTGTTAGAGTAGCTACAATTGGCGATAACTGTAAAGATCTAATTTTGTGAAAAGATGTATGAAAAAGTTAGCTCCTTTTATTTGAATACCGATGACCTTGATTCATCTCCAGGTTAGAATTTATTTAGTTAAACATGTGTTTGGATTTCAATTGCAAGAGAAATATGTCTGCTCAGATTTGGACCTAGAAGGAGAGTTTTAGAGTCAAAAAAGTTCAAATGATCTGGTCTTGCTAAGGTTAATTAACAGACTCAGGATTATACGTAGCCAAGATCAGGTTCAATTCAACTCCAAAGGGTCCACTCGACTTGCCAGTGTGGACACAAGACATAATTCTTTTAAATAAAAATGCATCATGAGCTCAGCACCAGTTTAACCCCAGTTATTGCAATTGTGCTACCTCGTGGGCCCTCTGCTATGTCTTTATTAATCCCTAACTCCTCATTGGGATTACTTTATTTAAATGTCATCACCCAGCTCTTAAATATGCTTTCAAAATAACTGTGGTGGCCATGGGATACAAAGTATTAGGAGGAAAAAAAAAGGACGGCGTGGAAGCCAACTTCTGTTTGATATGTAGCCACGTTTCAGTGCTCTGGGCCCTGGTGGTGGTACCGAGTCAGCGTTACAGCCAGGCCTGGCCGTCCCAGCTGTGCACGGCATTCAGAAGGGGACTGCCAGCGCCACTGGCGGGTTGTGCCTTGAAGGCATTTGGGTCATTGGTGGAGTAGGATCAGAGGAAAGGTATAAAAAGTGAGCTGAAGCAAAGGGGTCTATAAACTAAAGTCTTATGATGCAAGGTGGGGTGGGGGAGGCTCCTGGCATTAGACAGAGAGAAGATCAGAGTCAGTTAATAAGTTTGGGGTGCTGGCGACTGAAACCAGATCACTGGTGCCTGTCAGCTGGAGAGGGGCGTTATCCCAGGTGGATGGCGACCTGGTCAGCTCCATTACAGCGTGTGCCCGAGGATTCGTTTCTCTCCACTCCTGTTCACTTTTTTCAATCCTTTGTCAAAAGACAGTGAAGGGTTGGCCTTTCCTCCCCCATGCTGCTCCAGGCAAAGGCAAAGACTGATGGTGCCAGCCTTAATTCCCCAGAGAAAAGGGGATCCAGATTTATGTGAATACCTTTAGTTCTGAAACAAGAAAAGATAAAACAGGTTGCATTCATGTATTCATGAAGCAGGCAGTGTGTATTGGAGAATTCTGTACAAATTCACGCATTGTTCCAGCCTCTTATTTCCGAAGAAGACCCTGTGCTCATTTTCCCTCAATAACATAAAAAGCAGTTTTAGCACAAACGAATTTTCAAACTCAAAACTAGGTATCTGCAGTTCAAACATGCCCTTTGTGTGTGTGGGGTGTGAGTGTGTGTGTGTGTGTCACAGGTTGATTAAAAGATCAGTGTGATTCCTATGGGAACAAAAGCTTTCTTTTTCTTTTGGTTTATGAGATTTTTCTATCAGTAAAACTAAAGGGCCTCCTTCAGCTAGGAGAAGTGTGATCTCAGACCGACATTCTGACATCTTGATGAAGATGGTGACTTGGGACAAGCAGCCCCACTTCCTTTGTTGATTTGTATCTCTTGTCTTGCCGTTCTGTTGATAGATAGAGCATATTTGATGGCTGGAATGACAACTTTTAAGGGGACTATGGAAAAACTGGTCTAGGATGGTGGTTATTAGGTGGTTATGTGTCCACATATCCCCCTAGGGAGCTATTAAAAAGGAAGTGTAGTGTGACACAGCAGGCCTGGAAGGCATCCCAGGATTCAGTACTTCCTATAAGTAACCCAAGGGGATTCTAATCCATGGCCATACTGGGAGATATTGATCTAGGATGAAGTTTTAAAACTACTGCACACGGGTCAAATCTAGCTTATTGAATTTTTTTGTAAATAAAGTTTTATCGAAACAGTCATGCTTACTTGTTTTTGTGCTTTGGCACTACATGTATGCATGCACATGCATTCTGATGCTGGATGTGGGAGGGCTATTGATGTAGAAGTTAGCAGTGTCATTTCTGTGGGTACACAGACTGTGCTCTACAGGTTGCCTCTGGTATATGTAAGGTGTGTGGCCATGAGCAACTCACTAAGCTCTTTAAGCCTCAGTTTCTTAATTTGCGAAAAGGAGAGGAAAGCAAGACCCATTTGTGGGGGCATGGCAGTGCTGGGAGGTAGTGCAGTGTAGCACTTGGTTCTCTGGGGCACTCGTTAAGTATGCCGCAAACAAGGGCACTCAGCATTATTGCCTCCTCTCAGGTGTTGCAGGTGGCTGCTAGTCTGCAGGACATAGAGACCAGCAGATTTGCTACAGTGCCTGTGGTGGTCCCTTGAGATGGCAGTGCTCTGGACGCCGAATGGCCAACACCTCAGGTCTGTTGATTCTGAACTAGGCCTTTTTTGGAGGCATGATCTTTTCTTATTAAATGTCATTTCCAATTTTCCCCTTGAATACACAATTTCAAGGAGGTGCCTGCACCTTTGGAAGTGGTTATTCCAATCGCCTTTGAAAAAGATTACTTAATCGTAGCCATGAAACCTCATTTGCCATCAAAAGTTCTATCAAACAACAGAGCCAATGTATGGCAAATTAAGATAAGGACTGCAGGGAACCCATGCGCCTTGTGCTCTCCTCAATCTGCGGCGAATCACTGATGGGAGATATGATACAAATGCGTATTGTGTATGTAGTTAGGAAAAGATCTGCCTGTAATCCAGGGGCTGTTTTCTTGCTGCTCTGTTTATTAACCATGAACTAAGTGGTTCAAAAGAGAAAAGAAAAATGAAAACACAAGATGAAAGTTAAACATATCTTGGCCTACTTAGGAAGTGGGCTGGATTTGTCCTTGAATGAAGAAAGAATGACAACAACATCACCACCCTCATCATCACAGATTTCTCCTCCATTTACTTACTGTGGGCACTGACATGTGTGGGTCTCCAAGAACACCCCTCGTCTGTGTTCTGAGTCAGTGAGGACAGATTTTTTTCCTCCCCACCAGAGACATTTGGTTTTCACAATCATGGCCGGGGTTGGGACAGTAGGGAAAGACGCTAGTGTCCAGTGGGTAGAGGCCTGGGGTGCTGCTGAGCATCCTGCCGCGCAGCGGGCGGCTTCCACCGCCCTCCGGCAGTGAATCGCCTGGCCTGCACTGCTGATGGTACTACTTTTGGGATATCTTGAAGTCAGGAAATCTTACTTGGGAGCGAAGTCCTAGCTCTCCGATTGCTGCACTAGCTCCTGGCTTAGGTGGCAGGTCCTAAGTAGTTATAATCCACTTCTTGCCTTCACACTGCCTCCAAAATTGTCTTCCTCCTTTACAGACTTACTGCCATTTGACCACATGGTTATATCCAGAAAATATGCTTCTTGATTGAAAGCAGTTTATAAGAGTAAAAAATAGTCAGTTTATGACAGGAGGAATGGTTGAGTCAGGATATGCTCCTTAGAATTTACACTAGACTGGGTCCTTACCTTACATCTACGCCAGCACAGCATGGTGACTTTTATGATTTTATTTTTAATTTTGTATTTTGAGAAGGGATCTCACTAAACCACTAAATTTCCCAGGCTGGACTCAAACGTGTGATCTTCTTGCATCTACCTTCTGAGTTCTGGGTTTGCAGGCATGTGTCACCATGCCTGGCTTGTGATGGTTTTGAGTTGCTTACATCCAAACATTATTTTAATATTTAATGATTGCCTATTCACTTTAATACATAAAATATTTTAAAACAAAAATTTAACTCAATTTATTAAAACTATGCAATAGCTAAAATTAAAAACATTAATAGAATTTAATCAAATATTAATTAGAAAGACATAATTGACAGTGAAAATTTCTCCTAAAGATTAACCTTAGTAAACATTTAAGTTTAAAGAACTGAGTTGGATAGAAATACTATATGGAACAGCAGTGCTATATGATACGACAAAGCTGTGAAGGTGATCTTAAAATTTCTGACTGTGGCAGAGTTTCACAGGAATAGTTTATTTCTGCTTCAATAAACATTAGCTGAGATGGCTGCAAGACTGGGGCTGGAATCCTTGGCAGGTGTTGTGGTTAGAGTCTGTAGTGTCTCCCAAAAGTCTCCTGTACCTTTGGATACTGTGTACTGTTGGGGAGTGGGGCCTGGCTTAACCTGACATGGGGGTGGTGTATGTTAGCTCTGCCTTCATCCCACACTTGGCTAAGTTCTTTCATGCCCTGAGGAGTTTTTTCTCTTTCTCTCTGCCACTGCCATGTGGCTCCACCATTTCTAGCTGCCTGCCTGTGAACGGATGGTGTGAGTTAACCTTCTGAAAGTGAGCTAAAATAAATCTTTCCTCCCTAAAGTTTTGGGTGTTAGGTCTTCTGTCCCAGCAATAAGAAAGTAATGAAGACAGCAGGCTTGCTCATTCACACGTGTGATGGTTAATGCTGGTTGTTGATTGAGACCTCAGTTGAGATTGTGGCCAGAAGATTAGCATATGGCCTCTTGGTGGTAGTACTGGTCTTCCTCACAACGTGGTGGCTGAATCCTAAGGGAGAGTCTAAAAGATGTGGCAGACAGAAACTATATTTCCTTATGTGACTTAGCTGTCAATATTATGCAACAATACATATATACATATACATACATACACATACACGTATATAAACATACATACATACATATATCGTTAGGACGATGGCCTTCCCTTCACTTGAGAACCATCCACCCATGAGCAATTCTTCAAGGACCTGAGATAATCTTTAGCAACAAAGATACTTGTCAAATCTTCCCCCCAATATCATCAAATCCTGAGATGAGGGAGAGTTTACTTCCTGTTTTTTTCTCCATTAATAAGCTTCATTTCTTTTGGTTGCTAAAACTAGAAGGTCATTGTTATTCTCCTGGTCAGCCTAATGTGAAATAATTATGTTGGCCACATTTCTTTTAGTCCTTAACATCTTTTAAAGATATTTTATTTTCATATATATTAAATATAAAAATAATATTAATAGCTTTAACAGATTTTTGTCATGCTTATTGATTTTCTTTTAAAAAATTAAAACAGATATTTGAATTTCCACCATCTTTCTAGAGGTAACCACTGTTGTGATTTTGGGTATTTTTAGTTTTTGCTACAAATATATATATATATATATATATATATATATATATATATATATATATAGCTAGAAATAGTGTATGCTGTTTTGAATCTTTGTATATGACTACATTTTTATTCATTACTATATATTCTTTCCTGCATATAAACTTTTAAGAAGTTTGTTGACTTATTAGCTGTATGGTATTCTACTGAATGAGTATACATGCTTATCCATTGCTGCCCAAATATTCAGTTTGTTTTACCCTTTTATTTTTGTAATGAACATTACAGTGTAAACATTCTAATTTCAAGATTACTGAGACTGTGCAATTATTTCTCTAATAATAGTCCTAGAAATAGGGCAGACTATTTATCTTTCTCTTTGAGAGTTGCTAAATGTTTCTCATTTTTTTCCCGCTTCAGGTGCTAATAGATTATATTTCTAATTCTCCACCCCTCCCCACTTTTTTTTTTTTTTGTATTACTGATACTTGGTGTTACCAGGTATACTTCTATTTTAAAACTAATCTGTTGTGTTTAAGAAGACATTGTGTTACTATTTTAATTTATGTTTCTGTGGTTGCTGGTGAGTTTGAGTCTCTTAATATGCTTACTGTTGTGGATAACTTCTGTTTATTGCCTGTTCATTAGCTTTGCCCATTTCTTTTCCAGATGACCTTTTCTCATAGATGTGTAGGACATCTTTATATGTTCAGAATAAGTCACAGTACTGCATTAATCACATATCCAACAAATACCTTCACCTGGTTTGTGGCTTATGTTTTCTCTTTATTTATAGTGCGTTTTGTTGTGCAGAAAATTTTTTAGTGTGATCAAAATTATTAACCATATTAAATGGTTTGTTTTTCTTGAATTTTCTTTAAGAAGTTCTTAGCCCTGAAGGCACAGGCAACAAAAAGCAAATGTGGACAAATAGGACAAAACATCAAACTAAAAGGCTTTTCGTTTGTGAAGTATTCAGTAGGAGACAACACCTGTTTTCACTCATATTTTGTATCCAAGAAGGCTGATTTTTGTTCAAGTGCAGAGTAGAATTGTAGTTAGCAGGGATTGCAATGGCTGGGGTGGCAGGGGGCAGGCAAAATTGGATAGAAGTTGTTTTAAAGACCCAAAATTTCGTCCAACCGAACAAATATGTTTGAGAGAGTTATTGCACACATGGTGACTACAGTTTAGAACAACATATTCTTGAAAGCATGCTAAGGGAGCAGATGTAGTGTTTTTACTCCTGCCCATACACGAACATGCACACACAAAAGATAATGCATGTGTTAGTTAGATTTGGCCATTCCACAGTTTATTTGAATTTAAGAACATATGTTGTACATTGTGAATATATACATGATTTTATGCCATTTTACAAAAAATACAATATATGCATATGAAGAAATTCTTCCCATTGGGTCATCATAAGGATGTTCTTACATTCTGTTATTTAAGTTCAGTGATTTTACCTTCTTATATTTACTTTTCAATCAATGTGTGTGTTGTTTTCTTCCATTTTGGTAGAGAGTAATCTAATTTTCTCCTTTCAAAATGTGTGGCCAATGGTGCTGGCAGTATTAATTGATCATCCCATCTTTTCTCCCACTATGTGACTTACCTCTGCCATGCAGCCAGTTCCCCTCTGTCCAGGAATCTCTTTCCAGCTTTGTGCATCTGTTTCTATATGAGCAGAAAATTATGTGTCATGGAGATTTTTTAAACACCTTGATACCTGGAGAGGTAAAAGCTTCCCCTCACCCCTGGTAAATGAAAATTTCCTCAAATTATCTTGATTCTACATGAATATTAGAATTGGCATTTTAGAGGCTGAGGCAAGAGGATTGTTGGGTGTTCGAGCACATCCTGGGCTACATAGTGAGTTCAGGACCAGCCTGGACTACAGAACAAGACCCTGTCTCAAATAAATAAATAAATAAATAAATAAATAAATAAATAAATAAATAAATAAATAAATAAATAAATGTGTGTATGTATGTATGTATGTTAGGTTCAGCTTGTCAGTTGTTAAGATAAGCTCTTGGGAGATTTTGTCTGGTATTATGTATAGTTCACAGATTATTTTGACATCAATTTCCATCTTGAGATTCAGTCTTGTCATTGATAAATATAGTTCTCTTTGTGCTCAAGTCTTCTGTTGGCTCTTAAAGGCGCTCTTCTATTGGCATCTGCACATGGGATCAGTCACACAGGCCTTTTTAGAAGTGCACACTGGTGCTGGCTGCTGTTTGCTGAACTTGGCACAGATTTTCCCTTGTGCATGCTCTGCTGTGCTCTCAGTGTTACATGCAGGGATGCTGAGGGTGTACTGGGGAAGGAAGGGTCTCAGGCCACCCCGATCAGCCCATTGCTTAGGGTTCTGTGCTAGGGTCCAGCTGCTATCATGGAACTTGGGTAGGGGACCAGGAAATGGAGCCTCAGGAAGTATCTGTAATGAAGGAAACTGGCAGTGCCTGTCTTGGTGAGTGACCTTTACCTCCCAAGGCAGTTGCTCTCTCTGTTCTCTGCTTGTCTATCTGTGCGGTGGAACATGGCTTCCAAACTGAACTGTTTGAGTTGTCATCCCATCTCTACCATTTGGTATCCGGGGAAGTTGCATACTTACTTGTACCTCAGTTTCTCCATTTGTCGCATCACAACTTCATGTCATCACAACTTCTGAGTCATCGAAGACATCACATCAGTAAACTTCAGTGAAATTCTGAGCGCAGCATGGTAACCCCTTGTGACCACTGAAGAGATTATGTCAATTTAAGGGAATTGGGAACCACACCTGGATTAGAGATTGGGAACCACACCTAGATTGGGAATTGAGAACCAGCCTGGATTAGAGTGTGCGGGATTTGTGGGCTGACATATGAGGGAAGAGCACCCACCCAGACGTGGGAGGCCCAAGTGGGACTCCAGTGGTATAAAAGGAATGAAGAAGGAAGATTGTTACAACTTCTTCCTCTGGGGAAACTCTCAGAAACTCGCCTTCGCAATAGTCTACAGACACCGATTTGCTACACGCCACAGGTCGTCAGCACAGATTCGCTATAGTCTTGACTTGCGCCTGTCTGCCCATTGCTGCTCTTCAGTCACCAATATTCAAGCTCTGGTCTTCACCATTGTTCTTTGACAACTGAGATCTGCAGTAGACTCTCACCTCACCGGCTGTCCTGCAGTCCTGGATGGGAGATCTGTGTCACTGCTGAGCAGGCACCTTGGACTATCTCTATCCTTGGATATGTAAGCCTTCCTCATAGATCCTTTTTGTTATAAAATCTGTAAATTCTGCCTTTTGATAGAACCCAAACTAATGCACCACTCATTAGGGGTTAACTGTTTCTTCATCATCGCCTGTATTTTTGTCATTGTTACTCTTTTATTGAGCCATATGGATTCACCTTGATTTTTTTTTTTTTTTTTCATCTGTCTTCTTTTGAAATAACTTTCTGGGACACAGTCCGCTTCACCTACTAAAGGCTGTCAATATCCATTAGTGAATTCAACTTTGTTAACATATTCACCCTGATGAAACTGTTCATTTCTGAGTTAAGCTGCTGATTGCCAACCACACCTGTCCAGAGAACTTGTGTTTTCTAGGCAGCTCAAGTTAACCTTAACATAATAAGCAAAGCTTCACAGATATTTGAGAAATAAGCACTGTAGATTATTTTTGTTTTGCATATATACTGCACAAAGTTCACTTCTCTTCCTCCTCCTCCTCCTCCTCCTCCTTCTTCTTCTTCTTTTCTGTTTTTGAGACTGGGTTTCACTCTGTAATCCCAGCCAGTCCTGAACTTGCTATGTAGCCCAGGTGAGCCTAGGAGTCACAGCAATCTCCTGCCTCAGCCTCCACAGTGCTGGGAATACAGTTATGCACCACCATGTCCAGCTTATGTGGTATTGGGTAATCCATTTGGGGGCCTTGAGCTTGCCAGGCAAGAGGTTTAACTGCTGTGCTATTCTTCTACCCCCACGCACAAGTTTTTTGGTTTTTTTTTAAAGAAGATTTTTAGTGGAGGATTTGAAAACAGACATTAGTTTGAGTAGAGAGCCTGCTATCGGTATGAAGTCTCTAATCAGTAAAAACCCATCGGCACATCAAAAAATCTATACCAGACATCAGTCAGTCCCCACCAATTCCTGAACACCATTTCTGACTACAAACATTTTCACAGAATTTATGCAATGGATAAAAAAAGGGAGATAGCTTAGTTTTATTTTTTTTTTTCAAGTATCCTCTTTTTCATGCCATTATTACAGCCTGGTACCAGAGTAGAATTTAACTTTAGAGCAACTGCATGAGTTCTCTGCTTAGCTTGTGAGGGACTCGAGGAGCGCAAGTCAAGCAACTTTCTCAGGCCACTAAATAGTGGAGCTGGGGTTTGAACCCCAGGAGTTTAGTTCAGAGACCCTATTTCAAAGCACAGATACCCATTTTCATTTAGTCTCTGTCCTGTTAGACTTCTTGCTGGAGGAGGAGGCTAGTTTATTGGTATATATTGCCTCTTTTTGCTTTTTTTTTTTTTAAAAAAAAATAGCATAAATAGCGATAGTGAATGGTATCTGGGAATGTTGGGGATGTGCCTGAGACAGATATTGATGCTCTACTATTCACTTTCTCCTCTCAACTGTGCTTTGCTATTTTCCTTACCATGTCCCTTACTAAACACAGCCCATGACAGTGTTTGGCTAGTTGCTCTGAATCCAGAAGGGGAGAAGCAAAGAAAGATACCCAGGCTGCCTGCCTGCCTCTGTGTAACTCTCCAGGCAGCTGGGTCTCCCGCTTGGGACTGAGACAAGGGCGAAGGGAAGGGAGTGTGCCAGGAGAAGCTGTTTTTTATTTTTCTTTCTGTACTGGGATTGAATCCAGGGCCTTCGTGCTGAGATACATGTGACCATCCATCCTGCCTTCCTCCTGCCCTTTCCCTCCCCTACCGTTTCACCTCTCCTCTGTCTCTCTCTCCCATCCCTCCACCTCTGTCTGTCTGTCTGTCTCCCTGTCTCCCTCCCTCCCTCCTTCCCTCCCTCCCTCCCTCCCTTCCTTCCTTCCTTCCTTCCTTCCTTCCTTCTTTCCTTCCTTCCTTCCTTCCTTCCTTTTTCTTTCTTCTGACAGGATCTCACTAAGTCACCAAATTACTGAATTGCCTAGCTACACGTAAACTGGTAAACTCCTGCCACAGCCTCCCAGAATACTGAGATCACTTGTGTGTGCCACCACACCTGGCTAAATATTTTAGTTTTAAGTCATATGTATGTATGTATGTATATACATACATACATACATACATAGACACATATAATTATTTTTTAACTATCAAGAAGGTTCCAGCAAAAACAATTGCGGACAAGTCCTTTTCTTCCGGGAAAGTGCTTTCCTGGGTTAGTTCCCCAAGCCACTTTCCCCATCCGTTCTTCCATCTTCATGTTGCTTGACATTTGAACAAGATGGCGGCTCCTCACAGGCCTCTGATGAACTGAAAGCTGCGGAGGCAGGGGCCTACCCCACAGGGGAGATAGGATAAATTCAGGAGCTGGAGTGCAGGAGCGAACCCCCTGGGGCGAATCAGTGGTCTTTTCAGTGATTCTTCAGTTCTTCATAATGAGTCCTCTACAGCCATTCACAAGTTCTGTCAGACAGACTAAGCAGCAAGACTTTCAGGATTGCCGGACACCAGGTCACATGTGCTAAATTGTCTAGTAGTTTCTAGAGTCTTAAAAGCAATTATTTTATAGTTTTAGTTTCCATGTCTTGTGTTGTGTTCTTTCAGCACACTCATACTAAATAAACTGTCTTGGGTTCACCTCAATCAGGAATGTTTTGTTGTTTTCTGATTTTAGTAATAAAATTTTAGAAATATTTTATCTTGCATTTCTTATAAAATAAACTTCTTGGAAATTATTGAATTACTTACATTTTAAGCTGAAGTGGTAACTTTTGGCTTCTCTGTGAAATACATTTTTTATGGGACTTCATCACCATTATATTTAAACAGAAACATTAAAATACATACTGAGGCTTGTTTTTCATTAAAAAAAGAAAGGAATTAGTAACACTTGCAATATGTAAACACTGCTGCCTGGTAAATTGTAGTCATATTGCTATTGGATTACATCTTACATTGTGCTAATGCCTAAAGACCAGTTCCCCATGATGTCATTATGTGCTGTGGATAGGCAGGGTCTGTTACTGTTAAAGGGCACCATGCTAGCAATTTGCAACTGACTGAGGAGTTACTTGTCCGGATGGAGTTGGCTAGAATTGTAAAGGCACATTTCTTTGTGCTGAAAAAAAACTTTCACATACTGGGTACTAACCCTCTCTGCGGCAAGATTCATTAGACACGGACTATTTTATTAATTTAAGAGATTTTTTGAGGCTGCCAAGTTCATATCTCTGTGTACTGTTGCCTTTACGATAGGATCAAATAAAGAAGTTGGGCTTGACTGCGGAAAGTTTTCCTCTCTGTGCATGTCCCTGTTATCATTGCAGAGATAAAATCAGAAGTGAATGCTCATGTAAATGATTTGTAAAGCAGATGCTTTTTATTTTATACTCTTTTTCTTTCTGGTTTTTTTTTTTTTTTTTTTTACTTTGGTACCGAGAGTTCCCTCGACTGGTTTCATTCTGCGAACACAGACAGTCTGCAGCTATGATTATGAAGTGTCCACTAGTGGGCGCTGCAGTGCTTCCAACATTTTGTGTATTTTAATCTGGGTATAGTATTAAAAAATATATATTTATGTATATAGTGAATGGTAAGTTTTCTTCCCTTTAGAGCTGCTGTTCTGTCAATAAAGATACCAAAAACACATTTGGAAGGTGATATCTGTTGAAATTATTTACTAAAATCTCAGAGCGGAGTGGCGTGGTAGAGATTGCATCTCAGTTGTTGCTAGTGTTTGTATTTGAGAATTGTCATACTTCTCGTGTGAAGGGTGTACACTTTGAAGTTCATATTTTGCAGAATGAAGAGGTACTTAATGCCACAATCCGAATTAGCAATATTTATTAAGAAAAAAATACCCCTCCACCTTTTCCTGTTACAGAAAAATAAAGCAACATTTAATGTGTTTGGTTTATGTACTTTTGAGCACGACACAAATGTGGTTGTGCCTAAGATGTCTATTTGATATTTAGAGCAGAACTTGATGCTTTAATAAGGGAATCCTCTGCCTCCCCATCCATCATCCACCATCCTCATCCATCCAAGCACCACTGTAAATTTGTCAGTGCCTTTTCCATATTCAGTACTTTATAAATAATGGCTGCTGTGATTTGAAAAAGGGAAATGTGCATTTCCCAGCTATGTTATATGTCTGATCCCCGTCATGGCGACATCTCAGAGTTTTTGTTTTGCATTGCTTAGCCTCTGTGCATATAATTTAAGCGCCAGAGCCAGAGGACATTTTTGTATGTTGACCCTTATTGTGGTTAGTACTTGCCAAAATGAAATTAGTTGGGGGGGGGCGGGCAACAGCAGATGAAACACAGCCTCTGTTCCATTACTGCTTTTATCATTGCCTACCGCGCCTCCTTTTCTCCTTTGCTATCTTAGGGATTATGCAGGTTCTCTGCAATATTCTGAAATTAATCAAAGCAAGCAAAACCCCATGCCTTATTATCCATCATGGGAAGAGAGTGGTTTCCACAATCCAGACAGCTTTGTGATGTTGTCCAGTTGTGTAACTAGAATTTTATTATGTCAAAGAAAGGTTCTGGTTTTTACACAATGAAACCTTTTCATGTTGAACTTGTATGAGCAATGGATCGCTCCGTGTGAATGTGACAAAGGATATGAATTTAACTGATAGGCTGTTTCCCTTATTTAAATAAGGAACTGATCTGCGAACAATGTCCATTGCTTTCTTTGATTTTTAGCTCAGCCGAACAGCTGTAAGTCCCTAATGCGGTGTGGGTTATAGAAGCTTTCTGTGCAATGAGACCGAAGCAAACTTACAGCATGCTTATCTGGTCTGGGCCTTGTGTTCCATCTCATCTTTTTATAATCATCCTCTACAAATTATTTGTTTCTACTAAATTAGTGGCCATTGTACAGATTGCAGACACTTAGTTTGATTGAAAGTAATAAAAGAAGATTATCCACTGGTTTGGTTGGGTGAAGGTTCTGATTTGACCCATTGCCCAGAGAGAGAAGAATTAATCTTATAAACCCGACTTACTTCTGCTTTGAAAAACCGCCAGGAATGCATTAGACCCCTTTTGTCTTTAGTCCAGTGAAAACTAGAGGCAGGTGGACTGGTCTGTGGACCAAATGTTTGGGAGTCTGTGTGCAATACTTTGACTGGTATCTTGAATGGGAGGGGATTTTTCTTGCTCCCTGACTGTAAATTCCTACTGCCACAATCTTGGAGGAGGATGTGTTCATGTAACTGTATTCTTGAAGTCAGACACAGTTTCAGATTCTACGTTGAACGTCTAAACATATATGTTTTCAGTTGTTGTTGTCGTGAAACAGAACACCATTCTGCCATTTTATGTTGTGGAAAAAGCCACAAGGAGGTGAAGGGCAAGATCCTGTAGCTAATAGGTGGATGACTACAAATTTAAAGCCTAGCTCATAGGTTCCTATGCAGCACCTGCTCGGCACTGAGTTCTCCTGCCTCCTCCAGTATGGCCAAGATGGAGGTGCTCTCTCCAGGAGACCAGTGAGGTCATGCAGCATGTCCCAACTCAGGCTGGCTTAGGGAGGCCCTCAGGAAAAAAAAAAGTGCATTAGCTGATGTTGAAGGGAGGGCTCTTCATCTTTTTCAGGAGACAGCATGAGAAAGCACAGGCTTTGGAGCTGGCCAGGCCCAGGTGTGTGCATCTTGCTTATTCCCTTTAGTGCTTTGTCATGACCTCTCTGAGTCTGCTGCTTTAACGTGCCTTGTAGGTCATTGGGAGGATGTTGGAAGGTGGTCTGCTGGGAGCTGCATGGGAGATACTAGGACAGGTATTCAGTGGGTGGGAGGTGCAGAGGTTAGAGAAGGCATTTGGTACCAGGAAGAGGGTGGAGCAAGCCTCAAAGAGCCGATCACCACGTTCCTGTTGGAAGAATCTTAAGGCACTTAATCCAAATGGAGATTTCCTATGTCAGTGCAACATGTAATAGGCACAAACCTACCGCAGTAACCTTCGAACTGCAAGAAAACAATCTTCTCTCCAGAGATATTTTTGGAATAAGCTTTAGTCAAAATATAGTGTAACACTGATCTTTTTTGTAGTTGTGTAATTTTCAGAAAGCATCTGAAGTATCACCGAACATGAATACTTGTTGTTTCTTTTTGTTTATGGAGACAGCACTAGCTTACAGGAGGCAGTAGAGAAGCATCTCTTGTGTCCTCTTCTCACTTGTTTTGTATTTTTGTTTCTGTCCTCTGAGAGAGAAAATGTACTAGAGATAGGAAGAATATAAGAAATATTGTGGTGGGACCATTATTGGAAGTTTAAGTTAGTATATCCAGTATGGAGATGAGGGAGATGCCTCAAAAAATTAAAAATAGTACAACCTTTTGATCTAAGATCTCCAATTTTGGGTAAATATCCATAAGAAGAGAAACCAGGATGTCAGAGACATTCGCACTCTCGTGTGCATTGCAGAGTTATTTGCAGTAGCAATGAAGTCAAATCACATGTGCATCAATGGATGTATAGATAAAAAAATGTGGTCTTCGTACACAATAGAACACTATTTACCCTTTAAAGCAAGAAAACCTTGTCATTTGTGACATCATGGATGAATCTGGGAGGACTTTTTTAAAAAAGTGAAATAAGCCAGACACAGGACAAATATGGTATCATTTATATGCAAAATCTGAAGAAAATGAACTAATGGAAACAGAATGGTAGTCATCAGAAACTAGAGAGTTATGAGGACTTACTGGCCAAAAGATACAAAATTTCAGCTAGGCGGAATGAAGCCAGGTGATTTATTGTAAAACCTGGTAAAAATAATTTAAAATGACGTATTTTAAAATTTTCTAATAAGGTAGATTTTAAACATTCTCACCACCAAAAGATGTTATGTTATACATGTGTTAATTAGCTCGACTGAACTATTCCACGATGAATACATGTTTCAAAACATGAACATAAGTGTATACAACTTTTGTCAATTTAACGAATGTGTTGGAAATAGTTTCTCTCACTCAAATTCTTCAGATTGTTGTGTCTGAGGGTGTTCTTCCTTGATTGTCAGCCTTTGGCTGTTGATTATTGGAATCCATTTTGCCCAAGCTGATTCCTTTTTCAATCTTGAAGTCAGAGAGGATAGAATGGGGAAAGCAGGAGGCTGGAGGCGTCAGCCTGTGGCGATCCACGTGGAGGCCACTCATCCACTGATCCACCTATCCGGGGCCGTTCTGGTGGCTTGAACAGAGATGTTTAGAGGGAGGTGGCTGTGTGGCCTCTGGACACCTGACCTTCCTCTGTGACGCATGTATGCAAGCATTGGGAATTGAATTTGCCCCATACCTATCCATATCTAGGAATATCTTTATTTCCCATGGATGAACTAAAATGACACAATCACAGTATCTTCTAGACATCCAAAGTTAATGGGGCTAATGATATATTGTTTTCAGTATCGTTTAGGTAATTTTGACCTAAAGTCAACAGACCAACACAACTTCTGTGGCAGGAAAGTTGCCTGCTCTTTCACTCCCTCAGGTTTAGACAGACAAGAACTGGCAGCTGGGAGGTCATGATCTGAGTCAGAAAAAAATTGTCATCTCCATAAAGCTCAAAATTTTTTCTCTAGTGTCTGGCTAAGTATTGATGGGTGGGGCATGATCATGTATCACGAGCTAGGAGAGCCACTCAGTGTCCCTTTAATCTGGGCTGCCTTTTCTCATCCTTGGGCTACTGCTGCTGGGCCGAGGTGTGGGGTGCAAGCTCTGTAGAGCTCATGGGCCTGTGGCTGGGGCTTTCCCTGATAACCAGTAGAGCATTCTTGCTTCACGAAAACGTCATCTGTTTCTTCCATGTTTGTTCCTTCTGCGGGCAGGAATTAGACCAGGAAGGACTGAGAGGGAAAGTCCCAGGAGTCAGGCTGCAGCCCTTCTCCCCAGCCTCCCATTTGCCTTTTGTCTTAGCCAGAGTCAGGCTACTGATCTGAGAGTTGTTCTGCAGATGGCTGAGGAGCAGACATCCAGCTGGGCTGACTTAACCCCTGGAGTGTTTGTGTTTGTGTTTGACAGCCAAGACAGGGAGCAGGAAAGCTGTTTTCATTGGGATCAGCCTCAGTTGTTTCTCCAGCGGCAGTTGGTTGAACAGCTCTGCTGCTTTCTAGACCCATCCAGCCTTGAAGTGAAGTTTAGATGAAGGACAGATGTATTAACAAGGAAGGACTCTTGAGTCTTCTTCCAAAAAATGTTTGGTCACTGCCTGTGCCAACAACCTAACTGACTCTGCAACATTCTGTTTACACAGGGACTAGTTTGAGGGGAGGGAAAGCCTCCCTGAAAATAGACACCAATTCTCTTTTGCTCTGAAGCAAGTGGGTAGCAAATGCCAGTTAATATCCATGTCATCTATAAAGAAAGAACAGTTGGGGAGGTAAAGCAGGGCCGTGCTCCTCTAACTTGAATGTGGTGGTGAAGTGCTGGGGGATTTTGAGGAAAATGAACATTTTGAAGCAATAGTAGAAAGAGGAGTCTGCACTTATATCTTGCTCCACGGTGGTACTGAAGCTACTGGTCTGTGATCGACGCCTGGAACTTCGAAGATGTGGCTCATTTAAGTTCACGGTAAATGTGTGAGTGGCCTACTGGGTAACACTGCTTGCCCGTGTCCCCAAGAACCAAAACGACACAGGCATCTAATCAAGGCTGTGTCTGAGTTATTTAAAAATAATTAAAATTGGAAAGATGAACTGGATGTTCTGGCTCTATGGCACAAAATAACCAGATTGACATATTTGCTTTCTAGTTAGAATGAGCTAGTCCCACTGGTGTTCAGTAGCTGTAACTGGACAGCCTGCTTAGATAACAGAGGCCTGAGAAATTGTATCCACACACAAGAAACTCACCAGTACTTACAGCAGGAAGCATTTGCCAGCTTATGATTCTCGCCTTCTCCCAACCAAAGCCCATAAATGTGTGCACATGTGTGTGCGTAGGTCTGCCCTTCTATTTTTTGTTTCTCTACAACATACTAGCAGAATGGGCGGGAGGCAAGTCTTTCCCAGGTGCTGCTCCTCGCCAAGATTTCACAATCTGATGAAGACTCACACATCTGTGTGGGAGTGGACGCCACTGCCCTCGGCTGCAGTAGTTTACGCCTTTCTCCCTTCCCTAACACGATTCCCCAGAAGTATGTAATCGTCATCTAATGGGGAGCAGGTGTAAGAAGAAACAGTCGTTTTGAACAAAGAGAGTGGATGTAAATTGCAGCATGCGGGACTGAGGTTGGATGTCCACACGCGGGGACGATTCTCTTCTGCCAGGAAGAGCAGCGAGACAGAGGGACATAGGATCAAAGCTGAGTTGTGGCACGTTTTGGGGCATTTGAAAGAGAAAGGCAGGTGGTTTTATTTCATACTTTCTGTACGGCTCCTCTCAGAGGGAGGTCGCTGAATTCTGCAATGGCTGCAGAGCATTTCCAGTTCTGTGATTCATGAGAGCCGAATTCAGAACACTCGATTAAAAACCGCATCAAAGAGCTGCATATTCCAGGTGTCGCTTCAGATCATCCTCATTGATACAGAGGTGTCATTTTTTCTTTATATTTTGGCATGGGAATGAGTTTCCAATAAGTGTTTGTTAGGACTAGATTTATGTGATGTCCTTTTCTTTGGGGAGTTTTCACCTACACCTTCACTTGGTAATAGAAGCGATGTATTCCAGGCATTTCAAATATAAGTACAGGTTTATCTGGAACGATCAAGCATTCAAAAAGTCCATCAGGCATTCATCTACTCCTTATTTTCATTATTCCAGCACTTAACAGTGTACATAGTTTTCTTTTATTTGCCTTTTTAATCAGAACTTGAGCCAGGGATGCTTGCGGGCACAGACTTCCTCCCGTGGAGTGATTTGGTGCAGTAGGCGGTGATAAAGGATGCCCCTCCATTGATCCCGTATCACCACCCTGCTATCATTTTTTGGCACGATACCATATTAAAACCCATTTCTTGAGAGAGAGTGACAGGGCCTAAAAATAATGGAGATTAAACTTTCCCAGCTTTTCGGGGGATCCTGAAAATAAAATACTGTGTGTCTTCTATGTGAGTAATGGCTACTTCTTATAAACAGCACCATAAGATCTCGGGCACAAGCACATGCACACACACAATCACAATCACATAAAGATGAGAAACAGTCATTTGAGTTTCTAGTGAATATTTCCTAGGTCCATTTTATATGAGGTTAGTAGTAGTGTGTTCAATAAAATTCACAGCAGGCAGATAGGAATGTGGAGAGATCTTACAGACTTCTGGGAGCTAGATACCTCTAAGAAGGTGAGCAAGCATCTAGCATTTGAAAGCAAGAAGGAAGAGGATGGAAAAAAAGAAGATGGGGAACTTGATAGCTGCCTATGACAGGGCTGTGTTTTAAAGAATGTTACACAGGAGGATTTCTAGTGCTTGAATCCCATACTGTTTTTCTGTTGTTGTGTCTACTTCTATCCCAGAATCAACCCTTCGTGGGTCACCAATAAGTTAGACAGGAACTGGATGAGAAAACTGCATTCCGTGGAGGTGGTGGTGGTTTTGGTTAAGTCCACACTAGCTGAAGTGAAGCCAACACAATTTATTCTCCTCAGCTTCTCAGATTACTGCACTAGGGAGACTGATTGTCTTTGGGAAGAATAAAGATGAGAAGTTTGTCCCTACAACCTTTTACTTAAACCATGGAAGTTCTGGTAACTTGGATTTCATGGATCATTAATTTTCAAAATTCTGCCAATTAAAATTTTTCTAAGAGAGATGATTCTGAGTTTAAAAAACCAAATTAGACAACTACTATTTGTAACTATCATTTCATAAAAGAGTGATCAGAACACTGAAAGTATATGAAGGAGATGGTCTCAGAGTCAAAGGTTGCCGGTGTGCTAAACAGATTTAGTTTATGACCCTTCACTGAAGACCAGTGAAGATATTTCCATGGACCAGCCCTGGCTAAGCAATGGGAATTTGGGACCAACTTTTGCGAAAACCAGCTGCCTGTTCAGAAGTCAGTGGGTGAAGGGCATGGGGTCCCCCAGAACGGGACTTCTGAAGTTCCTTTGGATGCAGGCTGTTGGTGATCTTCCTTGAGAGAAATACACCACCCCAAATTAAAAATTTTGGAATAGTTTATGAAAATGTCCTCATGAGTGAAATTTCACATCATTTTCACTAAGCCACGCTGGGAGAGTTTCCTAGAACCTCATTAATTTTTTGGTGGCTTCCCCAAGGTTTAACAGTTCTGTCTGTGGTCCTTCAGGACCACCATGTGCAACCTACTTTTCCCAGAGTCACATGACATCTAAACTAAACATTGCTCTCTTCCACTGTTACAAACATGAGCTATCTTAGCAAATTCCACTGCAGAAACTTCCATACCACGATTTTTCAAATGAGAGATCCTGTTGTGATTTTATAATTCTTACTTGTAACTCTTAACTTTTCTTGCAACTAACGTATAAAGATTTCTGTGCCAAGAAGCCCTGGTTGAGACAACAAGAATCCCCTTACTTGAGGGCTGTAGACTAGTTATGAATACTTAGGCTAGTCTAAGTGGTATATACCTACCTTCCATATTTTTCCTCACTTAAATATAATAGTCCAAATTTTTGCCTGGATTTTGTCTTTGGAAAAAAAATACTGTGGCAATGAAGCAAAGGTCCTACAGCCCCATTCCATTTAAACAATGTAACCATTTGGAACCATTGTTTCCCATAAGGAATTCTGGGCCTGACTTGTTAGTAATCATACAGGATGCTATAAGAGGAGAGACTTGAAGGAGACTTTATTTTATAGTGGCGGAAGGGTTAGGGTCAGGCCTGGGGAAGGATTCAAGTTGAAATGCAGATGTCTGAGAGAGGTTATAATAGCACCCAGAAGTGGGAAATTGAAGAAGATGACAGAGTTGAAAGGTACAGCAGTATTTCAGATAGAGCTTTGTGAATTTCTTCCAATGTGATGTGGATCGCAGTTGGAGCAAAGTCTTCGGGTTTGTGTATAATGTGTTCCACAGCCATTAGGAGATGCCAGATGTGTGTGTATATTGTGTTCTTTGGATAGACAGTGCTAATGAGAGCCTGCACATGTTCACTCCCTTGTATTTGCAATCAGCTCCAGCTTCCAGGGCCCTGAGCCTCACAGGGGTAGCTTCTAGGTTCATTGCAAATGGGGCCCCCCTGTTGTGTGCTGTGATAATAATTTTCAGCAAAAGATGATGTTACTTAAAACGTTTGGTTTTGTATATATTAGGTAGACGTGGCACATACAAAGCCTCCTCTGGTTTTAGGGTTGGATCCCTGGAAGTTCTTTTGTCTTTGGGGCTTTAAGACTTATAGTGCATACTGCTTTGGCTTAAATGAAAATTAGAAAGGTTAAGCATCATCGAGTTGACCTTACAGAAGTAAACAATCTAAAGATCACAGTGTAGCCCTTTTATTGAACTTATCGTGGGTCATTTTTATTTGTATTTCTTTGCTAGCTACACTAAGGCATCCAAGTGCTTGGGTCTTTGTAATAGTATTTCTTTCCTCTACTTCTGTTAACACAGATATTAAGTCTAATAGAATCTACTTAGCATGAACAAGAAGATAAAAATGATTTCTATGATTGAAATGTTTGTTATTTAGCATTAAGCATTTTCCTACTCCCATGCGTTTTGCATTTTAATCCACTTGGTGCTTGGTTTGGGGATTGCTAGATTAGTTTTAATCCCCTGTCTAATAGTAGAGTAGTGGTGAGATTTATTACACAGACAGGGTTTGGTTCTTGGATTTAAGAAGGCTCACGTGCACTCTTCATGCATATTAAATTTGGAAAACCACTGGTTCAGTATAAAAGGTTGGGGAGACATCCTTTATCTCAAAATGGTTCTCCTCAGGCACACGCAGTGCAGACAGCATTTATTGCATTAATGAAAAGAAAATTGATTACAAGTGTTTCTCTCTTTTGGGGTCAGAATAATTGTTCTCAGAATGGTTTTTTTTCCCTCTTAAATTGTGCTCCACCATCATTTCAAAGTGTTCTAGATGTATTCTTTATTTCTGTGGAGGCTGGCTCCAAGGGAAAGATAAGTGCTCTGTTGTATAATGGGTTCTTTGAAAGAGGAGTGGAAAAGGTTGAGTACTACCCAACCAGCAGAATAAATATTTTCAGAAACCATCAAAATATAGTTCAGTGTTCCTGGTGAAAGCTAATACTTACAACTTTTTTCCCAAATAGATGTTATTTTGGATGTTCATTATTTTATTCAGTATTTGCTGTGTTTCAGATGAAGTGAGAAGCAAAAATACAAGATTCTTCTAAATAGAAAACTATTAAGAAGAATACTGGATAGTATCATGTTGTTGTGACTAATGAAAAAATAAGTAATGCTAAAATTGTTCCTCCTAAATATATTTGTCTTAGGGAAGAAAATGGATTGCATTATGTAGAAAGTGATAGACTGGTACAGGAACAGCTTGGCTTATTGGATGAAAATTCAGATTTTTAGGGTGCTAAAATACCATACAATATTTTGAGTGAATCTTACCCATAAAACTTGAATTTCCTACTTTCCTGTGATCCAGGAAATCTTACTCAGTTTGCCATCAAATACTGTTTTTCTCCCCATTAAGGTCCAATCCTATGGAGCAGTGAATAGGCTCCTAATGAAAACAAAAAAGCCCTCATATGAGGGCAGAGCAGTTCAGCTTACTTAAAGGCTATATTTAAAATTTATGAAACAATGTTTCCTTTTTCTGATTTGAGAGTTCAAAAAGGTCCTTCTGTGTTCTTTATTTCTTCTTTGAAACTTCAACTTTTGATTTTGTTTCCAAATTTGTATTTTATTCATTAAATTTGGTGCCAACTGTGAGCATAAGTACCCCTAAGTTTGTGTAATTGCTTTTCTTGAGGGAAAAGAACAAGGAGACATATTCTTTTAGAATGTTACTAATGCAGTGATTTAAAAACCCACTCAACGTGACTATTAATATATGTGCTTAGTAATATAAACAAAAGTACTTTGTAGCAGTTTCCCCAAATTTGGACCCCCAGTACAGCTTTTTAACATCTCTGAGCATCAGGTGTGAATAAGCTGTTGGATCTGATACTCTCTAAGGTACCTTTGGCTCCAAGATTCTGTTCCTAGAAACTAATGTCAAAGAAATCTACAAAGCTATTAAATTTCTGCTTTGAAAACTCAGCCAGTTTAAGTTTTGAAATATCTCTTTCATGTTAGATAAAGCACCAATATGGTGCTGGCAAGTGTGTTGCTGTTGTTGTTTTGTGCTGCATTTCATCCCAGTCCCAGTGGAAGCTCTACAAGGGCAGGGACCTTGTTCTCGTGTTCATTGTTGATTCCCAGAAAGAAGGATCCATGCAATGTGACCTTCTGTTGTGAATGCCCAACAGCATGGTTGGGTCTGTAGAGGTGATTCTGTCTCTCCTTAATGAAGTTCTGAGCAACATCTTGAAGTATAATAGTACCACAGATCTGTGGAAGATCAGTTCTAAGACACTCCCCACCAGTAGAAGCCTGAACATATGGAGAGTACTAAACCACATTTGTATTTTCTCTTATGTGTACACATCTGTGAAGTTTAAATGAATAATTAGACACAATAAGGGATTAACAATCATCAAAATTGAATAGAATAAGTGTAACTATAAGAGTTACTTAAAATTTGTGAATCATTCATTTCTGAAAATTTTCATTTAATATTTTTCAGCCTGCCTTGACCATGGATTCTGAAACTACAGAAAGCAAAACTGTGAGTAAAGAGGGGATTGTTGCATTCTCTAGACTTAGAGAATGGGTGTGTTTGTCTTTTTCAACAGTAGGAAAAAAAATTCACTGTCAGATTATCCAGAGGAAGCACAGTAGGAAAGAGGAATTTGAGTCTGTAGGCCACAACTGGAACATAACATATTTCCATTTATATATACATGTGTATGCATATAGGCATGTATGTGTGACATTAAGAGACAAGTTACACACCCTATGTTATCATTATGCACGTGGAAATAAAGCTGTAATCAGTCACCGAGTCAAAAATGGTCGATTGGGCATTTTAGATTTTTTCAAGAGATTTTCAGATGAATATTTTTATTTAGACAAATATAATGTAAATATGCCATAGAGAAGTGCTTTTCAAATTTAAAGCACATATGAATAACCTGGAAATCTTACTAAGAATACAGACTCTTATTCTGGGGTAGGCCCAAAGATTCTGTTTCTCTAACAAATTCCCAAGTGGTGCCAATGTAGCTGGTCTATGAACTGCATTCTGAATGCTAAGGTTATGGTGAAATTACAGAGTGCCATTTATGCAAACATTTCTTGAAACTCAGAAAGGAAATACTGCCAAGACTTCAAAGCCATTTGAAGTGCACCTCCTCTGAGAAGCTTTCCTCAAGAATTCAGGCACACATTTCCTGGGCATCTGCTATGAAAGATCTGTAACCGTCCAGACCATTAGTCTGCTAGTGCTGTCCGGCTGTACTGGAGCTTGGAGGGCACCTGCTTCTTACCCATCATGCACTTCTTGGGTACAGAGATGATGTTCTAAATTACTAGCTTTATCTCAGGAAGTTCACAGACTTTGGGAAGACTTAAGAAAATGATTTTCGACATTGCTTTGGAGTGTGTATAGAGTATACTCTGTACTCTCCACGACTATGAAAGCAATTCATTTTTTAAATTGTGGAACATGTCATGCATATAAAAGGATATGAGGTTACTATTGGGTACAGTCATGTGTCCATTTTATTTGTATGTGGATCCCTTGCCTTTCTGACTAGACAGAGCCAGTGGATTACTTTAATTAGTTTTTTGATCTTCTGTATGTTTACATACATGCGTGTATCCGTAAACACTGTGTGGTTTCTATTTTGCCTTGTTTTTGCATTTCATTTAAATAGAATTCTGCAGCATGTCTTCGTCTGCTCACCGCTACATTTTCTGCTGTAACACGGTTTTTCCTAGATTCATCAGTGTTGCGGCACTAGTTCACGATTCATTCAAAATTCGTTCTTCTATTTTAGTAATAGACGTAAATTTTCTCATTTTATTGTTACTAGGTATTTAGTTTATTTTTTTGCTACATATGCGAAAATATCCTTGTACGTGTCTTTTGATCACACATGCAAGAGTTTCTGCACTGTATTTCTGAAATGAATTCCTAAGTCATGGAATATTAAACACCTGTGCTAAATAATGAAGTTTTTTAAAAAATGGTTGTGCCAGTTCACGTTTATACTAGTAGTGTAAGAGAATTCTGTGCTGTTCTACATGGGTTTTGCAAACTTTAATGTAAATTATATATAAAATTCACCGTCCAAACTACTTATAAGTATACAGTTTAGTGCTGTTATGTGTGCTGTTATCTTATGGTAAAGTCTGCCTCCAAAACTTTCATCCTGTAAAACTAAAACCCTATTCCCTTTAAACTACAACCATTTTTCTTTCTTTTTTACTTTTAACTACACATAGAGTATAACCAGATATACATGATATAGTTAGTCCAGACTGAGCAACATGTACTAAAAGTTTATAAACACCTCATCTTTAATGAGAGCTCAACAAAATTAGATTATATTATTTTATATTTTTATTTAGTCATCCAGATTTTTTTTTTTTTTATTTTTGGTGGAAAGACAAGCACTGGATCTCGCTGCTCAAAGCGTGGCTTCTGGGACTAAGTTTTGTTGGCTGTGGTTACTTCCCTCCCTCCCCCTTTCCTTATTTAATTATTTTCTGGACACCCATAATCTGCAGATTCATTAGTGTGTTAATGAGATAGAGATAGGGGCTTCGTGACTGTAATGTGTGTTTGACTGTTTCCCGTCCTCTTGCCCCCATCTCAGTCTCAACGTCTTTTCCCTCTCCTAGCAGTCTGTCGTGCCTCTTATGTTAGGATCTTTTTTGTTCATGTATCTATTGCAATCTCATATAAGAGACATCATTCAATATCCAATCCTTTGTGCTTGGTCCAGTTCAGTGAACATTTCAAATGCTTCACATTTATCTCTTTAGGACTGTGTAGTATTCCATTGTGTAAAAATACCACTTTTTAAAATCCATTTCTCTGTTGATTGGCATGTGGATTGTTTCCAGGATTTGTGCTGCAGTAAATATGGATATGTGTGTGTGTGTGTGTGTGTGTGTGTGTGTGTGTGTGTGTGTGTGTGTGTGTCTTTATGATATGGTGCCTTTAGCTCTTTTGGGAAAATGCTGGTAGAGCTATGGAATTTCTATTCTAAGCTCTTTAAGGAACCTTCACAGTGCTTCTGTAATGACTGAACCAGTTTGCAGTCCCACCAGCAGTATCAAAGCATCCCTTCCCCTCCCCTCCCCGCCACAGCTTCACCGGCAGTTTTTTTTTTTTTTTTTTGAGTTCTTGTTGTAAGCCACTCACCCTGGAGTGAGATGTTATCTCAGTGAACAACTGTTTCTCTCTCCTCACCCCCTATTCCCACCAAGGAGCCAGTTTTCCAGTTGTGTCAGTGAAGCTGATGGCTCTAGGTAGCTCCTAAGTAGAATCTTGCAGTATTTGTCTGTGATGGTTTGTAAGGCTTTTCATGTCACAACATGTGTCCGAATTTCTTTCTTTTAAAGTGCTGTGTATAACACGTTTTGTTTCTCCACCTTCTGTCGGTTCTGACTTGCAGTACTTAGCTGTTATGAATCATGCTGCTGTAAGTGGGGGCAGTGGATGTTGCTTTGAGATGCTACTTTGATTCTGTGGCTATTCCCAGACATGGAATTACTGGGTCATATGTTGTCTCTAGTTTAATATTGTGAGGAACTGCCATGTTGTTTTCCATATTGGCTGTTACATATAGTGGATTTTATATATTTTGCATTTCAACAAATAGTACACAAATATTTCTACTCTACCACATTCTTATCAGTATTGATTATATACATACATATACACAATATTTCATTGTGCTTTAGATTTGAATTTCTCTAATAGTGATGTTGAATGATTATATATAATATATATTTACACACACACACACACACACACACACAGTATTTCATTGTGCTTTGGATTTGATTCTCTCTAACAGTGATGTTGAATGTCTTTTTATATGTTTCTTATCATTGCATATCTTAAGTGGAGCAATGTTTACTTAGGTCTTTGTTGTTTAGTCTGGTTATGTGTTTTTTTTTTTAATTGCAGGAGCTCTTTATATATTCTGGATGGTAACCCCTTGTCAGACATTTGGCTTGCAAATATTTCTCCCATTCGATAGGTTGCATTTTTACTCTCTTGTGTTATCTGGTGTACTTCAGGTTTTCCTCTCCAAGTTTTGTAATTTCAGGCCTTGCATTTAGGACTTTGTTGTATTTTGAGTTAATTGTGTGTATGGTGAAAAGAAAGAATCCACTTAATTATTTTGTATTCAGATACCTAGCTTTCCCAGCACTAATTGTTGAAAAGACTGTCTGTCCTTTTACTCATTGAATGCTCTTAATGACTTTATAAAAAATAATTTGACTATACTGGGCATGGTGACACCCGTCTGTAATCCCAGCACTCAGGAAGCTGAGGGAGGAGGGTTGCCATGAGTTTGAAGCCAGCCTGGGCTATGCAGTGACTTCAGGACCAGAGAGAAACCCTATCTCAAAAAAATCATTTGATTACATATGTAAGAGTGTATTTCTTGTCTACTTATTGTATTTATTTCATCTATATGTTTATCTTTATGTTAGTGCTATACTTTTTTGATTATCATTGCTCTCTAATAAGTTTTGAAAACAGAAAGTTTAACATCTCAAACCTTGGTCTTTTTCTTCAAGATTGCTTTGGCTATCTAGGATCTTTGAGATTCTAAATGCATTTTCAGATGTATTCTACATTTAGAATGTATTTCTGAATTACAGATACCTCAGAGCGTTTGAATAGCTGTAATACTAGAAGAAGTCATATTGTCCATCTATCCATCTGTCCATTTCCCTCCCCGCCTCCCTCCCCCCCTGCCTCCCTGCCTGCCTGCCTCCCTCTCTCCCTCTCTTCCTTCCTCCCTTCCTCCCTCCCTCCCTACCTTCCTTCCTCCCTACCTACCTACCTTCCTTCCTTCCTTCCTTCCTTCCTTCCTTCCTTCCTTCCTTCCTCATATCCATTTCCCCACCCATGAGGGACTGAGCTCATGTCTTGCCTCTTAAATATGCCCTACCACTGAAGAAATTCTTTGTAAAGTTCTTTTTAAAAATACCATTGGGATTTTTGTAGAGGTTACACTGACTTCATAAATTACCTTGGATGGTATTGACATTTTCAAAACAAAATCACCTAATCCATGAACATGGGCTATTTTTCCATTTATCTGTGTCATCTTTAATTTCACGAAGCAACACTTTGTAGTTCTCAGTGTATTAGGCATTTTCCTCCTTGGGTAGGTTTACTCCCAAGTGTTTTATTATTTTCATACAACTATAAAATGAATTATTTTTAAAATGTTCATTTTAGATTATTCATTAATATGTAGAAATACAACTCATTTTTGCGTGCTACTTTTATATCTTGTAATTTCCCTGAATTTTGTTAGTGCACATATGTCATATTTACAGTTTTGTATATAGAAGATTATTTAACCTTCAAATAGGTATAAATTTTACTTCTTTTTCAATATAGAAGTTTTTCTTTTTCTTGCCTTATTGATCTAGCTAACACTTTTAGTACTGTGTTGAGTAGAAGTGGAAGAAGTTGGTATTGTTTATTGTTGCCTTGTTCCTGATCTTACAAAAAATTTTCTCTTATTTACGAGTGTGTGTGTGTGTGTGTGTGTGTATCCATCATGCTATACAGAGAAGCCATATTGATTATGTTTAAATATCCTAACAAACAGATCTCTGGTGTAAAGAGATGCAAAACTTTTAGTTTTTTACTCAGCTGCTTTCTCTCAAATTCTTTTAGAATTTCTCTGTATACAATGATGTCTTCTACTAATAGTGACAAAAATTATTTCTGCCTTTCCAAATGTTATAGTTCTAATTTATTTTATTTTCTGTTGCACTGACTAGACCCTCCAGCCCGGTGATGGATGTGATAGTGGGCAGCCTTGTCTCATTCGTGATCTTTAAGGAAATGCTTTTCCCATGCTTTCCCACCAACTATGTCTGCTATAGTGTATGTATGTGTGAGTGTGTGTGCATATGTGTGTTGACATGTCTTTGCATGTGTGTTATGCTAACTATATTATATTGGTTAATAAAAGAGAAGTTTGAAATGGTTAAAACTTTTTTTTTTGAGACAGGGTCTCGCTCTGTGGTCCAGGCTGGTCCTGAATTCACTTCAGAGCCCAGGCTGGCCTTGGACTCACGGCAATCCTCCTGTCTCAGCCTCCCAAGTGCTGGGATTACAGGCGTGCGCCACCACGCCCAGCTTATGTGGTGCTGGGGAATCAAACTCGGGTACTTAGTGGTTGGCTTAGCGCTTGCTCAAGTGCTTTAACCGCTGAGCCGTTCCTCCAGCCCCAGTTAGAACTTTTGATCTTGTATTTGCATGTTCATTTCTGTGTATATGCAAGCATAAAACAGCCAAGCCTATAATTTTTGTTTTCCAGCATTCTTTGCAATTGATATAGGTAAGGCCTTTCTGTGTGGATTCTTCTCATGTCAGGCAAAGTTAGTAGTGTAGTAGAACTCAAACATTCATGAAGTTGAGTGTTCGAAAGGAGGAATGATGGAGTATAGTTTATTAAGGTTTATTTTCTTTTAGCAAGTTACTTCTTTTTCTCATTTACCCTATCAAGAAGAGATACATTCTAACCTTTAGAAGGAAGACCTTTATGAACTCTTAGATTCGGAAGGCCGAGAGAGCCTCTGGGGACATAGGTATCATTTGCCTGGCTCTGGACCAGCATCACTGTAGGACACACTTCTCTCTCCACACAGTTCTTCCCGCCACCGGTCCTCTGCTCTTCACCAGCTATCAGTTGCATGAGGGTGACATTGACCTAAGAAAATTTGCTTTCCTGAAAAGCAGGAATTGGAAACCAGACATTGAGTCTCACACAGATGAACCTGAACTGTAAAAATCAATACCCGTTCACGGCCACGTGCACCGCCGCGGGCCCTGTGGGTGGGAGAAGACACAGAGAAAAGGGTGGGATTCGAAGAGAAGTTGAGAGGAATGAAGGGAAGAAAGGACTGCCAGGGTCTCTGACGTATTTTTCTTTTTATTTCCATTCATTGTTAAACCTTGCTGCCGTACAGTCTCTGGGTTTCATGATATTCTCCTATATCTTCATAAGAACTTTTTTTCTTTTCTCTTTGCAAAGGCCTTTTTGGCCAGTGACTTTGGTATTTAATACCTTTGTATTTAAATTCTACTTTGATTGCATGCTAGCTATCTAACACTGAACAATACACTCCATCCTTTCAAATTCTTTATAAAACTGGGAGAGTGACTTATGTTTTACAAAGCTGTAATGAAGATTTGCATTGTTGGAGCAGAATATATTTTCAATAAATAGTAATTTCTATCTTTAGTTTTTTTTCCAATCCAGTGTCATACCTGATAGATCATTGTGTGCACTGCTTACACTTTGTGTTCTCAGACTTCACCCTTTCTTACCACCGGATGACAAACTTCCAGATGAGATAAATTCTTATGATTCCACAAATCAAGTTACATTATAAAGCAACAGTGATATAAACTATATGGCACTGGCACATAAACAGGGTGACCCGTGCAACAGAACTGAGGTTGCAGGAACAACCTCAAATACCTTCAGCTATCTGATTTTTGACAAAGAGGCCAAAAACATACACTTGAAAAAGGATACCTCTTCAAGAAATGGTGCTGAGAGAACTGGATGTCCACATGCAGAAGAATAAGTGTAGATACATACCTATCACCATGTACCAAAATCAAATCAAAGTAGATCAAAGACTTAGATATTAAGATAGACACACTGAACCTGCTGGAGGATAAGAGAAAACCTAGAATATGTAGATGTGGGCAAGGACTTTCTAAATGTGACACTGACGCAAAAGAAAGAGCCCAGAGTCAACAAATAGGATTATATCAAATTAAATAGTTTCTGCATGGTAAAGAAAAACTATCAACAGAATGAAGAGAGAACTGACACAAAGGGAAAAAATGTTTACCACCTATACCTTGGAGAGGAGCCTTACAACTAGAATATAAAAGGAACTAAAGAAAAATAGACACTTCAAAATCTAACCTGTGATTTCCTATACTCTTTGGAAATCAAGAATATCTGATGATTATTTACTAGATGTGACAATTACTTTTGGGGCTCTCTTGTTAGGGAAAACCAGAAGAGACCAAAGTAGATCGCTTGTGAAATTATTGCTATCTGCTTAAGCTGGCTAAGCACTATTGCTGGTGTTTTCCATTCCTGGAGGAACGTCCTGTAAGTGAAGATTTCTGGCCTCTGTTAGGCCCTGAAGGCCAAGTGTTTTTGTACTCATAGGCTTTTATTTTTGGTATCAAATCTTATAAGGAAATCTAATATGTGAAGCAGGGGCTTTGTGCCTAAGTAGGAGAGAGAGACCCCGAGCCCCATATCCTAGCCTCAGAGTAGACACCAAGGCACCTTAGGGCTCTGCAGAAAACATTTTGAAAACCATTACTTTGGATTATCTCGGATAGTCTGGGCAACCAGTAGTTATCAAGGGTTTTTACTGAATTAAAAAAAATGTAAAACTAAAGCAGCAAAATGCCATAACCCTTCCCAGAGTGATTATGAAGGTTTTAGAAAGCTTTGGGGGATTGTTGTCAGGCCTTATATAATTGATGGTGTGGGGACTTTTGGCTACAATTACAAGCAGGAGTGGTTTTGATTGAGGTAGAATGGAAAATGTTCTGGCTTTGATGTTACAAGATGTGGGTTTGAGTTCTGTTTCCTTTCCCTACTGGTCCTTTGACTTTAGGCAACTGTGCTACTTTGCCAGGTCTCAACTGTAAATTTGGAATAATCATCTCCATCTATTTCACAGATCTATGAGCTCAAATGAGACAGAGATTAAGTGGTTTGGTGATGTGAAAAGATAGTATTGTGTACGTAAGAGATCTTTTTTGATAATAGTATTAGAGAAATAGAAAAATGCAGTTTGCACTATTAAGGACTTCGATATTTCAGCTGTTTTCATCTTGTGATATGGTGTGTGCATATTTATTATTATTTTCACTAAGATAAAAGCTGAAATAACTTTAGTATCATAATGGCCCTCTAAGGGCCGGAAGTTTCTTGTTTCTACCTGTCTTTGTAGCTTGGGGATGTCTTTCATATTAACCAGGCATTAAAAGTGCATTGTAAACTTCAACTTCTGGAAAGATTATTTAGACATTGTTATTGATTCTTCCTACTAAGTAAAATTTAAAACTCTGGGATGCTATCGATTGATGAATCTTATCTGTTCATCCATCCATCCATCCATCCATCCATCCATCCTCAGACATGAGAGGATTCTGAAAGGTAGGCTGGTACTCAGAAGGGAATGGGGATGAACTCCCTTGGTTTTTCTTTGCTTCATATATATCAGATGAGATATAGAGAGACTGGAAACCTGGAAAAAACAAAGGGCACAATAAACAATCAAAAACAAAAGTACACCAAGAAAAGACTGCCCTCTATGGCCAAACACCAGAATAAGCAGAAGCCTTTCACATGGTATGTTACTTTATTAGAACTACTGTAACAAAGTACCACAGATGGGTTGACCTAACAAATTTATTGTATCACAGATCTGAAGACTGGAAGTCCCAAATCAAATTGGCAATCATATTGGATCCTTCTAGAGGTTGTGAGAGAAAGATATGTTCCTGATCTCTTTTCTTGGCTCATAGATGACCTTTTCCCCATGTTTCTATTCCACTACCCTCCTCCTAAGTATGCTTCTGTTCCTCCTCCTTTTCTTTTTTTGTAAGACTACCACTTAAACTGAGTTAATCTCATTTTAAGTGATTATCTGTGTATAGACTCTATCTTCATAAGATCAGATCCTGAGGTCCAGGGACTTAGGATCTCAATATGCAAATTTGAAATGTCACAGTTCACCCTGTAATAGATGGTGTTATAATTGTTGTATCCCAGCCAAGAATCAGAGATAAACCTCTGTCCCACCAACGAAGTCCAGTAAGAAGGCTGATACCTTAATCCTGGCCTGGTAATAGTGAGGCACTCTCTCCATGCTTGTCTGTGATGACACGTGGGCAGCTTGGATACCACCCTTCCCTACACCTTGTGACAGTGCCAGAGAATGCAGAGCAGTGTGTCAGGATTCCCTCTGGTGCTCAGTGGTGACAATGCATTGTTGGAAGCCACGTGTGAAGTAGATCTCTCTCTCCCTCTCCTAGCTGGAATCATATTACGAAGCCTGGCAGCAAGTCCTGACTCACACACTCAGCAGCAATGCCGAGCTTTCTGGGGGTCCATGTTCCTTCATTTAATAGTGACAAGATGGTGTCTTCCTTCACCTAGAAGAGAGGTATCACCTGAGGCTTCTTGCAATGGAATGTTCA
This sequence comes from Ctenodactylus gundi, assembly GCA_004027205.1. NCBI lineage: Eukaryota > Metazoa > Chordata > Mammalia > Rodentia > Ctenodactylidae > Ctenodactylus > Ctenodactylus gundi. The sequence goes on along the minus strand of PVKB01003227.1, from coordinate 91,193 downwards.
AGTAAAGTCTAGAGTCTTACAATATCCAGAATCCCCGTTATCAGAAAGAAATGTTTATCCTAAGAACCAGGAAGATGTCTACTTCAATGAGAAAAGACAACGGAGAGCAGAGGGCACCATGGGTAGGATGTTGTGACAAGATTCGAGGGCAATTCTTCAAAAAATTCTTTAGTCTGCATTAATGAATGTGCTTGAAAATTAAAATATAGAAAGTTGTTGCCGAGAAATAGAGGTCTCAGCTCCAAAATATCTTCTTAAGAAGAAGCAAATACAATTTTAAATCATGGGTTGGGGTGTAGTTCAGTGACGAAAGCTCTTGTGGGATCAAGTCCCCAGAAGCACATTAGCTGGATGTGATGGCCTATACTTGTAGTCCCAGCATTCAGGAGGCAGATGCAGGTTGATTGTTATGAGTTTGAGGACAGCATGGGCCACGTAGTGAGTTCAGGACCAGCCTGGACTGCAGAATGAGACCCTGTCTTAAAATTATTTTTTAAACCTAAAAAATACAATAGTAGAAATAACTCAATGGATGGGCCCCATGGAAAAATAGAGAGGGAAAAATCAGTAAGTTTGAGAATAGAATAGTATAAGCTATTTGATCTAAACAACAGAAAGAAGGGGGGGGGAAAGCCCTGGGACCCTGTGAGACTGTTATATATATAAGAGATCTAACATTCAAGCCATTGGAGTTTCAGGAGGAATGGAAAATAAGGGTGAGACTGTAAGTATTCAAAGAGAGAGCAGCTGAAAAGTTCTTAGATGTGACGAAAGGCATGAATCTACACACCCAAGAAACTGAGACCCGGGCAGGATAAACCCATATAAATCAACAGTGGGGCACGTCGTTGTTGAGCTTTTGAAACCTAGAAGACAAAGAAACCTTGAAAGTAGCCAAAGAGGGTTGATGTGTTATCTACAGGAAAAATACGAATGGTACTATTTTTAATTAGAAACTATGGAACCCAGTATAAAGTAGCATAAGATATTTCAAGTCTTAAGAAAAAAGGAAAGTCAACCCAAATGCTGTTTCTAGTAAAAATATATCACTCAGGGATTTTCTAAATTATGTTTGGTGGTTGAAGCAAAATTTACAATATGTCCAATGTTTCTCATTGTATGAAGGATTTTTTAAAAATCAGAATGCTAAAGGGGTACAAAGGCAAAAAGATTTTTCATTTTCACTTGACCTGACAAAGTGTCATTATCGATAGATTGTAGTGAGGTATGCTGCACATAATTTAATTCCTAGATCACACTCTGACAAATCTATCCAAAGAAATTTACTCCAAAAGGCGAAACATAAGACAAACTATATATATATATATATATATATACATACATACATACATACATACAAACAATTTCAAATTTGTTAAGTAGCGTATAGGAAGTTAGGTGAAAGAAAACAGAAAAATAACTCATGAGAAACAAATGAAAATCAAAAATTAAAATCGCTGACTACATGTACAGCAATAATCTCTGAGTATGAATACAGTAAATCTGCCAATACAAAAACAGAGATAGGCAGAATATTCAAAACTACATTACCTAACTCTATGTTGTCTAAAAGAAAATTGTTAAAATATGATATGTAAATTGAAAATAAAAAGGTGAGAAAAGATATACTTTGTAAACATTAATCAACAGCAGGAAAGGCTGAATTAATATCAGAAAATGGTTTTGAGGGAAGTAAAAATACCATAGACAGAAAGTCACAGTACACAGCGATAAAAGGATCAACCCACCAGACCACACAGTGATCCTAAGCATGTAGGTACCAAACAGTACAGCTGCAGAATGTGTGAAACAAATACTTATAGAGCTGAAAATAAAAATGGATAGCCACAGTTACTGCTGGAGAGTCCATCACTGTTTTTCAACAATAAAATAGAAAGCCAGCAAGTATGTGTAAGATCACAACTGTACTGCCAACCAACATGATCTAACTGACATTGTACAGTACTCTACCCAGTAACGGCAGAATTCTCATTTTTTTTCCAGTGCCCATAAAATATATGCTAAGACAGGCCATATTCTGTGCTATAAAATAAACCTCGACAAAAGAATTTAAATCAGAGGGTTCTTTGTTCACAACGAAATCATAGAGAAGTCAATCACAGAGACAGAACAGAAAATTCTCCAAACATATTGAAACTAAGCTACGCCATTCTCAATAATCCATGAGTTAAAGAGAAATTCTCAAGGAAAATTAAAAACACAAGGAAGAGGATAAAAACAAAAGTAAAGTATATCAAAATTTGTGACATATGTAACTAAAGCAATTCTGAGAGGAAAAGTTATAGTACTAAATGCTTATGTTAGGAACAGAAGGCTTCCTGGTCAGTAATCCCCGCTTATGAATTAGAGAAAGATCAGCACAGATGCAAAGGCAGCAGAAGGAAGGAAATAATAAAGATGTGAGCGGAAGTCAGTGAAGTAAAGAACAATAGAGAAAGTCGACTGAACAAAATGCAGCTTCATTGAAAAGATCAGTAAACTTAACAAACTTGTAACATGACTGATGCAAAGAGAACATACAAATGACTAAATCCTGGAATAAAGCAGGAGATGTCACCAGACCCTGTGGACATTGGAAGGACAATAACACAGTATATATGCACACACACACACACACACACACACACACACGCGACAAACTCAGATTCATGGAGCTATCAATAATTTCAGTAATTCTCTAACTCTTTAGAAAATTTAATGTATACTCTAAAACCTTCTGAAAAAGAAATCTCTAAGTCCTAATGGTTCCACTATATAAACCTAACAAACATTTGAAGGATCAACTCCAATTCTAAGTAAACTTTTTCAGAAAATGGAAGAGGTACACTTAGCAACCTTATCAACTCACTCATTGAAGTCATTGTTGCCCTCAAGATGCTATAAAAATGGTACATCAGTATCCTTCGTGCATAAAAACACTCCTAAAACACTAAATATAATTTAGTCATATTTAAGAAATATATCGTCAGATGAGATTCATTGCAGGGATGCTAAACTAATATTTAAGAATCAGTCTAATTGACCATATTAACAGCTTAAGGAAGAAAAATCACATCCATCAATGCAGAAAAAAATTCTATCAACGTTAGTACCCATTCCTGGTACTAAAAACACAGTTGCATGCAACTATGAATGGAGGAGAAACTCTTTCAACTTGATGGAGAACATCTATAGAAAACCCACAGCGAACGTCATAGTCGAGGTGAGAGTGAATACTGTCGCGCTGTGGTCCGGAACAAGGCTAGGATTTCTGTGCACACTCCTGCTGTTCAACAGGACTTCTGTGATGTATAGTCAGGGACAAAAATAAAGAGCAGGAAGGGAAAAGAAAAAACCATTTAAATTATAAAGGATGAAATACAACTTTTCCTCTTTTCAGATAGGATTTTCTAAACTTAGTAGTAGCAAGCAAAGTCAGCAAGATCCCTTGAAGAGATTAACTTACAAAATCAATTGCATTTCTGTGTATTAGCAGTGACCATATGCCGACTGCAGTGTTAAAATATGATATCATTAAAGAATGAAAAGACAAGCTAGAGACTGGTATCCAAACATTTGAAGAATTCTTAAAACTCCCCAAGAAGAAGACATAGGGCACAATCACGAATGGACAAAAGATTTTAAGCTGCCTCACCAGATATGTAGATACAAGTAAGCACATGAGAAGATGTTCACCACCATTTGTGAAAGTCAGTAGAGAACTGCAAATGAAAATAATGAAGTACATACTACACACTTATTAGAATGACTAAAATCCTTTTCCCCGTATGTATATATGATACACAGTGGTTAAGTGAGCTTGAGTATTTTGTGCACGTGTATATTGCATCAACATCAGGGTCCCTTCCCTTCTCCCTTTATGTCCTCCTGCCCCTCCCTGACTCCAGTATCACCTATTTGCTTCTATGAAATGCCTATATTCTGAGTTTCTCTATTAGAGAAACCATGAGATATTTAACCATTTGTGTTTAACTCGTTTCACTAAGCATGGTGGTCACAAGTTGCAAGCATTTACCTACAAAACCTCAAATTTATCTGTCTTTATGGAAGAGTAGTATTCCATTGTGTACATGTACCACAGTTTTTTTGTATTCATTGGTCTGTTGACAGGTTTTTCGGTGTCTTCCACATTTTAGCGATTGTTAGTTGTGCTGCTGTGAACATGGTATATGTGTATCTCTGTTATACATTGCTTTTAAAGTTTTGGACAGATACCCAGAAGAAGTATTGCTGGATCAAATGGAGTATTTATTTTCAGCCTTTGAGGAATCTCCATACTGCCCTTTATAGTGGTTATACCAATTTATAGTCCCACCAGCAGTGTAAAAAGTTTTCTTTTTTTTTTTTTTTTTTGCAATCTCACCAGCACTGATTGTTGTTTGAGTTCTTGATACATTACCATTCTCCCTTGGATAACATAATATCTTGGTGATATTTTGATGTGCGTTTCTGTAATGACTAGAGATGTTGAACATCTTTTTATGTATTTACTGGCCATCTGAACTTCTTTGTCTAAGAACTGCCTTTTCATTTCAGCTGCCCATTTTTTAACCAGGTATTTGATTTTTTTTTTGGGGGGGTCTATTTTTCTTCAGTTCCTTGTATATTCTAGTTATTAGCCTTCTGTCCAAGGTGTAGATGATAAAATTTCTTTTTCACGATAGAATGATTAAAATCTAAAATATCAATGTCCTCATCAAATGCTGATGAGGATGTCCAATGAAAGGAACCCCCATTTATTTCTGATGGGAAAGCAAAAGTGTGTAGACTCCTTAGAAATAATTTGGTAGTTTCTCCCCCCCCCCCCCATTTTATTGACATGCATAGGTGCAAAATTTAAGGTTTATAATGGAGTTGAGCCTTTTATGCACATATGTATCCTGTCAAGGTGACAAGGGTTTTCCCACTCTCCTTCTGCCCCTCCTCCACCCCTCCCTCCCTCCCTCCTCCCTTACCTGAGCCCCCTGTTTCACTTTGTTTTTCATTTTAAGTTCCATAGGAGTTGTGATCTGGGACTCTCATATCAGAGAGACCATTCGATGTTTCACCTTCTGCTTCTGACTCACTTCACTAAGGATGATGTTCTCAAGTTTCTTCCATTTGCCTGTAAAAGCCTCCACACTGTTGGACTTTATTGATGCATAGTATTCCATTGTGTATAAATACCACATTTTGTGTATCCACTGGTCTGTTGATGGGTATTTTGGTGACTTCCATATTTTAGCTATTGTTAGTTGTGCTGCTATGAACATGGGTATACAAATACCTCTGTTGTGTGTTGTTTTGACCTCTTTTAGATATATTCCCAGGAGGGGTGTCGCTGGATCAAAGGGGACATTTATTTCTAGTCTTTTGAGAACTCTCCATACTGCTTTCCAAAAGGGTTTACAAATTTACATTCCCACCAGCAGTGCAGGAGGGTTCCTTTCTCCCTGCAGCCACGCCAGCACTGATTATTACTTGACTTGTTGATATAGGCCATTCTCACTGGGGTGAGATGATATCTTGGTGTTGTTTGGATTTGCATTTCTCTTATGGCTAGAGATCTTTTCATGTATCTATTGGCCTTTTGCAACTCTTCATGAGTGAACTGCCTCTTCATTTCGTTTGCCCACTTTTCAAGAGGATCCTTTATTTTGGTAGGCTTATTTTTCTTCAGCTCCTTGTATATTCTAGTTATAAGCTTCTTATCTGAGATATTGGTGGTAAATATTTTTTCCCACTCTGTTGGATCTCTTTTTACAATGTTAATAGTTTCCTTTGCTGTACAGAAACTTTTTAATTTGACAAGATCCCATTTGTTGATAATGGGAATAATTTCTTTTGCTCTTGGTGTCTTGTCAAGAAAGTCTTTACCTACCCCAGTGTCTTTTAGGAATTTGCTTAATTTGTCTTCTAAAAGGTTTAGTGTTTCACTTTTAATGTCTAGGTCTTTGATCCACTTTGATTTGATTTTGGTGCATGGTGATAGGTGTGTGGCTAGATTCATTCTTCTACATGTGGATGTCCAGTTTTCCCAGCACTATTTATTGAACAGGCTGTCCTTTTTCCATTGTATGCATTTGGCCCCTTTGTTGAAAATTAAGTAGTTGAGGATATTTGGGTTTGTCTCTGCATCTTCAATTCTGTTCCACTGGTCTATCCGTCTATTTTTGTGCCAGTACCAAATTGTTTTTACAACTATGGCTTTATAGTATAGCCTGATGTCTGGAACTGTATTGCCTTCTGCTTTGGTCTTGTTGCTCAGGATTGCTTTGGCTATTCTTGTTCTCTTTTGGCTCCCTATGAATTTAAGGATCGTTGTTTCAAGTTCTTTGAAGAAACTTGCAGGTATTTTGATAGGAATTGCATTGAATCTGTATATCAGTTTTGGTAATATAGTCATTTTGACTATATTTATTTTGCCTATCCAAGAGCAGAGGATACCTTTCCACTTTCTAGTGTCTCCTATAACTTCTTTCTTCAATGTAATGTAGTTTTCTTTATATAGGTCTTTCACTTCCTTGGTTAGGTATACACCTAGGTATTTAATTTTTTTGCTGAGTTATTGAGAATGGAATTGTTTTTCTGAGTTCTTGCTCAATAAGTTCATTATTAGTATAGAGAAAAGCTATTGATTTTTCAGTGTTAATTTTGTAGCCTGTGACTTGGCTAATTTTTTTTAAAAATTATTTCTAGGAGTTTCATAGTGGAGTTTTTAGGGTCTTCCATGTAGATAATCTTATCGTCTGCAAATAAGGAAAGTTTGACCTCCTCCTTTCCAATGCAGATTCCCTTTATTTCATTTTCCTGTCTGATTGCTATGGCAAGTGTTTCAAGAACTGTGTTGAATAGAAGTGGTGAGAGTGGGCAGCCTTGTCTTGTTCCTGATTTGAGAGGGAACGATTTCAGCTTTTCTCCATTTACTATGATATTTGCAGTAGGTTTAGCATATATGGCTTCTATGAATTTTAGGTAGGGCCCTTCTATACCTATTTTTCTCTGTTTTTTTTTTTTTTTGTCATGTAGGGGTGCTGGACTTTGTCAGCGGCTTTTTCTGCATCAGTAGATATGATCATGTGGTTTTTGTTTTCGCTTTTGTTGATATGGTGTATTACATTGATTGCTTTACGTATGTTGACTCAGCCTTGCATCTCAGGGATGAAGCCCACTTGATCATGGTGTATGATTTTTCTGATTATGTCTTGGATTCTGTTTGCCAGAATCTCACTGAGGATTTTTGCATCTATATTCATTAAGGATATTGGTCTGCAATTTCCCTTCCTGGTTAAGTCTTTGGTTTTGGGACTAGTGTGATGCTAGCCTCGTGAAATGAGTTTGGTAGCGTTCCTTCACTTTCTACCTTATGAAATAGTTTGAGGAGGTTTGGAGTAAGTTCTTCCCTAAAGTACTGAAAAAATTCTGCTGTGAATCCATCTGGGCCTGGACTTTTGTTTGTAGGTAGAGCTTTTATTACTGCTTCGATTTCTGTGTGCGTGATGGGGTTGTTCAAGATTTTTATATCTTCCTCCTTTAATTTTGGTATTTTATATGTATCTAGAAAGTCGTCCATTTCTTCCCAGTTCTCAAATTTGTTAGAATATAGGTGTTCAAAGTAATTTCTTATAATATTCTGGATTTCTGCAGAGTCTGTGGTAACTTCACCCTTTTCGTTTCTAAGTGTGCTCATCTGTGCCTTTTCTTTCCTTTTCTTGATGAGGTTGACAAGAGGTTTGTCAACTTTATTAATTCTTTTGAAGAACCAGCTCTTTGACTCATTGATCTTTTTTATTGTCTTTTTAATTTCAATCTCATTTATTTCAGAAATGATCTTTATAATTTCTTCTCTTCTACTGTCTTTAGGGTAAAGTTGTTCTTGTTTCTCTAGGTCCTTGAGGTGTATCATTAACTAATTTATTTGTGATTGTTCTGTTCTTTTGATGTGCACATTTATGCCTATGAATTTTCCTCTAAGGACTGCTTTCATTGTGTTCCACAGATTTTGATATGATGTACTTCCATTGTCATTTAACTCTATGAAGTTTCTGATTTCTTCTCTGATTTCTTCCGTGATCCATTGTTTGGTCTGTAGTAAGTTACTAAGTTTCCATGTGTTTGTGTATTTTCTTCTGTTTCTGCTGTTGTTAAGTTCCAGCCTTATTCCACTATGGTCTGAGAGTATGCAGGGAACTATTTCTATCCCTTTGTACTTGTTTACGCATGACTTATGGCCTAGGGCATGGTCTGTTTTAGAAAATGTTCCATGTGCTGCTGAGAAGAACATGTAGTCAGTTGATGTTGGGTGGAAGACTCTGTAAATGTCTGTAATGTCCAAGTTTTCTATAGTATCTTTCAGCAGTTGTATATCTTTGTGGATTTTTTGTTTGGTTGATCTATTTGTGCTAGTGGAGTATTAAAGTTCCCTACTATAATTGTGTTGGGACCTATGTGTCCTTTCAAATCTAGTAATTTTTGGTTTACATAATTGGGTGCTCCAGAGTCGGGTGCATATATATTGATAATTGTGATTTCTTCCTGTTCTAATGTTCTTTTAACCAGTACATAGTGTCCATTTTTGTCTCTTTTCACCTGTTTTTTTTTTTTTTTTTTGAAATCTGATGAGTCTGAGATTAATATAGCTACCCCTGCTTGTTTTCTGGGACCTGTTGCATTAAATACTGAATTCCAGCCTTTTATTTTCAGTCTATGAGTTTCCTTGTGGGTGAAGTGTGTCTCATGCAGGCAGCAAATTGTGGGTTTCTGTTTTTTGGTCCAGTCAGCTAGTCTATGTCTTTTGATAGGTGAGTTGAGGCTGTTCACGTTTAGGGTAATTATTGAGGTATGTTTGGTGTGTCCTGCCATCGTTGTAGTTTTTCCCTGTTGTTTACTGGCTTTACTTTTTTCTCAGCTCCTTCTCCTCTGGCTTTTGTTTCTTTTTCTTTTTCTCTGGGGTCTCTTGTGTCGTTGGCCTCTCTTTAACTATCCAAGTTTCCTTTGAGAATTCTCTGCAGTGATGGCTTAGTGGCTGCAAGTTTTTTTTAAAACTTTCTATATCATGGAGGTTTTTAATTTCTCCCTCTAGTTTAAAAGATAGTTTTGCTGGATATAGTGTTCTTGGTTGAAATTTGTGTTCTTTTAGTGTTTGAATGATATTGCTCCATGATCTCCTGGCTTTTAGAGTTTGGGTTGAGAAGTCTGCAGTTATCCTGATGGGCTTACCACTGTAGGTCACCTTCTGCTTTTCTCTTACTGCTGTTAGTATTCTCTCTTTGTGTTGAGTTTCTAGTACTTTAATTATGACGTGTCGGGATGAGGTTCTCTTCTGATCAATATTGTTTGGTGTTCTAAATGCCTGCAGTAGTTTGATATTCATTTCTCTTTTTAGATTTGAGAAATTTTCCTCCATAATTTCCTTGAATATGACTTTTAATCCTTTTGTTTTTGTCCTCATTCTTCTCTTGAATTCCTATAATTCTCAGGTTGTTTCTTTTTGAATCGCCTATCAGCTGTTGTACTGATTCACTTTCTTCTTTTTTATTTTGTGATCTGTATGGTCTTTCTTTTCCCACTCCATAAGTTTGTCTTCTAGGTCTGATAATCTATTTTGAAATTGATCAGTATCATTGCTTATTGTGACCTGTGTGTTTTTCACTTTCTCTATACCTGCATTTATTTGTTTTTATGTCTCTGTTGTGTTCTCTTATTTCTTGTATGGTCTTCATTGTCTCTGGTTCATTTCTTCTTTGATCTCTTCTAATTGCTTCTCCAAGCTTGCTTTTAGCTTAGCTAGGTCTTGGCGTCGCTCTTGATCTTTGATTTTCATTTCCTGCATCATTTCTTGCTGTAATTCCTGCTTTAATTCGATGTATTTCTGGGCCCATAATTTACTAACATTTGTGCCATTTTCACCTTTGGTTTCTGCATTTTCAGAATTCCTGGTATGCTCCTCTGGTATTTCGAGACTTTCTGAAGGAGATTTATTTCCACATTTCCTCATGGTTCTGTTGTCTTTGGTTGTCTCTGGTTGTCTGTCCCTGGGTTGCTCTATGTGTTTCTCCCATGTGTGATTCTGTCCAGCACTGGGAGAACACAGTCACCGCTAGGGGCGGTGGGGATATCCTGGCCTAGTTCTCACCGAGCCCGGCCTCAGCAGTGAAGCCTGAGGCAGGGAGCTTGGAAAATGTCCACAAAGCCGACTAGCCGCCTCTGGAGTGGCCTAGCCTGGTTCTCACTGAGCCTGGGCTCAACCACGGGTCTCTGATGCGAGGGGCATGGAAAATGTCCCTGAAGCCGACCAGCTGCCTTCGAAGTGGCCCTGCCTTGTTCTCTCCTACTTTGGTCTCAGCTGCAGTTCCCCGAGGCGAGGGGCATGGAAAATGTCCCCCAAGCCAACCAGCTACCTTAGGAGCGGCCCAGGCTGGTTCTCACTGAGCCAAGCCTCAGCCGTAGATCCCCGAGGCGAGGGGCTCAGAGAATGTCCGCAAATCCGACCAGCCACCTTAGAAGCGGCCCAGCCTGCTGCTCTCCAGCCCCAGGTACGGGGCGGGGGAGGTTGCCCCAGAGGCCTACCTGCCACCTCCGAAGTGGCCCAGCCTGGCTCTTGCCGAGCCCGGCCTTAGCCGTAGGTCCCTGAAGCGAGGGGTGTGGAAAATGTCCCTGAAGCCGACCAGCCGCCTCCAGAGCGGCCCTGCCTGGTTCTCTCCTAGTTTGGTCTCCTTGGTAGTCTTAATAACCACACACAGTCCTATCAGGTGACCCAGTGATCGTGCAGCAAGGTGTTTCCCCAAATGAGTTGAACATTGATACTTATAGAAAAACCTGTACATGGATATTTACAGCATATTTATAGTTACCAAAACTTGGAAGCAACCAAGTTCATTGACACACCAGAACTTAATTCAGCAATACTTTTGAAAGTTTACGTATTGTGTGATCTCCACTGTATCACACTGGAGAAAATGCAAAGCCACAGAGAAGATAAGGAGTAAGTGGTTTTCAGGAGATGAGGGAGGAATGACCAGTTGGAACATGGGGAATCCTGAAACTACACTGGGTGAGTCTGTGGTGGACACGTTATTTGAAAATCCATAGATTGATAGAAATTGTGAACTTCACTGTCAACTGTGGACACTGGTAGTAGCAGTGTCCTAGTGTGGACTTATTCAGGGTATTGATGTATAACACTGGTATGTTGTGTAACAAGGTATTAGTACAGGAGAAAGTGCAGAGGAGGGTTATGAGATGCATGGGGACGCTGTCCTTTCTGCTCAGTTTTTCTGTGATCTGCTGGCTAGAATAACTCATATGTGAGAAAAGTGAAACTAGGCACGGATTTAACAATGCATACCTACTAATAATATGATGAAAACTTTAAAATGTTGATGAGAGAAGGGAAAGGTTAGAACACAGGGAAAGCTATACCACATTCAGGCATTCAAAGATTTGAACTAGTCAAGACATCAGTCCTCCTAATTTTGGTATCCAGGTTTCATGCAACTTCTATCAAAGCTGCAATAGCATTTTTCTTGATAAAGATGAGTAGACAGTTATTTGAAAATGAAAAAGAAAGAATAGCTCAAACCATTTTGAAAACAAAAGAAGACAGTTGCAAGACACAGACTACTCAGTACTTAAATGATAAAATGATGTAGAATCATTCATGTTGCACCAGTGTCACCTTTGTACTTCCTCATTCAAAGATCCTATGTGGCCACTTGCTTGTGTTATTACATTCTTCTCTTTGAGTGCATGCCTGTGGTGCTAGAATCATGAGAGGCTGAGGAGGGAGAATGAGTTGAACCCAGGAGTTCAAGGCCACTTTGGGCAGTGTAACAAGAATCCACGTCAAACAAAAGAAAAATAAAAACCCAAAATGGAACTGTTGTTTGAAAGTCCTTGAGTCGTTCTGTTTTTTTCTTGACCCTGACTAATGCATCGTTATCGGGTAGAACGAAGCTAGGCTCTGTTACTGGAATTGCTCTCCAGAGAAAAGACAGGATTCTTCCCATATTTATGTCTTGAAACTGGGCTGCCATGTCTAGAAGTTTTCTTTTGGATGAATCCTCCGAGGTGACAAAGGGCCATGGGGGTATGTGGAACCTGAACTGTGGCTACAGCTGGGTCCTAAGATCCCCCAAATGTTTGTGGGGATGGTAGCGACTGAAAGATAAGGAAAGGCAAGAGAGGAAGGAGTGTAGTCTTTTGGTCTGCTTCTTGGGCGTGTCCCATCAGCTTCTTTCTCATTGTGAGCATCATTTTAGCGTTGTTCCTTGTCTCTGTCTAAAAATGTTCTTTTCTGTAGTGGCAGATGAGTCCTAGCAGCTTCGGAACTAGCTTTGCTATGCTCCACTGGAATGTGGGGGTACCAGTCACCTACTGTCTCTTCCTAGGAACCCTGGGGTTACCCTCTTTCCCAAACTCTTTAGGCCTTATGATTCAAACCTCTTTCTTTTATTATTCCAGCACTGGGGTGGCATTTGGAAATCACGTAACTGGCAAAAAAGGAATATCCAGGACATATAAACAATTCTAGCAGATGAGTAAGAAAAAGTCCAACCCCAGAAGAAGATAAATGAACCATCTAGACCCTTTACAAAAAGGCCAAGCCTATTTGGCCTTTCTAAATATATTTAGAAAGTTTAATACCAACAATCAGGATAGTACAAATTAAAACTGGAAAGAGATCACAGTATAGGTCATACATTGGCAACATTAAAAAAAGTTGGCAAAGATGAGCCCAATGGAAACTTCCCAGATGAAATTGTTATTTGAGATGGTGATTGGAAGCGAGTTGTTCAGTGAAATTCAACTCTGCTTCTATACTGAGAATCAAACAATCTTAATTACATATGGCCTCATGAAATCTTAGCTAATGAAGCACAAACAAAAACATTGCATTGTTGATAATTGCTTGAAACTGGGAAACAATTGCAATGTCTAGTAACACTAGAAATAGATAAGACAAGTCTATTTGTAAAATATACTATTTAGAATACTATACAGCGATGAAAAGAAATGCATAATAGGTGCAGATGACAAAATGGTTCACTCTCATGCTGAACAAACGAACACAGAAGAATTCTAAATCTCAGTATAAAAGCAGGCAGAATACAATATCTTGTTGCGATTAGCTGTATTTGGAAAAACTATGTGGTGGAAACACAAGTATGGTTGTATCAAAAGTCAGGAAAGTAGTAATCTCTTTCGGGGTTCTGAGTAGTAAGGAGTCACAGGAGAGTTCTGGATGGAGAAGGGCCTGCGTGGGAGAGGACTGGGTTCTACGGGGATGGCAAAGTCTGTTTCTCAGTCTATTGGGGCTTACATGGGTGTTTATGGTTTTCCTTTCAATTATACATTCATGTTTCATATTTTGCATATATAATATATGGATAAATGCATGAATGTACATATTTATTTCTCTTATATCTAATATGAAAATTTCAGAAAGTTGAACACAGACAGAATCCACAAAACATTACATTTTTTTAAGAAGTGACTTTCTGTTAAAAGTTGCTTTTTCCGATAAGAAGTAGTTTTCTGCTACTTCATCCGTGGGAATGCCCATGTGAAATGTCATCTTGGCTGCAAGTTAAGTCAGTGTTTCACCGACTCAGCACACTGCTGTCCTGAGAACTCATGAGACTTCAGTCTGCAGCCAGCTCTTTCACCATTCCCATCAGCTTAGCATCCCGGCCTGCGTATTTCTGACCTCATTTGTCACCATCGTGGCAAACCCTGGCTTACACCCTTGAAAATGACTTGCGTGTGTGAGCTCCGAGTGCCCCAGGACGCATCGCTCAGGTCACTCTACATTTGCAACTCAGAGAGGAGCTCCATTTTGTCACTTAAACATAGATGTTCTCCTTTGGGGAGCAAAATTTCCACTCAAAAAAGGAGAGCAACAGAACAGCAATTATGTAAATAGCACGGAAGGAAACCAGTAGTGTCCTGTTTAAGGTAATTTCCCCGTAATGAGTGTTGGGGGAAGGCGGAGAATGGGAAGGAGAGAGGTTAAAAATTGGAGACTGCGTGTGTGTATGTAATAAGCTCACGCAGAAAGCAGATGTGCGTTGGGAAGTCGTGTATAGAGGCAGTAATCTGTGACAGAAAGATTTACATAATATTCTTTCAGGGCAAGTTCCCCATTTGAAAAGATGGCAAAATGCAGACGGCATGCCTGAGTGTAATGAATCTGAATCAGGTAAATAATTTGCACTCTCAGATTATGCCCCCTCCCAGCCCTGCATACACACTTGCTTAATGGATCTATTGCCGCTTAGAGGGTGGAGAGATTCGAAGTTATTCTGACCCATACGCGGAAATTAGGGAAGACCCCAGCGCTTGCAAAGCGAGCCAGTAGTAGCAAGAGGCCTTGGCAACTTTGATCTTGTGGGCCATAATTAAAAAATTGGTGCATTCATGAGTAGAGGGGAAAAATCTGCCTAAATCAAGAGGGAATGTTGTTTTAAACACCTAGCACTTCCCAAAAATGGGCCCGGAGGACTCTAGGTTAAAAAGGATCCCACATTCGGTCTGCCACAAGCCATGCTGTGAGACGCACGTTACATAGGCTGGATAAGTGACGATCCTTCCTCTCGCCCTCTGTCATTAATAGTGAGTTTCCACTGAGTCTTGGAATACATTCTGGCCAAAGGAGGAACATGACCCTGAGATGCTATCTAAGTTTCATAGGATGTCACCCAAAACTGGACAGAAGTGGCAATCGGTTTCCTTTAAATTGTGAAGGCAGTTCTTGCATTCTGAGCTTACATCACGACCACATCTCTTGCCCAGTATTCTGTCTGTTTTGGCGCTTGTAGAACTCAGTGCTGTCTCCTCTGCGTGTAAGTTGGTATTGGTCTTTTGTGTGTGCCTGCCGCTGGCTCAGGGAGGCTAATATACCTGCCGCCATCAGCAGCCCTGATCTTAGATTTATGGTTTCTAACTTTTCACTGGGCGGTGGCCACAAGCTAGGAGCTACTGCAAAGCCATGACTGGGATACATAATACTCTGTTTTGGTTACACAAGTTTCAGTTAACCTGCAAGTCTCAATTAAAGCTTGGTTAGTGTGACGTTTAACTGAAACTGCAATAATTAACTGCCTATGACTATTGTAGAAAGCAATTTAAGGTATTGTTTCCCTTGGGTAGAAAAAAATTAAAAGCGTTTTAAGACTGTTTTCTTCCTCTGAGTATTGTGCATGAAATTTATGATCCTTTTCGTGCGTATAAGGTTTTTGAAGCTATTTACCAGATAACCCAAAAAAGAAGAAAACCATGGAATGTGTTCTGACTACCAGAGTTGTTGTTTTTGATCTTCTCACTTTCTTTTTGGATCAGCAGTAGAGGTACAAAAATGACCTGCGCAAAGGAGAGGATTTTAATTAGGTTAAAAAACCATAGCAAAACAAGGAATGTAGTTTATTTGGAGCACTTCTAGCCTGCCAACGCACATATCATTCAATGTAGGTGACTGTCAATTATCACCACACACTTATCATCATAAAATGATGACTTTGACTTCTTTTTAAAGAAAGGGGAAATTTATCTCTTAAGGGTAGACGATTACTTGGCCCTGCTCGGAAAACAAGGCCTCCTCAGTGGGATTGCTCCCCTCTCCTAAGCTGTCAGTTGTCTGATCAGACGTGGCACAGCCCATCTATGGCTCAGCTAGGCCTGACCAGGGCCAGAGGATTGAATTGAAATAGGCGAATGCCAGACTTGGCCTTGACACTCACTCTGGCTCTCTTGATCGTTCTCCTGCCCACCTCCTAGTTACATTGCTTCTCTTCCTGCCCACACTGCCCTTTTGCATTAGATATGCACTAATGCTGCCGTTTTGTGTTAGACATGAGCTACCCAACGTGAGGGAAGTTCCCGGGAGCTGGGGGATGGCTGAGGAGTGGCGAGGCGGGCACAGTGAGCGAGGGAGGACGGAGAGAGATCGAGAGGGAAGCAGCTTGTAGGCTGTTGCTGTCATGCCCTTGCTGGGACGGTGAAACCAGCATGCTTCTTTTTTCTTTTTGTAATTAAAGGGAAATATGTTAGGATAAATTTTGTGGCAGGTAAATCCTTTTCCAGCATGAAAGATGTTTGAGTATATAAAGTTTACACACGTTGCATGTGATTATTTTTCTTTTTCTGTGTGCCTAAGACTGAAGAAAAAGCGGCTGAGTCTGCCTGTCGCCCACCCTGCATCCTTTGCTGCTTCGCAAGGGTGGTGTTTCTAGAGTGATAACTCAACGATGTTTAACTTTGGACCAATAAAGCATTAATTGAGTCTTTCTTCCCACATTTCTTTCCCATTTCCTCCCATCCTAATACATATGTGAGATTTTTCTGTGAATCCAGAAACTACAATGCACATAACACTGTTTAATTGATAGTCCATTAAAACTATGCGTAAACTGAAAGGTTGAAATAGGAAGCCTCCCTTTTGAGACACATGGGTAAATGCTATACATATTGGTTTGGCTTTTCTGTAAATGATAAAAAAATGAAAATCACTATGAGAGTATTGACGGTTGTTCTGCCTGTCTTAAAGAAGATGGTCAAGTCTGTGCGACTTTGTGTAAGATTGCCGTCTTGTAAAAGATCTGTGTCTTTTCCTTTCGCTACAGAGTGAATCTTGAACTAAGAGTTTCATTCAGATGTCTGTGCTAAAATTCCTTTCCTTGTGGCTTCTACTGGAGAATTAAATCCCCCGATTTTAATGTTTCAGCCAGTAAAAATGCTTAGTTAAAAAGAAAGGCTTATACATATTTTTACAAAATCACCATCAATTTACTGGTATTTAAATTTATTCCAGAGGGCAGAATCCAAATAAATTTTGTTCACATGAGAAAAACATATGGTATCCAAGATACTGCATAACTCTTTGCAAATTCCCAGTTTTAATAAAGATGAGACTCTGCACAGTAATGTTTTATATCTTCGGCCTGGGGAAGGACCGTGTTGTACACCAGAAAATGTTGCTTTATATGTACATTCTAAGAATTATATCTACGTGAATGTTGCAACTTCTTTTCTTTTTTAGGGGGCTGGAAACTCATTTCTTTTAACTGGTGAGGGATTTAATAATCAGCAGCAAGAAACTCAGGGAAGCTGACGCAGGGTCCATCAGGGGTCCTGCTACTCTAGGTAGGACTGGTGGAGTTTGTGGCTGTGTCATTTTCAGACGTCCCCACTCACATGTAGGCATTTGTTGTACTCGGTTCAGTTAAGGTAGAAAAATGTAAGTTTCAACCAAAGTCTTTAAAGGCCCAAAGAAATGTCTTTTCTGAGATTTGCCTTGATGATTAAAGGACCAATCTGCGTACTGTCTGAGGCACTTTCTCTTTTGTCTCAGGTCTGACAAATTCCCGGATTTTTTTTTTTTCCTGGAAGGGCTAAATCATACATTTATAGTTGGTCAGGTATTAAGACCTTTGAGATAGAATTCTCTTATAATACAGTTTGGGCCTTTAAAGTGTGTAGCCCAGTGTTTCCTTGTGTATTCAGAGCTGCCCAGCCGTCATCAAGGCACTTTCATACCATTTTCATCACTTGGAGAAAGAATTCAATCCTTTACCCATCGGTTACCACTTTCCCAGCTTCTTTCCCTAGACTCTCAGCACTGCTTCTCTGCTTTCTGGACATTTCCCTTATGGGGGATCGCATAGTATGAGGTCCTTTGAAACGGAAAGACACAATCTAAACATCTCCCAGGGACACTGACTTCTTTCGGAGCCCCAGAAGATGCTCACATACACAGATTTGGAGAAGAGTGTTGGGGTGATTGTCCTCCTTAACATCTGTGTAAGAGCGCCCTTCACCTGGCAGGCACATGGCAGATACACACAGGAAAAAGCAGAAGGGATGGCGGCGCACAGGTGCCTTGGGACTGGCCACGGGAGGCTGGATCTTCATTGCTCTTCCAGTTTTTTTTTTTTTTTTTTGGTTTTTTGGTGGTATTTATGAGGTATAACCAAAAATATGAATGTTAAAAAATGTGTTTTTTTACAGTAAAAGGCACATTGTCATTAATCCTCCTCAGAATACTCTCCACAACTTTGAACACCTACGTGCCACTTTTTATTGTCTCTTTCTGAAACAGTTCTGAAAGTTCTGTGTCCTGAACGTCTTCAGTTGTGGTCTTGTGGCTGCCTTGATGTCATGAATCGACTCGACCTGTTTACTTCTGATGGTCATTCTGACTGGGGGAAAGCCAGGGGTTGCACTGTGCCAAAGCTGGTGAAGAAAGCGGATGAGGACTCACTCTTATGTTTTTACTTGACAGAAATTGCTGTAGACACTTTGGATCAATCAAGACATCCCCAAAAAGACACATTCAAAAGAAAACTTTCACAACTGATTCAGAAAGTGGCAAGAATGATGGGATAATTAAGGTCAAATACAGGAAGGAAGATTTTGAGGAGAATTAATGGCAATGAGTCTTTTACTGTAATATTTTTTATCTCAACATTCACTGTATTTTTAAATCATTCATCAGTTATTTTTCTAGATGCACTTTGGTATGAGAAAAGACCAGGAGAGTGTATTATTCTCTAGAAACAGATATCATCACTTTTTCTTCCTTAATATTTGCTGGGATTCATAATTAAAGCATGTATTTGCTACTTTAGTCTCTGTTATGGCTTAAATCTCAAATGTACCCCACAAGTGTCACATTTGAAAGATGGTCGGATCATGAAACCCTTTGCTTACCAGTTGATTAGTCCATTAAAGATTTTGTAGGCTGTTAGGAGGTGGGGCCTAGTTGGAGCATGTGTCACGGTAGGTATGACTTGGAAGGGTGTATTTTCCCTGGTCCCTGCTGTCAACTCCTGTACTTCCCTGTAGCCACATAGCAGCAGCTTTCCTCCACCTGGCCTTCCATCATTGGTGGCTGACTGTGCCTGGACAGAGACCGATGAAATTGTGAGATAAAATAAACCTGTCCTCCTTTAAGCTGTGGGTGTTGGGTATTGTGTCCTAAAAGTGAGAAAGTCACTAACGCAGACCTTCAGCCTAAAATAAAAGAGGAGAGAGCCCACAGAAGTGAAAATCGTAAGTATAACTCATACCTCTCCTATCTTGCTGTTTAATCCCCTTCCCCTGTAAGCCACCTAAAGTTTGGAGGGTTGTTTAAAATTTTGACAGTCTCCCAGGATTTTTTTTTTTCTAGGCCATAGGTAGGCAGGTGACTAGACACAGGAATAAGTGACTAAATGAAGGAGTAAAAATTGTTAGGCAGAGTTTCCATGATGCCTCTTAGGAGCCAATGGCCTGCATCGTTGCCAGATGCCCACTGGCTGCCTTTTCTCTCTCTCTCTTTGTATGCGTTGTTTTCCCTGACAGTTTTCTATCAACTATGAACATACAGGATAGCTTTCTTAGTCTATGTAAGCTTGCACCAAAGCCTACCCCCCAAACCTCTTGATATCCTGTTGCTAGACCAGCCTCTTCCAGGAGCCACACAGCAGCCTGGCATCTCACGCCAGCCAGTATGTCTGTCTGTCCTTCTGCATCTTCAGCCAGCTCAGCAGACCATTCTTCAGATGCTTTCTTGCTCACATACTCGCCCAGTTTCTGTTCCCCGAGCAGACAACACCGTCTTTCCTCTAGGGTTTTAAGCACAGAGAAGTCACGACACAATTCAAGCCCATCAAACGCTCGTATTCGTGGGGAAAGATAGCCAGGGAACATGTGTTGTTTTCAATGGCCCTTTATTGCTTGTTTTCTTTTCTCTATTACTTCCTCCCTGCTTTGGTTGTTTTCTTTTGCACATTTACTTTTTTTTTTCCCTCCTTACCCTGGGAATCTTATTTTTATTTTAAGAGCAACAGAATTTGTTGGAAAACCAATTTTGCACACACAATGAATCTTTATCTCCATATTATTATAAGCAAGAAGGACCAGGGAATAAATGCGACAGAAAGCACAATAAATTTATTTCTCATTTTCAGCAATAAGCCAGGGTCTAATTCTGTCTAGAGATGGATTAAAAAGAAATACTGGATTTTGCAGGGCTCTGGCAGGGCTGGGTGTATCTGGGGTACAAAGCTGGCCCTGAGTTACCATTGTTGCGCCTTTCACTGCCTTGGGTTTGTAACCTGGGAGCTGCCAGGCCGCCCTCTGGGCTTGTGGTGAACCTCAGCTCCATGTATGTTAAAAACTACCTTGGACTGGGCGGCTGGGATTTCTTGCTGTTTCAGGACAGCCTCATGAATGATTTCCATTACCAAAGTACACACACAATTGGGCTTTCCCTGTCTGCAAAAACTGCAAAAATTGAAAAATGAAATGACAACTGTAAAAATTGAAAAGGGAAAATTTCATGTGTGTGACAGGAGGCGGGCCCACCATTTAGAACTGACCGTGATAAGTTAGGTTAGTTGGATTCTTTTGCTGTAGTGAAGTTGTTGATTCAGATAAGCCTCGAAGAGAAGTTCTGCCACATGATGACCTACACAGGCATCAGCTTGTTTTATCAGCTATTTTGTCTTTTAAATAGAAGGTTCAACAATATGTCCTGTAGAAAATCCATCAACATCCTCACCAGAAATAATGGCAAATTCTAGAGCCTCTCAGAGGCCTGAATACTTGTTTTCAGAGAGTTTCTGGTCCCTACACAAGTCTCTGACTCTGAGACAGGGTCTCACTCTGTAGCCTAAGCTGGCCTTGAACTCACAGCCCTTCTTCTGCCTCAGCCTCCCAAGTGCTGGGAGCTGAGGCACGTGCCACTATCATCAGCTGTCGTACTGGGGGGTCCAACCCAGGGCCTCGCTGTAATCACTCAGCCACACCCCAGTCCTAGCTACACTCTTGTTTCTTAAATTTCTGCATTTCTCATCTAAAGGTCAGCATTTACCTCCATTTCCCACAAAAACATGTTGGAACAGCTTGTTTTTTTTCAATGATACAACTCAATCATGAATGTCGCACTCATGTATTATGGTAAGGCTTTTAGTTAATACCAGGAATGTCTGACTGCTTTTCTCTGTTGGTGTCTACCTTCCACCATGTTGGCTAATCTAATCGCTTCCTTTTCACTCTCTATCCCGTGTCCTTCTCATTTCTTCTCTCCTCCTCCTCCTCCTTTACATACCTATCCTCCTTTCTTCCTTATTGTCTGCCCACCTGCCCGACTTCCTTTCTTCCCTCCCTCCCCCTCTTTCTTCCCTCCCTTCCTCTCTTTCTTTGTGTTGCTGGGCTTTCAACCCAGAGGCTTTCTCCTAAACGATATCCCCAGCCATTTTAAACTTTCATTTATTTATTTTTTAAATTTTAGACAATGTCTTGCTAAATCACTAAATTGCTGAGATTGGTTTTGTACTTGGAATCCTCTTGCCTCAAGCCCCATGGACCCAGCCTTGTGCCCCCTTCCCCCCCTTCCCCCCAGCCCCCCCCCCCCACCCGCCACTTTATTTTTTGGGGTAATGGGGATTGAACCCAGGGCATTCACATTGAGATACATCACTATTTTATTAAAAAAAAATAAAACCACCCATTTTCTGGGAAGTTTTTAAATATCAAGACAGATCTTACTAAGTTGTTAAGTTGTCAAAGTTGGGCTTAAACTTGCAGTTCTCCTGCCTCAGCTTCCCAGAGTGCTAGGATTATTATAGGCTACCACGCCTGGTTTGCTTCCTAATTTCTATGCTTATTCATAAATTTAAAAAAAAGTTCAGCTCTTTTGTGTGTGTGTGATTATTTCCATTGTTGAATGGAATCTCTTTGCAGTGACAAATTGGCAGCTGAAAAGATTTTCTTGTTTAGACATGGTTCAGTCCTTAGCACGAAGGCCAAGGATTGCTGTTAAATGAAGTTATGTTGCTCCTTGCTTCGTGAGAATAGAGGACATTGAGGCAGAGCGAAATCAAAGCCATGGTTTTTTTGTCCACTAATAACTTTGGAGGATTCCTGTCATGAGTCCTTGGATGGGTCCCCTTGTGACATTAAATATGACATTTATAGTTTTGTGTTGCATTAATGAGCTGACTTTAAATCATTGAAATATTTCCATTTGAATTCTTGCAGTAGGAAAGTATTTTTTCCCTTCAAGATTAGAAAACAATGGAAGTCACAGAGAAATAATAAAAAAATGGAAGAAATTGTCTTGAAGGTCCCAAAAGTAAATGTAAAATAGTATTTTTGGATCTTTCTAATGAATACACTTGTATCTGTTGAGGTCAACATTGAGAACTTCTCAGGCTAGTTCGGAAGCTTTAGAAACAAGTAAATACATTTTGTAAATAATGAGAACAAAAGAAAAAGAAACAAACTCATTTGGGATTTAGTTTGAATCCACATTTTTTTTTCTTTTCTTTTTTTTTAAAAAATTATACTTCAAAGGAATCTGTCTGGTGATTGGCTGTACAGAAAAAGGGTAAATATTTGGAAATTCTCAAATCTTTAAAAAGGATACGATCTCTTAGCTATTTACTAGAGTCTTTCTGTGGAGCTATAGCATGGCATAGGAATTGTAAATAAAATTGTAGAGATTAAAATAACATGTTATTAACCAAGTTCAGCGATAGCAGACGACAGGCAGAGTTTCACGCAGATGGAAATAGTTAGATTCAGGCCTGCCCTGTGTGTTTTGAGTCTAGTCAACCTGTATCCAAAATTTAGTTTGGTGTGGTTTTTGATCACATAAAACTCAAATGTGGAAAATCAGACTCAAATAATTTTGGGAGTCTGAATGACAGTATTTTTCAAAGGCGATTCATTTTTTTTCCCTGGCCAGGAGCTTTGCTGGTTTCCATCTGTGTTTCTCCATTGAAGCTTCAGTCCTCTTGGTCTCTAAATCCTGGTAAGAATTACTTGCAGGTTAGCAGTTTTTTTTTTGTGATGTCATCAAATATTTTCTGATGAGAGCTCCTGGACGTCTCATACCCACTCTATCTTCACATGAATATTTCAAGTCGGCGAGAGTGTGAAATACAAGGCTTAATCTCTTGTTCAAACATTTTGAAAGGTCTAGGCATTTAATATGTGCACACACTTTTGAGAGGGCTCCAGTGGTGTTGAAAACTAGTTTAGCTTGGCATGCCAAACAGCTGAGGGATCTTTACCGCTGACATCTGTACTACAACCCAAGTGCTCAATGGGGCTCCTGTGGAAGGTTGTTGTAAAATGTTACAGGAGGAGCTCCGTAAGAGAGCGTCAGTGTTTTCAACAGAATGAAACAGAAGGATGAGATTATGCCAGGACTCACCATTAAGCTGAAAATTATAACAAAGTTGGTTTGGTAGAAATGTACCATTTTTGGTTTCTACATTTGATTTTCAAACCTTTGAATAGGTTTTCTGTCTTTGTGTATTTAGATGTATACCTATGGTGGATGTGTTGTTGATGATGGATATTTCTTTAGCTGACAAATCTACTAATCAAAGTCCTGTTTATTATCCAGGAAGAAAAAGAAACCATGGCAGCTATGACACAAGCTAACCAATATCGTGGCTTTAACGCCGGGACCAATATAGTACTCATCACATGTCACTTAATGATGAGGATCTTTTCTGAGAAATGTGTTGTTAAGTGATGTCATTATTGTGCAAATATCATGGAGTGTATCTATCTGGACTAAAGGGATACACTGTAACAGGGTGATATCATGTTATGGAGTTATATGTTATATGCATGGTCTGTTATTGATCAAAACGATGCAATGGTGCATATTGCTATACTTCTAAAAAGAGATGATGGTGTACCACTTAATTATAAGAAGTCCCTAGTCTTAGAAAGATTGGTATTGACAATACCAATTGCATTAGTTATGCTTAGTATCTTTATTTACTAGAAAATATTAATTAATAAGTATTTGAATAATTCAGGATTATAAAGTACGCTATGCATGTCTGTTTTTAGTTGTTACCTTATTCATTTTTCTTTTTTTTTTGTTAGTATCTTTTCTTCTTTGTGTTAAAAGTTCCAGATAGTTTATCCTTGCAATAAGATACCCTATTCTAACCCTGTAGAAATTGTTTTTTATCAAAATGCCCCTAAAGTGTCTTGGTTTATGTATGTTGTGTTCACTGGCCACCTCAGTGATTGTGACTGTGGTGACCTGTGATTCAAATACATCTCTTGACCCATAAAGAAAACTCCAGAGGACTGTGCTCAGAGAGCCACTGTGGTTCCCACCAAAGGGAAGTACACAGCGTGGGTACTCCTCCCTCGAGCACTGGTTCTTCTTTGAAATTGTATAATGT
The DNA here is from genome assembly GCA_004027205.1 of Ctenodactylus gundi. Lineage (NCBI taxonomy): Eukaryota > Metazoa > Chordata > Mammalia > Rodentia > Ctenodactylidae > Ctenodactylus > Ctenodactylus gundi. Next base: position 66,996 of record PVKB01003227.1, on the reverse strand, counting down.
TTTGATCCTGTATTGGAAATAATGTGTGTGAAACAAAGTCCCACACATCCACGTTTTGCAAAGTCATGTAGAGGATTCTTCACCTTTTTGTTCTCGTCCATGATCCTGTTAAGTTGTTAACTCCCTAGGTCAAGATCCCTTCGACTAGAGAAAACCCATTTTTGATAATTATAAAGCCAAGAGGCCATAATAAGTGATTTGTTTGTCTTGGGCTCTTTCCCCCTTCCACATCCTGCTCCTCTGTCTTTCTCATTCCCTTTCTGGTTTTTATTCTCCTCTAACTCTTAGGTCTGTCTGCATCTGGATAGTTAACTCCAGTGTCTACCCAGATTTACTTCCGAAGTTCAGTTCTTGTTCCTGGAATCTCTTTTCCGTTCCTGCTCAACTCTGCTTTGCTCCATCTGTTTCCCACATGCTTGGGTTCCTTTAGAGGACTTGACAAGTTAGGTGGTGATGCTCAGAAGAAATAGGTTGTAGGTCAAGATACATAATGTTGGTAGCAGTCACTGTACCATGTGCCAAAAGTACAATGATTCCAGTTTATTTTGTCAGTATCACCATGCAAAGGAAGAGAAGGGAGGGGGAATAGGGTGGGAATATTTCACAGGCATGGAAATCTTGGTGTAAAAGATTGACAATTTTTCAAAAAAAATGTTTAATAAGTCTCTATACTCCGTGAAGTATGATCCAGAAAAACGAAGCATCGTGTTTTCAACATTTGTTTTAAAAACAGGCTTTTTAGTTTAGAAGTGAAAATCTGATCACCCCTAGTTACTTCGTGTAAGTTGCTTAAATCTGTGGCAGACTGAGTGGACTTCGTTAAAACCAATGAAAAAGAAAAGCAGTGAGGTGTCCACGTCAAAATTTACCATAGGATTAAGTGAGTTCATCAGTGGAAATCGATAGAAGGTTAGGAGGGCCAAGAAAACTACCTGGCAAGAGAGCACTGAAGTGGGGAATTAACTTTCCATTCCACAATTAGCATATTTTCACTGTTGCTCCGGGGCTCCATGGGCTTCCTTGGGTGAATAGTCTACTCTCAGTTTCTTGGTTTTAACCATTTGAGGCTAGGATTTGTATTGGTCACATTTCTTATAGCTGAGATCAGATATTCAGTGCCTGCAAATTAAAGCAGAGGTTTATCTGGCTTACAGTTTCAGATGTTTCTGTCCATGGTTGGCTGGATTCATTGTAAGAACATAGTAGTGCAGCAAAGCTGGCCTCTTCGTGCTGCAGAGAGGCAGAGCTCAGGGGAGGACACAGCCCCTGTCCTCCAGCTGGGACCCACCACTAGAGAGCACATCCAGCTCTGGCCGTGACTGGGTTAGCTCACTGACAGGTTCAGCACCCTTACGATCCAATCACCTCTTCAGGAGCATGTTAATATTGTCAAGTTGATAATTATGATTCACTGACACGGCATTCTGGTAAAAAAAAAATGGTGTGATGCCATCCACTATGGAATTAGAATAGAGGTAGAACTTCCAGTTTGATCTTAGGTTCAGTCAAGCTGAGATCCAAGTCTCTAGAGACGTTTATGAGGCGAGAATATTTCAGCTGGGTAGGTTTTTTTCTGTTGCGATTTTTGGTCAATGGTGAAAACAGATGATTATAACTCTATATCTAAATTTTGTACAGCAAATTGATAGAATTTATGATACCTAAATGCTAAGCAATTATTTAAGTTTAGGTCATGAAGCTGTGTATATGTGTCCTGCACAACTTCTCATCATGTGCAGCTTTTCAAAATACCACGCTTCTGCCCTTCTTCTACCTACTGCCAGCCCTTGTCCACTAAGAAAGGAAATGGCAGAGCATTAATATGTACAGCATGAAGGATTTAGACTGAGTATAGAAAGGACTTTTATAATTGTTAAAATCATGCTGGCATTCAAGTGGTTAACATGAACTATCTGGAAGTCTTGAAATTATATCTGTGGTTTTTCACTTTCCTGGGTTGGTTTTATTGTGGCTGTGCCAAAATACCAGAGTTTTTAGGAAACGTTTTTTAAGAATAATCTGTTTTAAAGAGCTGAAACTCGATCAAGGCATTAAAGTGTCCGCAGTTACAGATGCCGAGTGCTAGGCTGTGTATGTACACTTTCTTGAGAGGACATTTTTTAGTGTTTATCCTCTGCTTATGCGTTGTTTGCAAGTAATTTTGTGTTTTCAAGAGATGTCCTATAGCATGTTAAAGAAGGAGACGAGATAGGGGGACACCTATCCTGTGTAAAAGTAGGTGTCAGTCATGACTTTTATTGCCTTTATTGTACTGATGAACATTTTATGCTTTCCTACCATCAAAAACTCACACAAGCCTGGTATAGCATACAAATCCAGGAATTAACCAAACCAAAGGAGGTACCATGATACAAGAGACAGAAAAACTTCCCTGACAATACCAAGGGGAGAAGAGTGGTAATATTCCAGTTTTCATCAATTTCCCAATCAATTACTATCTGCATTCGTCTCCAGCCTCTACTTCAGAATTCAGAATTCTCTGGAGATGACCCCAAGTATCCATCAATGATGTGTTAAATTGATCAGTAAACTAGTGACTTGGAAATGAGGAAACGAGGCCAGGCTATTTTATGATCAAAGGGGAAGTTATTTGGGTTGAGCTTTCCTATGATCCCCCCACTGTTTATGAATTATGACGCTTGTTAATTGCTGAAATTCAATTCTTTTTGGCCCAAAAAGTGACAGCTTTTTTTTTTCACCACTTAACTGTTTTGCTGAGTTTTTTTTTTTCATTTTAAATTGGAGATAACAATTATGCTTAATTCATAAGCTTTTGTGAGAATTAAGTGAGATAATATATGAAATTTGCTTAGAAGGGTCAGATGATCATGAACTCTTAGTATTACCATTATGGTTTATATGAAGATTTAGAAAACCAAGTGTTCCTTTGTATTTATAAGGATAGCAGTGTTACCAAATTTCTTTTTAAAAACCTTACTTTCCCCCCATAATGACTTGAAATATCACACCGGTCTGAGGGTGGTGAGTGAAATAGGCCTCAGTAAAATTGCTGCTGTACTTTGGGGCATACTCAGTTCTGTACTTTAGCTCTTAACCTTAATGCTTAGTATTGTAATTTGGATGTGAAATGCCGCTCCCCCCCGCCCGCCCACCATGTCTCATGCATTTGGATGTTATGGATTGTCATATTACTGTGTGCTGCTGGAAGATGGAGGCCTGGTTTGGAGGAGTAGTAGAGGACAGGCATGTGGCAGATCGGATTACAGGTGTGTGGTGAGGCCTTACCATACTTTCTATACCTGGAAGGGGTGGAACACTGAGGCTGAACACAGATGGGGCAGATCACTGGGAAGAGCCTGGAAGGTTATGCAAGCTGCTTCCTGCCTTCCTTCTGGAACTCACTTCAACTTGACTTGACTTGGGTTCTTTGCAGTGTCATGAAGAGCTGCTTCCACCTCTGCCTCTGCCATGGACTTCCACTACTGTCGTAGTTACGTTTTTGTTGCTGTGACTCAGTACCCGATGCCCACAAACTTAGGAAAGGAAAGGTTTATTTTAGCTCACAGTCTCAAAGGTCACAGTCCGTTCAGGGGTGACCGGCAGCAGTTGAAGTACATGGCAGAGAGAGAGGTGGAGGCAGCTTCCCTGGACCAACAGGAAGACAAGCTGAGGCTAGTTGAGACTAGTCCCCGCCCTCCAGGAAGGCAGGTGCAGCTTATGTATCCTTTCAGGTCTCCGCCCAGTAACCAGTCCCTCCTGCATCCAGGTGCGGCCACTACACACCTTTAATCCTAACTTAACTACAATCCACCCCTCCAGACCAGACCCCAATCCATCAACATCACATGGTTCCATAGACAATCCATAACATCAAAATACATGAGACTTTTGGGGGACACTCCAGATCCTAACCACAACAACTATTGACAGCCACCCCTGAGTGGGCTGTGACCTTCTGAAATAGAAACTAAAGTGAAACCTTTTCTCTCCTAATTTGTGGATGTTGAGTATTGAGTCACAGCAGCGAAAAAGTAACTAAGACACCGAGTGTCTTTTACCTAGTAAGTGCTGGTATGTATTGAAATGAATTGCCCTGACTGAGTTTACTTCAAGTTACAGAATAATTTCTAATTTCATCATGTTTTGCTACAAACCTCATTATAACAGATACAGACAAATTAGGCAGAGCAGCGCATTTTAGGACACTTGCAAAAGGAGCTGATAGCAAGGAAATCTCATAAAATGCTAAATTATCATTAGAAATGCTGAAAAAAAGAGAGAAAAGCCTAAAGGGACCCTTGGGAATCCAGAGGTGTGAGCAGGGGCTGTTGGTGAGACCCATGGCCGAGTGGCTGAAGAGTCAATGCTGAGGATCACCTTTAATTAATCATCTTCTGTGGCTCTAACTGGTTTAACTTCTATTCCTGCCCTCATCTGGGAGCATAAGGCCTCCTGTTAGCTAAAAGCTGTGTACCCCCAACTTTTCTAGAGCCAACCTGATTTTTGTGAAGGCAATAGTTCTCAAAACAGAAATTTTCTTGGGCTCCTGGCATTGATGGAAATTATATTTTTGCCATTTTTATGGTGTATTATTTAATTTTGGGCAAACATTAATTTCCTATGTATATAACTTTTATATAGCTATAAAACAAAACCAGATTTACAGATTTCTATATAAATTTACTCTAAAACCATAAACGTTTAAATTAACAACATTAATTTAATGTCCTATGTGATGTTTTGCCGAAACCAAAATACTGTTGGTGGGTTGAATTATAGCAAAATAAGTTTTGTTATTTGGTATTTTTCTTATTAAAATAATTCTTTGGATTTTGGGCTTGATGAGATGATCATATTAAACGCTTTCATTATCCTGGTTACTTTTATTTCCCAAATTCTTTTTGTATAACTGATCTATCATTTTGGTGAGCCAACCAATTTAATAATGTAACTCAAAATACAGTACTGAAGAATTGAAAAGTGTCCTTTACTAAAAATTCTTTATTATCTTCTATGTTTATTGAAAATAAACTGTGCAAGTTATTAGGAATAATTATCAAAGGCTCAGTGTTAATTTTAAATGGGAATATTACAGTGGCTCTGGTAAGGTAAAAGGACTTTGGAGTTGGGCTTGACTGTGTTGTGTGTGGCCTATGACGATGCGATCTTCCCATGCTTCGTGCTGGGAACCCTTCTTCCTACTATGTCCTAGGAAGTCATTTGGTGAGTACCAACCATTATTTATTAAGCCAGCCTTTGCTTTCTTCTCATTAGATGCTAACTATTAAAAGAACACACTTGTCTCTTCCACCATCCTTTGCATGATTAACTTGCAATTAACTTCAGAATCTTTTGTGTTAGTCTGTGAAAATGTCTTTCCATTGGTAATAATACTGACCAAAAGAAATTTTGCCTTAGTAGGTTAAAGGATTTCACCTACAAGTCACGATAGACATGGTATGATTATTTTGTGGTTGCAGTTTTCTTTTTTGTAAAAGTTTAGTGTGACATGTTGTTCAAATGTACGCATCGAGAGAAAGGGATAAAGAAAGCTAAAGGGAAAGGAGGTTCTACCATGAAGAGGACAGACAGGCCATCCTGACCAGATGGGGAGCTGATTTTTCAACAGAGAAACATAGACACCTTTGTTACAAAGACTAGCAGTCCCCAAACATTTGAAAAGGTAACAATGAAAATGATTTGGTTCAATGCAAAAAATTGTCAGGGACTGAGTCTTACCAAATATATTCATTGGTATTTTATAACTTTTGATATTTTATAACCAATAACCATTGGTAATTTTAGTTATTTCTTGAGCTTTTATAAATGTCCTGATTGTAGGAGTGAATTTATATTAAGATACTTTCTTTTAAAACAAAGTATGTGTGAATGTGTGCCTGTGTATGTAAAACAACAATTTTTAAAATATTTTTCTTGGTATTGCAGATCGAGGCCTGGGGCACTCTACCACTAAGTTACATACATTTCCAGTGCTTTTTCATTTTTATTTTGTGACAGTGCCTTACTGCGCTGCCCAGGTGGGAGTCAAACTTGGGGTCCTTCTGCCTCAGCATTCCTCAATACTGGGACCACAGACATGTACCACAGTGCCTAGCTTTTTTTTTTTTTATGATACTGAAGGTTGAATCTGGGACCTTTGTGCTGAGCTATATCCCCAGCCATTTAATTTTTTTTTTTCAACTTTGAGAAATGGTCTCGCTAAGTACTTAAGTTGCCTGGGCTGGGTTCAAAATTGTAACCTTCCTGCCTCAGCCTCCTAGAGTGCTAGAATTATAGGCATGTGTCACCATGCTCAACTCCCACCTATTTTAAATGGTAATTTGATTTTAAAGAGCAACCAGAAGTCTCAGAAAATTCAAAGGCCAATGTTAGCTCTGCCACTTACTATTTCAGAAGTTTTCGATAAACCAGGGTGTTTCAGTCTCAACCTCTTTATCTATGAATTGGGATTAATGTACCCAGGTGTGCATCTTCAGGGAGGGAATTATGAAGGAATACGGTGGTTTCATTTTATTCATGGAGGTTATATTCTAAGACGACCAGTGGTTGCCAGAAACGACTGACGGTACCACAAGTAAATGTCTTTTCTACATGTGCATATCTATGATCAGGTTTGTCATTGGGCACAGGAAGAGAGATTAACAGCAACTAAAAATAAGACAAAACGATTACACCTATATACTGTAACACAACCTTTGTGGATGGGATGTTTCTCTCAGAATATGTTATTGTGCTATGCTCGCTCTTCTCATGATGCTGTCTGTAACCCAGTGTCCTCCTGGGAAGAGGGAGGGAAGTCAGTAATGTGTGCAGTGAACTGTGGTGTTAGGCTCCTGGCTAAGGCTTACTAGAACATAGGCAGGGTTGATCTGATAGCCCATAACCTATAGTGAGGACAGCTACTAGGTAGTGCACAGAGCACAGACGTGTAACGTCTTTGCCTGGATGGAGTGAGATGGTTCACGATTTCATCATACTATTGAGGGCAGCGAACAGTTGAAGCTTGCGAGTTGTTTATTTGTGGAAATTTTCATTGAGTATTCTGGGATGATGGTGAACCACGGATGACTGAGACCGTAGGAAAAAAACCTGAGGATAAGGGGAAACTATTGTAGTTGAATTTTACTGTACTTTGAAAAGCCAGAACTTTGGTGCATGAGTGTGATGCCACATTAAGCACAGACGTCAAATTCAAATAAAAAGAATTTGAAATTTTAGGTTTTTGTAATTATGATGATCCTCTAATTCTTTTGCTTCTGTTGGAAATCTCCTTTTCCCGTCTTTTAGTTGTTTTATGAAAATGTTATAAATTTGGGATTGCCAAACCACAGATTGAGTCTTGTCTTCCACCTCTTTTATTAAAAAAGGGGTTCTATCCAGTGGTTATGTATTGCCTGCTTCTGCCTTTTCACTATAAGGTGAAATCGCATAGTTGTGACAAATGACCATTGGCTTGCAAATCTAAATACTTATTACCTTTTTCTACACACACACACACACACACACACACACACACACACACACACACACACAAATTGCTACTGTCAGTTACATGTCTCTGAAGTCCAGCACCAGTTATAATCCAGTCCTTTTTGGAACGTGATTTTTTTCTTGAGGGGATATTTATTTTTTCCAAAATTATTTTTTATTAGCATGAGTTTGTGATACATAATAGTTACATTCAGATTGAGGAATTAGTGTATATTCATATGGCATTTTGGTTGTTTTTACTTCTCCCTTCCCAGTTTCTTGCCTTCCCCAAAATCTCTATGGGGAGACATTTTACTCTTCCCAGAATCTGTCTTCCTGGATGATGGCATTTCAAGACCCAAACCATCCTGTCTTAGTCACTTTCTTGTTGCTGGGACTCAATACCAGAGACGTACAACTTAAGGAGGAAAAGATTCTTTAGCTCACACTTCAGAGACGTCATTCCACTCACGGTTCTGTGGCAGTGGCAGTATGGAGGAGAACCGCTGCTCACAGGATGGCAAGAGGAAGGAGTGGAGAGATGGGTAGAAGTGAGGGCAAGAACACATCTCTCCAGGCCATACCCTCAGTGACCTGCCTCTCCCTGTAGGCCCCACCTTCTAACAGCACCTGAAATCCATAGATAACCTGCAATATCCCGTTAACTCCCACAATCCACTCATCTTCCAGATACACAAAGCTTTTAGTGGACTTGCCAGGTCCAAACTGTAACACATCCTATAGGAACTCAGAAGCTCCAACTCTCATTGTTAACAGGCAACAGACACTCTTCCTCCCCTGACCCCTGAGTTCGTGGGTATGGTCCTCTTGAGATATCTGTCTATTCTTGCTCCTCTCACCAGCTTGCTTCCTTAAGAAAATATCCTCAGTGACTTTAATGAAAAAATTGGTTGAAATCAGGGCATATTTTAAATCTAGTTCATTACCAAGTATAACAGTGTGTACTGGATGGTCTCACACATTTTAAAGTTCAAATAGTGCATTGAATACAGTAAATTACCAATCCAGCAAATATAAAATGAGCAAAGCTAAGACATAGTGGACAAGTTCACATTTTAAATGCATTTATCTCTCTTTTGCATCTCCAGATTGTCATGTGTGGAAGTTTTCAGGCCTGTTATGCTTTATTCAGGTGTACAGGGGGTGGAGTGTGCAGTAGAAGCGGCAGGGGACTTGGCAGGCTCTGTAAGTTTACTTTCCACTAATTTAGAAAAGTCAGAGGTGTCTCATTTGGAATATAGAATTTTAGAGCTGAAACAGACCCGAGATCAGCATTTCCCAACCTTTCTTGACCCATGGACCATTTTCATAGTAATTTATAATCTTGTCAAATCTCTTAGGAATTTTTTAAAATCAGTTCATCATTTTTGTATGATATATTACGAAGAGGTAATTTTAAGCAAAAACTATTTTAGCTTAGATTAGTGCGTTATTAAGGATTGTATTATACATTTTATTATAAGTCATTAATGACAGTATATGAAAGTGCATTTTACCTTTTTCATTTAATGACTAATAAATACTTTAAAACTCACCTAATAGAAGTTATGAAAGGAAAAAGTATGAATTGTTAAAAATTAAATTGAAAAGTGACACTATTTTCAAATGTAGTTTTAGAATTGAAATGTGGATTAGAAAAAGAGTGGAAAAATTGCTTCCTTGATCTGTTTTTTGAAATTCTTAGGTTTTATGCTATAAAAATTAATTGATATATATATTTTTGTATTCATGGTTTAAATTATCAGATTAGCACTTGGAGTTTCCTCTCAACAAAGAAACTGTATTGACTGAAAAGTCCCAATTGAAAAGCCAAATTGGATACTACTGTGTGTATGTGTGTATTTGATTCATTTTGATATTTTTCATGTGGCTGAATATTGATATGACATACGACTTCTGATGAGATGAAAATATCCTCTGAACTTAATGAGGCAGTTTGGCACAATTATTACTGTTTTAATCTCCTCGAGAACCTTCACTTCAGTGTACACAACCTTCCCCTTCCCTTTGGCTTGGCTTAAATGAAGGTCTGTGGTGATTTTGCCTCACGCTCTACGTGACATAACAAATGGCTGAAGACCGTGTGGTGGTTAAGGATCCTCCATGGCTGCTCGAGGGTCTAGGCCCAGAGCACATGCATCGTGTTGCCACTGACCTCATGTTCTTCCCACAGGCACTGGGAGGCTCTTGACCCCTTCTATTATAAAAGAATAAGGTATTTCACTCATTTTATTTATTTTATAAAGAAATGAAAACAGCTGTTGCTAAGAGCCCTCAATTTGCTCCTTATGCCTATGGAGAAATGACATTGTCAAGTTCACAGAGGAGCCTGATGGCTGAGTCAGGGCCGGAGCATAAGACCTCTATCTCTCAGGGCGCTGGGTGCATATCTTGAGCATCTTGCCACTTGAGCATATGTGGTGGAGTAGTGGTCTTGTGGTTCTGGTCTTTCAGGGGTGGCTGGCTGATTAATCCACTCATCAGCATGCACTGTGTTTGGAAGCTGTGCTCAGCAAAAGGAAGCCTATCTCATTTCATAATTGTCTTTGTGAAGACATCTAAGAAGTGTTTCTTTCTTTATGATTTGCTAATATTTTAATCATTTGTATTTGTCTTAGTTACTATGATTCAGTACTCAACGTCTACAACTTAGGGAGGAAAGATTTATTGTAGCTTACAGTTTCAGAAGGTCACAGTTCATTCACAGGTGGGTGGCTGGAAAATGGTGGATACACATGGCAGGGCTGGAGTGGGGCAGGGCCAGAGCCAGAGCTCCAGTGGCAGAGAGCCTCACAACATGGTGGAACAAAGAGACGGGGAGGAAGGGAGGAAGTAACACACACCCGTCTAGGTCAAGCCCAAGGATCCGCCCCTTGCAGCCAGGCCCCACCTCCCAACCCTATACAATGTCCATAGGAACATGAGGCTTCTGTGGGACAGTCCACATCCAAACCACCACAGTATTTAAGTCCAGTATAGAAAAATACCTGTTTCTTAGAATTCACTTTGTAACGAAGGTATTGGGCCTGAAATAATAAACCATTTATTGGAAGCAAGTTGTTGACAGGATTTTTTAAAATAATGAAAAATTTGGCGAGTAACTCTTAGTTACTTTTTCTTTACTGTGACAGAATACCTGATGTACACAATTGGGGGAGGAAAAGTTTATTTTATCTTGGTTTCAGAAGTCACAGTTTCTTCACAGGTAGGTGGCCAGAAAATGGTAAAATCACATGGTGGAGCCGAGCCAGAGACAGATGTTCTTGTGGCGTGGCAGAACAGGAAGTCAAGTCTTAGAGCAAGGGCAGAATCAACACACACACCCTCCAGGTCAAGACCCAGGTGTCCACCCCTTTTAGCCAGGCACCACCTTCCAATAGTACACAGCATCCATAGTACAAGAAACTTTTGGGGCCACTCCAGATCCTAATCACAATAGGACCCTAACATACTTGATGTTCAACTAGCAACCAACACATTGCCATGTGAATCCATGTGGTTAAGTAGATAACCCCCAAATAATATAGAATACTTTCCTTGAACGTTTCCTACAAATGTAGACTAGAGATTAAGCAGAAGTCTGTCATAGTAGATGATCTCTGTTGTCCAGTCCAACAGAATTCATTTAAGATATGTGTCCATTTCTCAAATTGTTTGGTCATAATTGTCTTCCCTACAGTTTATAATGAAAGCATATTTATGTTTGTTCAATGGATTGATTGTAGATTATTCATTTATTCAACATATGTTGATTGATGAGTAATTTAGCCTCTTCACTGTTAAATTTGTTAGATTTTGGTCACCCAGTTTAAGACTCTGTTGTCTTCTTTTTGGAGACACTTTGGTCAGTTGCTGCCAATAAGAGTTGATGTCTCTACTTGTAAGGAAGTGGGTCTACAGGAGAAGTTGCCAGTCTACAGTGATGACAAAATGCTGTCAATAGGGAATGATGCAAGAGATCAGGAAGCATTTTGAAATTTAGCTTGGATCAGAGTATGTGTCTTCATGGAAGTATACTTAAGTCTTTGTGTTTAGCTGTTAATATTTTTTCAAGTAGTGCCTTAGGATTATGAGGAAAATGATGATCCAATCAGCATTTGCCCTTCTGTGTTTCTGTCTCCTCATCACAGTAGCTGCGTTTATTCCGAGTGAAGTTGTGTGACACTTCTGCACATCCCAGAGAAGTGTCTTTCAGGGAGACTTTGAGATTCTGACCACCTTTGAACCTTTATTCAATAGAAATTGGATTCATCAGCACCAATAGTCACAGCATCTTAGCTGTGGTTAATGAAATATTCCTTATTTCTACTCATCTGCTGTTTAATTCTTGATGATTACTTGTTACAATGACCATTGTTTGAAAAAATAAATTTCTGACCTTGTGATAGTGAGAGTGTCTTGAAAAGAAGCCATTGTTGTAAGACTTTTGTCTAAAATCCTGACAACACTTTTGCTCTTGGGCAACGCCTTGAAGCGGGTATCTGTGCAGAGCATTTGAAGGGTTGCTGGACTGGATGAAGGATGCTAGAGTTCCTGCCTTTCACATCCCTTAAAGACTTAATAACACCAAGCTCTTCAAGCCAACTAATGATAATGGGAACATTAAATGATATTCTGGAACATATTTTGTTAAAAATCTAAATACTGGTACCTGTTTGTTGTGATGAAGAGCCAGGAAGTTCTACACGGGGAACTTGTTTACAGAGTGCAGAATCTTATTCGGAATATTGTAGATGACTCCCCACCATGAATTGCCCACTAACATGCCGAACTTACCGCCTAAGTCAAGGTCCTTGGAGTAGTATCTTGTATTCTATGACCCGCCCCCCTCTGTATGCAGTGAGGAGGCGGGGAAAGGGAAGAGGATGGAAACATAAAGCCAGGCTTTCCTCCTTTCCTCTTTACTGTCTCAGCGGGAGTCACCAACAGCAGATGATTCACGTGGCTATGCTGTAAAATCGTAGATTTTTAATATCTGAACTACTGAGTGCAAACATAACATTTAAATAAAAATAATGCAGAGTTATTTATCTTCACCAAATCTTCTCTACCCCGTAGATGATGTGCACTATCTCTTTAATAATGCAAAGGAGTAGTAAATTTCAAGCTGAGGATGGGCGATAACAAAGAGACTGATCTCCATGCTGGCTGCCCTAATGTCAGTGGAGTGGCTTAGGAGGCCACCTTATTAGTTCTAACAGGCTGGTTAGCGCAGGGTCACCTCTCTGCCTCCATCCCCCCAGCAGGATCCCCAGTCTCTGGGCTATCTTTGGGAGGAAAGAAGTGAGGGGGAGGGGAGGGGAGGGAGTGCTTCTCACATCTCTCCAATATTTACAGCTGTTTGTCTTTATTTGTTGTTCAGTTGTGTTACTGTGGTTCTGTCTCTCCTTTCTCTCCCCCTCCCTCCCTAGCTGCTGTTGTCCCCTGGTAGTATGTCTGCTGACGACGTTCTCTGGGTTGAGTTAAAGCAGAAACCCTATCAGTGGTTTCTTTTCTTCGTTATTTGTGTCATTTTTATAAATCATCCGAAATAAGTGTAGTTTATAAATCTGTATTCCAATGAATTTTCTGTGCTAAAAACCTTAACTGGGAGAAGGGCCCAGTGTAGCTAAGCTTCAATTTAACATGACCAGCCAGCCAAAACAAAAAAAAAAAAAAAAAAAAAAAAAAAAAAAAAAAAAAAAAAAAAAAGAAAGAAAGAAAGAAAAAAAGAAAAAAAGAGGGAATATAGCTACTTGTACCTATACCTTATACTTTTTTTTAAATAAAAGATCAATTATGTTATAGAATTGTATAAATTCATAAAGTGTAAATCCATCACATTTGAGAGTTGTACTTAATAGGTTTCCACAAAACAAGACAATTAACTATTCTTTTTAAACATGGACTCGTGTGCTTTCTCTTATTTTTTTTTTATCATAGCTACCAACATCAACCCTTTCTCCTCTCCAGCCCCCAACCCCCAGCCCCCATTTTCCATCCAAAAATGAATGCAAAGAAATACTATTAGGCTGTCTGGTTATGTATTTTTTATGAGGCCATACAAGATGCTGCCTGACCCCTTGCAGTTCATGTTATAAGCACACTGAAGATGCTTTTCATTTGGGTTTTGCTTTTCAGCCTGGATGACCTCTATTAAATAAAAAAAAGGAGGTGGGGGGGGGGAGGCCTAATATGTGACCCCAGGGACTAGTCGCTTCAAGGATTACATTTAATTCATATGATAATATTGAAATATAACGTTCCTGGGTCTAGTGTTTTGGTTATTTTCTCTTTCTCTTTATTTCAGAGACTCACTGATGAGTCTGGTCATAGATGTTTTCCATCAGTTTTGGGTAGAGAGCTATAACTCATGTGCTGGGGTCAGGTTCTTAAAATTACCTCTTTCCCTCCTCTTAGAATTCAGGCCATGAATACAAAATTTCTCCATTTTCGTAGTTTTTTTCTGAGAGACACAGCGAAATTAATTTTTTCTAGTGTGTGTGCCTGCCAAGAGTTCTGTTTCAGATAAAGACGACAATTTTTATTTTGGCATTTCTGTAACCCACCCTCAAGAATTGACCCTCAAGTTTTTTTTCTTTTTTCAGTGAAGGCCCTTGACATCCTTTTAACTCCTTCCTTCCTTTACTTGCTTCCGCTTCAAGGTCAGTTGTAAATATACAGTGGTATTCTCTCGTATGACATATGTGGTGATTTAGCTAATGACCCACATTTGCGTCCTTGTGCCCGGCATATATGTATGCTGTCATATCTGTTCTTACATTGTGTTTATAATTATCTTGCATTTGATAATGCCCACATTAACAATTGGGTGCCTATTTGCATAAATTGTTAGGGACATTTAACTTTCCCATAAAATTTTTTTTCTTCCCTTGTAGTATTTCAGTGGGTGGTGACTGTTCAAAACCAATTTGCCAAAAGCATCCCTCTGGCCAGTTTTTAGAATTATCTTCCTGTTCAAGTTTCTTGTGACATCAGATGTCTCTTTGTCTTTGCTAGTTGGAATGAACAGGTTGAGAAATGGAATTAAATGACATGCCATTCATTGTATTTTGAAAATGTTTTTATTCCTTTCATTTAATAGGCCAGCACTTAATTTCTTTGAATCAGCTGCTGTTCATCAGGGCTGCAGCATGTCCCTTGTCTTCGAAGGCAGTTTCCTTAGAGGGACACTAACATTTCACCAGAGCTAATAAAGTCAATTAGGATAATATTATACAGTAGGCCGCTAGAAAATCAGGTGCATTTTGCCCCAATCATTCTGCGTTTCAAATTCATATCTATCTTATACTTCACAAAAGAATATATGGAGCAATTCTTAATGACATCAAGTTGTAGATTGTATATATATTATACATGTATATTTAATTGCAATCTTCCCCCTTTTTACCTTTCTTTGTCATTCTGTCTTTCTGTTTCTACTTCCTTTTAGCTATCATAAGGAAAAGAAACCCAGAAAATTTGTGGACATGTTCCCACATTTTCATTACCACAGAAGTCCTGATGAAAACTGATCAAAGCTGGAAAATTCATGGCAGTAGCTGAAACCCCATTTGAGTCAGTCCTTTCTTATTATCCAGGTATTGCCACAAATGTGGCTCAGCAAATAAAGCCCCTGGCTGCTGGGGCCCCTCTGCAACCAGAGCGCAGCAGAGTGGGGCTGCCGTGGGGTTTTACAATGACTCCTAATTTTCCTACGCTTGTTCCTGTCGTAGTCTGAACATTGTTGACCGGTGAGATTGTGCATATGTCTCCATGTATACGTAGAGTACCTGTATTTTTTTGTCGTTGTCAGTCACTGTATGGGAGAAGGATGTTTTAAAACAGAGTCCAGGTTCTCCTTTGTAAGGCATTAATCTGGGACCCTCCTCCTCACTTCCCTCCCCCTGTAACCCTGGACTTCAGATGCCTCCTTGACTGGAGCTTAACATGGAGTTGTCTTTTTTTATTTTTTTCTATAAACCCAGTCAGAACACAGAAAGAGGAGGAGGAGGAAGAGAGAGAGAGAGAGAGAGAGAGAGAGAGAGAGAGAGAGAGAGAGAGAAACACTAAAAACCCTGAAGGATGGTTCTCAAAAATTCTAAAGGAACCACAGGGAATTCCTTTTGAGAGCAACAGAAAGCAAGCTAGCTGAGGTAAGGTAGATGTGGCCAGTGTTTCCTCTTCTTTCCTTGCCTCCTCTGTCTCTTTCTCTCTCTCTCTGTGTGTGTGTGTGTCTCTCTGTTCCCCGTCCCTCCTCATAATTCTCTCTCTCCCCTCACATTCATGTGTTCTCTCTGGCTCCCTCTCTTTCTCTTTCAGGAGCTGTTTCTTTATGGACCGGGAGGGCGGGTGGGTGGGAGAGCTCCCTAACTTCTTCCCGCTTAAGCAATCTGAGAACGGGACTCATGTGAATATGCAAATAGGACTGCCTGGCCGCGTTGCTGACACGTGTACGCGTTGTATGTTTCTCCCCTCCTCCCTGTCGTAGCGTCTGATCTTCAACAGATTGCTGTTGTTTCTTGTGATCACCAGCACAGCGTGCTGGAAAGGGAGATGGGGGGAGAGGTGGGCATTGGAGGGAGTGTTGTGGGGCTGGGAGGCAGGAAATCATGACATGATTGCTGTGACTTTTTTATATTAATGTGTGGCTTTTTTTCTAGCTCATTTGCATGTCAAAGTGGCGGAGGTGTGAGGGCAGAGATTAGTATGGAGATGACAGAATGATGCAAGGAATTAGATGTGATCACTTCTCTGAGAGGGGGTGCTGTGGTGGTGAGGGGGAGGACAGCGATGGGGTGGGGGAGCCAGGGAGCGAGAGGGGAGCGCTGTGTCTGATCTGCCCGCACAGTTGATTGATGCCACCAGCTCACAGAATGCATCTTTTTATTGTGATGATGGTGATGGTGCTGGTGGTGATGCTGATTACGATGATTACACTTATCGTTAGTGTGAAATTTGAATTTTAAGTGGTCAGTGCCGGAGCTCCAGTGCACGTGATTATTTGGTCCATCACTGCAAACCCTTTACTGTCAAAATTTAACATCATTCAATGTTTGCTTTTATTAAAAAAAAAAAACAGGACGATGCAACCTATAGGAAAGAGATGATTATTAATTGGTAATGTTGCTAGGCTTTGGGTACCAGTGCTGTTTATGTGGTTTAGTTCTATTTTTGAGTATGCAAAAAAAAAAAAATGGTAGTGGGAAGCTGAGATTTGAAACATTTTTATTATTACAAAAAAGAGAGAGAGAATCTTTTACTGGATTGCAGAGTAGCAAAGGTTTCAACTGTTGACAATAAAGAAAACGCAATTTCATCTCTGGCATTCAGTGTTATCTCCCTTTAATAACAAAACCAAAACACACTGATTGCTGAACAAAGCAAATTCTCAGGCGGCTACTTGCAGGTCTGAACTCATGAGTAAAAACGGAATATTTTCCCCTCTTTTTGGCTTCTCGTGGGCAACCCCTGATAGTGTGCACAGCAGAGCTGCAAAAAGAGAAAGAAGGAAAATTTAGAAAGTTTCCTATAATTAAAAGAAACAAAATAATATAAACACAGACTACACATATTTTAGGCTTCAGAGATTTATTTGTTCCAGAAGTCACATCCATTCTGTCTGCCAGTAAGTTTTCTTCTGATTAGTCTGGTCTATTGCTTCTTTGGGAAAATGGACTTCCTACAGTATAGACATATCAGTATAGAAATTTAGGACTAATTGTTATATGCACAATAACCCTGATGATATAAACGGGCACTTAAGAATCCACAGAACATCACTAACATTAATTTATTGAAAAAGAAAATCCAAAGCAACTCCATTAGTTTTCCCCCTGTTATTCTTAAGGACTTTAAATGGATTTTTGAATTAGATAATTTTGTTCACAAGAATAATACACAAATGGAAAACAAGCCTGAACTCTGTGGTAGGGATGGAGTTGGCCTAGAGAAGGAAGAAGCATCTGTGTTAAGAACCAACTATTGTCAACTTCAAGAAAACAGGCTGAGATACTGCGCAGAGAAGGGCACGGGGACAGAGAATGCCGTGTGTGCGTGAGAACCACCTGACCCTCCTGGGCCTGCCAGAGGCAGAGGGTGTTTAAAATGTGTTCAGACAGTGCAGTGGACCAGTGCACTTGCCTCACCTCTATGATATTTGGAACGATGTCCATCGTGGTTGCCTGCCTTCCTTTACAGGCACTTCAAGTGACTTCCGATCGCCGGTTTCCTAAGACGCAGCTTCGCAGGTCCCCTTCTTACACGCACTGTTGTCCAGGCTTTGGCGTTTTCAGGCCACCAAGCCCGTTTTCCTGGAAAGCTTGCGCGGCTCCTCGTCCCTTTCCCAGATGAAGGCAGCTGTGCTTCCTGTAAACTGGGTCTCGCTTAGGGCCGTGCACGGATACTATTAATAGAAAAGCACATTGGGTCCTCTTCCTACACCCTTTGCCTGCCAAATACATGCAGAGAATCAGGATGGAGGAAAGTTCTGGAGCCCTCGTCCGGACCAGCTTCCCTCCTACACGTCCACACCTGTGTCCTTGTTCTCCAGCTGACCCCGGAGAGTACTGTGGCCTCCTCTGTGTCCTGCTCTCCCCTTGCCTTAGTCTTCTGTGCCAATAAAGAAGAAAGGCAGGGGTGAGGATTGTTCCTATTGATCCACCCAAGGGGGTCGTTAGGCATCCGTATCAACCTACAAATCAGTGGGCCTGTGTTACTAGCTTGGGCAGTCGCTGCCCATTTGTTCCGATTAGATGGCCAAGCCTGGAGGTGTGCGATGAGCAGATCGGGGTTCCATCTCGGCGCTCCGGAGGATGCAGGCTCGCTGCCAGACAGCAGGGGCTCACAGAGTTTTATGTTTTGGAGGATGGGGCCAGCGGGCCGGGAGTATGTGAAGGAAGTAGTATCCTTACGGGTTTTGTTTCTCAGCCTCAGAGCTGTCTGCGCCAAAACTAGACTGCCAAGTTGGACCCTTCCCCTTCTCCCTGAATTATATCTAGTTAAAAATGGCCCCCATCACCTGCGGCCCTGACATCTCTCCGGAAAGCTGTGCAGAGAAATAACTTGTGCGGTGTTCTTTTGTTACCCTTATCAGGGTAAACATTTTTTTCCTCCTTCTTCTGGATCCTTAGCTAACAGCTGCGTGTTTACTGTTGAGCAGGTGACATTTTTAGCTGATATTTTCTCTGTAGTTCAATTAGATAATGTAAAAGTTAAAGCTGTGAGTAATTTTGTTTGGGGAATCCTGTTTACCTTTTTCCCTTTGAACTGAAATCTAGAAGGAAATGTATTCTCATTGCATTCTTTACCACTGTTGTTTTTCAATCTTTAAAGATCATCTTTGTCTCTCTGTCTTGGGCTTTGAAAGAGCAACGACTATGTCCAAAGCTACATTCGCCTGCACGCGTGTAGATGGGAGAAATAAGAACGATGTTTCCACAGAGGAAGGGGAGGGAAAAAGGATAATGAATGAATAAGCACAATTTATGCCATTGCTGCTGCTAGCATGACATTTCCTCTTCATTATTTTGTGAAAACCTCAATTTTAAACCTGGTTTTACTCATTCCTGACGTGAGCATTATTCAGTATAAATATCTGTCCATTGCCAGGCCTCTGCGAAGCTCCTCGTGACATTTCTGCTTTATAGCTCTCTGCTGGGGGGAGGAGGAGAGGCAGGGAAGGTGGGCTGGTGCAGAGCAGGCGCGAGAGGGCCTGGCAGCAGCCACTTCCTGGGACCTGTTTTCACCCTGCCGTTCACTCTCTTTCTTGAGAACAATAATCTGTTCTCCCCATCTGAGGGTGGGGGCGGTGGGCAAAGCAGCCCAACCCAAATTCAGTACTTAGAGCACACATCTGCGCTTGAAAGGAGTTCATCGTGCCAGGAGGGCAAGAAAGGTGTGTGTGGGGGTGATTGTGCGTGCCCGTGTGTGTGTGCATAAGCGTGTGCTTAAATATAACCTTTCGTATTATGAGTGTTGAAAATGAGACGGAACTCTGTTTATATTGAACACCAATTTTTAAGTGCTTTTGGCCTGTTTTTAGTTACCCAGCATATTTCAACTCACCATTATAAAAAGCAAGCCCGTGTAGCACTTCAGAAGACTTTAAGCTTCCTGACGACTACCCTTTATTAGCAAGCACCTGTATTTTCTCACCTGCTTACCTGGTCTCTTTGGTGCCATCCTGGCGCTTTCCCAGTTCATGTAGTCTACAGATGAACGCACCGCCCTGCATCTGACAGGAGCTGGCTTTTTGCTGCTATTGAGCTGCTCACACAACTCTGCAGACACACATCTGTGTAGACTAGATGCTTTTGGAGTGAAACCATTTTAATTTATCATAAACCAGACGTCCAGGCTGCTTTCATCTTTACAGTACATGTATAGAAATCGATTTGGAGTGGGCTCAAAAGAATGTTGTAAGAGTTTGTTTTGCAAATATTTATAAACCTTTCTTCTTTGGAGCAAAGTCTACTTCAGAATGGTCACTGTACTATTGAGAACAGAGTTCACTTTGAGGAAGATGCTGCCAAAAGCTGCTGTTTGTTTTATCATGAGGGCTGGAAGTTCAAATTGGTTTTGCTGGTGACGTGCTGTCAACCGGTGGTATCTGGCTGGTTGTTTTATTAATTCTTAGGACCACCCTCCACCCTGATTTTCAAGTCAGTGAAAACTTACAGTGAGTGAAACAATCCAGGTGCTCACTCTGATTTTGGATGAAGACAGGACGTGGCTGGACCTTTGTGCATGTCTCTGTAGCAGGAAAGGAAGCCACTGTTTTTCATTGCAGAGGGCCTTATTTTTTTAAGGATACTAGTGGTATGTTGCAACTTCATAGAAGCTTGCAATCCCTGAGTCTGGTCTGCCAGCTGGACATTTCTAGTTTCTGACCCACCTATACCAAGGGCCTTGCTTTGATTTCTGTCATTGTAAAAGAAAACATTTTGTTTTCTGAACACACACTGCTTGTCTCCTTCTACATCTCCCCGGTTTTCCATGTTTTATTTGGTGTGGATCCACACGTGTCACTTCTCCACAAAACAATTGATACACTCATTCTCAGCACACTGTTGTGAGTCGAAAAAAAAAGAACTCATCTAGATTAATGGTCAGTGTTGCACACGCGCACATTTGTGTTGTGATAGTACAGAGGCGCCGAGAATTACTGACAAGATCCAGAGTAATTCCTAATGCTGTCGAAGGCCTCATTTTCTCCTCGGCATGATGGATGAGGCATAAGAAGTGCTTTCTGAGATCATTATGGGCATCATTCTGTTAAGTGTTATTAAAGTCCGTCTGTCTTAGGCAGCAGAAACAATATCTTCGCCCTTAGTTTGCTCTCTGATTTTGAAGAAGGGTAACCACAGACCCCTTTCTCCCTAACATGAGATCTTTTTGAGATCAGCTGATTACTACTTTGTGCCGTAAAACCATAGAGAATTGTGTTTTCTTTTGTTTCCCAATCTACTCAAAATTTGACAATATTAATCCATAAATGAACTCTGGCTTTTATTTTCAACCTTTAATTTACAATAAATACTTTATAAAGTCATTTTATTAATAAAAGAGGACATGTGGCAAATACCAGAATTCGGAGTTTAGGTTTCAGTTGGTAACTGAAAGAGAGGTAATCCTCACCTTTTATATTTTTGAGTCTCATTATTATAAATACTGTGGGTAATTTGTTACCTTGAGTTCATCATGTGAAAGGCAGGATGAGTTGGAATTTAATGAATATTGCATTGAATTTACTCCCTAACAGGCAGATGTACTCAGAGGTGGCAGTGTAGAAGTATGTAAGAGAGGAAAACTTCTATACTTGGTCAGGGAAAGCTTGCTTTTTTACAAATTGTATAGTTCAAGGACAAATTTTCCCCATTCCACAGGACACTTGCTGCATTTGACTTGGCAGGGAGGAAGGGAGTCTGGGAATGAAAGTTAGACAGTGAAGGTAAATTACAAATGGCTCGTATTAGATCTCAAGCACTTTCACTGAAATGGAATAACTAACTCTTAAGGTTTGGAACTTTCCTGTAAGTTGAAGGTTTTCCTAAACTCTGTAATAATGAGGTGCAACATGCCTTATAGAGCATTGTCATTATTACCCAGTGTCCCTCTCCCTTCCCCTTTGTTGTTGTTACTGCTTTTGAACAGTTTCTAGGAGTATCTTTAGATCCCTGAAGGCTTACCAGAGAAAGTGAAACAAAAAGTAGATCATCCCATTTTCTTTTAAAACACTTTTCCTCCTTTCAGAGATCCACTGAGATCTAGAAAGGCTCATTTTAACACTTTTAATAGAATTACATAAGTTTGATGCACAGCTGGGACACGCTCAGCCATCTACAGCACAGCTAGTCTTTGAACATTTAATTTTATATTTGAATAATTCTCCAGATCAGGCTGTAATCATGAATGTCATATAAAAAGTTTTTTAGAAAAGAAATTACATTATTTCACAGATGTGCAAATACTTCTGAGAAAAAAATTACATTGATCAGTTTTTAATACCCCCCTGTCTCACCCTTCAGTCAAAGGGAAAAATAGCTTTTTTCCCATCTTTGTCTTCAGAAAGGTGCTAGATTGTAAACATCTGAAGGAAATGAAAGGGGGTTGGCCAGTCCACCCCAAACTCTTTCCAGATTTTCAATCCTTTCAGCAACAGCCTTCAGTTTTCAGAAAAGAGGGAGGGTCGGGGGGGGGGGGAGAGAAAGGAGATGTCTCTGTTTATTATTAAAATTTAAAGTGAAAAGCATCACTCTTAACTAGAATCTACTCATTTGGAGGCTTGAGCAATGAGAGGTAAAATTTAGGCAACGTGTTCATTGTGGTGATGTGGAGAATAGAAGGCATTCGCCACTACTTAAGATCTAATTCTGGAAAGAGGCCGATAAGCAAGAGCTGACTCGTGTTTCTTTTGGAGTCTCTGAAACAATAGCATGTGGATATTTGCTTCAGAAACCAAACAATCATTCTTACTTAGGCAGAATGATTGTTCTTTGTAAAGTGTTTCTGATGCGTAGTCTGTTTACTCCAGTTTAAATAAAGGCATTTTGGAATTTCTATGCTTTGCAAATGCGAAATATTTCTGGAAGCAACAATTGAAGTCGTGAATCATGGCCATTTCAAGAACAGTCACCTATGGTTGGGAACACTGCTGTGCTGAATGACCAAGTGCTTTTGAATCTGCAAAAAAAGAATTTAATTAAAAGCCCGGACTGCGTGCCTTTTCCATGTTTCCTTTGTTAACAGCTCTGACCAAATAATATGGCATGGACTCCACACCCATATAATATCTAGATATTTGACACATTGTCATAAAGATATTTTGAAAGTGGAAAAAAATTGCATTAGCATTTGGCCCATGGATAATGGTTTGGATAAGCTATAGCTTTTCAGGACTTCTTTATTGACCCAAGTTATTTTTTTTTTCCTCTGAGCCAAAATGGTGAAAATAATATACAAAAATAGAACAAGGTGTTATATTCAGATCAGTAGGTACGGAATCGCAATCATTCCTTTGTCTTGCCAAAGTCACACATAACGGATGCACAGTGAGAAAAAATAATCTAAAATGGTTTATTTTCAACATGCAAACACTATAGAAATACTCAAGCTCTGATCACAGGGTGCTGGAAACTACTCCACAAAAATGTGTAACGAAAGCTGTTACTGTAAGTGTAGCTCATGTACTGGAGCAGCTGTGACAGCCTGATACAGTTTAACACTTGTTCAATTATAAGAAAAAGAAATTCATAAGAGAACTTGATTTAGATAAGAATTTTAAGGATCCTTGAAATGTCTAAAGTAACTTCTTCTGATCAAAATTGTAGCCTTTCCCTAGTTCATCCCCTTTTCTTATGGTTAGTATATGAGTCATACACAGCGACCTTGGGAGTAAAAAACTGCCCTCAACTTCAGCGGATTTCCCTTCTAAGCCCCCCTCACATTGTGTGTTTTATTTAGGGGCTGGGTTTGCAAATTATTTCAGGTGTCTGCTCTTTTGTACTCCCTTGGGAAATTGAAAAGAAATCATTTGGTAGCTGGCTATGCTTCTCCATTATGCCCAATTCTTTTTTCGTTTTTCAGGGATTTCACTGTGCTCTCTGGGTAGATATATTTTTGTGCATATAAGAAGCTAACATTGATATTCATCCTAAACTTTAGTTCCAAGAATTGATACACCACACACCACTGTTTTAGTTTTGTGTAGCAAACGCTTGAAAAATGTGAGTGTACTGTGTGTATGTGTGATTCTAAGTATCTGTTGTCTACCTATTCTAAACACATGTGTGAGTATGTGTGCCTGCACACACGCACACATATACGTGCATACACACATACAGCTTCTGTGCTATTGTGCTTGTGCTCCATCTAAACTCATTCTTGGAGTAACTGAATACAGAAACGAACATATGCTCCCACGCGTGAAATTCCTTTTGTCTAGCTTAACTTTTTATTTTCTGAGCTGAGTGGTCTCTATGGTTTCTTGTATATGTAATAGGGTTTCATTTGTTAATGCTGCATATTTTGCGAATGACATATTAATAGTGTTTGTTGCATGTTCTCAAAAAAGAAAACACCAGTCTCTTATTATCATTTTGAAATTGTCCTTCCCAGAAAACAGCAATGACAACAGGACAAACCAACAAACCCAAATGCTCAGCCTTTAAGGTAACAAAAATCATGTAGTATTTTTAATCTGAAAGAGTAGGGTTTGCTTAACCTTGACTACAAATAATCACAGGCATTAAGAAAAAGAAAACAACAACACCCGAATCCCCAGTGTTTGTGACCAAGTCCCGCTGGTAGACAGCAGGGTGAGGGATGTGTTTGTGCCCAGGGAAGAAATAGGTCACCAGCCTCCAATTACGGAGCTGCTTGTTTCAACTTCAAGTTAACTTTATGTTATTTAAATCTTTGAAAGGGGATGGAGGTTGGAGGTATCAAAGTACTGAACTTTTTTTGAGGAGTTCTTTTTGGAACACTTGGTATCCAAGAAGCTTACAGAAAGGTCTCTTGCATTAAGGGTCTGGCTGCTAGGAAAGGGGAAACAGTGAAAGCTGTCCTTTTTTTTTTTCCTGTAGTGGTTGGTACTGCAATTTAAAGTAGGATCCTGGAATTTCCAGACCTTGGCTTTATCTTCTAAGTCATTTCTGTACCTGGAATAAAATGTTGCTGTAGAAATTATTGACATAATAGTCCCCATGAGGACTCATAGCCATCAAAGTGAAATCTCACAATAAAATCAGAGGCCACCTGGAGAACCACCGTTAAAGAGCTTTTTAGAGGAGGGGGAAAAACTTTAAAGCTTAATTCTTCTTACATATAAGTTCACTGATCATGTTTCTGTACCACTTTCCTTGAGTTTAGGTCTTTACTTTTAGCTTTGTTAAATAATCCTTTAAAGCTTTTTTTGACAGCAAAAATGCTGCATTTTGTGCAGATGACATCACTAGCCCCACTCCAGCCACACTGGAAGCCAAGAGGTTACCAAGCAATAAACCTCCGCCAGGATTTCTGTGTGTCTCGGGGCATAAAAGCCTTAAAACGTGAGGTGGGTCTTAGTGATCTGTGGGACAAACACTCCTACTGTAATGCCAGAAACATTATTGATCAGTGGCGGGGGGGCATTTTTTTTTTAAAAAGCTAATTAGTCTTTGTGGAGTAAAATAACTAATGCTGTTTTACACTTAGCACTTAGGCGGCAGTTTCCATCCTCAAAGTGCTTTGAAAACATTGACTAATTAATCATTAGCTAATTTTGCAACTGACGATGAAAGTTGAGAGACTGAAAGAGGCTGGATTCCACCAGTATTTTGTGCACAGAAATCCCCCATTGAGTCTAAGCTGGGGGGCTCTGGAGCAGAGTCGCAACCCAGTTCGCCAGGTGTGAGTGATTTACAGGACGACACTCAGGTAATATCTACAGAGAATACAGAGGAAAAAAAAATTAAAACACACACTTCTGGGCAATTGTAGCAAGCAGTTAGCTTTTTCAAAAATTGGTAATGAAAAGTAATTACAAAAACCAGCCAACTTAGTGGTGGCAGCCGGAGCCAATATCTAGAGTGTATAAAGATGCTGATATTTAAGAGTGTGTTTAATAACATCAAAATTTCCTCCATGAGAGGCAGGACAACGAAGCTGCGACTATCTCCTCTCCGGACCTTATGGGCCTGCTTAGGGCAGTCGTAAGTGTGGAGAGGGCGGGAAGAGGACCTGTATAAAGGATCTTTTCCCACGACGCTTTCTAGGCCCCATGTGATGCTACGCAGGAACACTGCCCTGAAAATCTAGCTGCACGGAAGCAACTGATGCAGCAGCCGAAGAGAAGTCTCGTGCATGTCGCGACAAACAGCCCGCTTTCTGGGGCTCGTCTGCTCCGCACTGCAGCCCCATCCATTATGTGAATGAGATGTGAAAATAGTTCCGTGTTTCTCTGAGCTATCAGCAGACCGCACAAGCTGAGTTTCTTTAAAAATACGGAGACAGTTCATCTATAGACTCCCTCTGAATGAGTGAATGTGTGGTCCAGCTCGTGCAAAGAAAGGAGCACTGCACAAAAGCCACCCGTGTTACAGGAGGTGGAGGCAGCGGCGGCCGCGTGGAAGGGCAGGGACCCTGTGCTTTGCCTCCGGGCCGTTCTAACCCCACCCCCCTTTTCCTGCAACGAGGAAAAGCAGGACTTCTGAATACTTAAAAAAAGAAAGCCAGATGTTCAAAATTCTTGTTGTTGCCTGTCATCACGGAAGTGTTGGTAAACAAGCCGAGCGGAGACAGATGTTTAGAATTTTCAGTGTGAGTTCTACAGTAAGATTGCTGTCTGAGGGAGAAGGAGCCGCCCGGCAAACTTTAACCTGCTCGGGAGATGGGAAAGGGCGCGGGAGATAGACTACGCACGTCTAACGCTCCGGATTAGTTCCTGCAAAATTAGTCGGTGTTGCGTGGGGGGAAATTTACATGGTACATAGTTGCTGGGATGGGACTTGGAAGGTAGAGGCACTTCCGGTTACCACAGATCCACACTGTTCTGAGACTGAACTTGACTTCTGTTTCAACTTGGCAAGCCCTTCTGTCACACAGAGCTGGGGACTGACCCCAGGGCTTTGTTCGTGCTGGGCAACGGCTCCACATGCAGGTGTGGCCCCAGCTCACCAGCCCTATTGGACGTCTTGACCATAATACCCGTTTCTTTTCTACTTTGTCTTCTGTATCTTAATTTTCCGTCTATTACAGAATGATAACTTAAAAAACCACAACAAATTGTCAAATTATGTCACTCGCTTGGAATATTCAAATTTTGTGCCTTCCTATTAAGATGCATTATTTTAGGAGGAAAATAGAGGTTATATTGAGAGATGACCTGTTTTTTAGTTCACTTTTTTATTTGGCTATTGAAGCTCTTTCATTCAAACACTTGGGATTACACGGCTCTCTTTCCCGCCTTTATCTAAAACCCCTGTAGGCCTGAAGAACTCATCATGATGGTAAATTTTCCCCCGGGCTTCTGGGACATAGTGTGCAGCCCACCCTCACGAACCAACTGTCCTCTTTGGATCCACCATGGAACTTTTAAGGGAGACCTTTGGGAACATTAGTTAAAGAATTTATTGAATGCAGATTGCTGTGTTCTTATTTGTACTAATTCTACACTTCTGGCTTTTAAAAGTATTATCTTATGTGTTGCATGACCCAGAGAGACAGTCTTATGACAACTAATTTCTATAAAATTGAAATTAGTTGGAATTAGTATAATGCTTGTTACCAAAGGGGGAGTGGTGATTGCGTTGTCTCTCTTTTCATAGATGATATCTGGCAAGGTTTGGACACTTTCTTGACTGTTAGAACTGTGTGCGGTGGCCCAGGCAGGTACTGTGATGTGTCCTGTAGAGGACAGAGATAGTGTTCACCGTCTTACAATACCCAGGACAAGCCACTGCAACAAAGAACACCTGGCCGCGGAGGTCAGCGGCGTGGAGGCTAAGGACCCCTGCTGTTTACTTACGCCTGCACTGTGCTTGGGAGGTAGTGCGGCAGCTTTTGGGTAGCCAGTTGCTTTCTTTTTGATACTACTTGGGAAAAATTTATTTCATTGTCCATATAGTTCTTGCTTCTTAAATATTATCTTCTTCAACTTGAATAGATTCATATACACAGTGAGAACTGGTGGGCCTGCATCCCTTCCATTTCTCACTTTTAAAAATCATGTAGCGACCCAGCCAGAAAAAAAAAAGGGGGAGCGTGCAAACGAGCAAAGGACTAGCTGGTGGAGAGGTGAGAACAGCTTGCGAAACCTCAACAGACTTTTATTTTCTAACAGATACCTTAGATATTGTATCCCGTAGGTCGAAGAACATATAAAAAGATACTTTATGCTTATAAAACCAGGGACTCTCTGTCTCCGCTCTTTGTCACCCACTCCTAAATGGGATGGTTGCATATCCTATTGTGATTTTAATAATAACAAGATATCTTGCAGAGTGAATTCTAACACAAACAGCTTGTAAAAATCACAAGCTGGATATTGCATAAAAGGACACCTAGGTCGCTGGCTGCTGGGGGTTATTTTTCGGGATGTCTTTAACTTGTTACTCCAGAGTAGCTGAAAGGAGTTGGAAAAGGAAGGCTTTGGCAGAAAATTAAAAGGCAAAATTCTGGGAGGAGACCTCAGAGGAAGAACTTCACAATCTATAATAGGAACTGATACCTCAACAATGATACACATATGTAGTTTTTACCTTTTTTTGAGCAGTGAGGGGTGTGGGACTGGTTGTCTCTCCAGTTGTATGTCCCAAGCCTTTGGAAAGTAGCTTTACTGTTTAACACGAAGTTGAACTTCGCTTTCCAGTAGATGGCATTGTAGTCTGTTCAGTGTGGATGAAGACTCTTCCCTAGCCAATAGAACTGTAATTTTTTTTCCCCTGAGCTTCTTGATAATGTTTCCCCTTCCCCCTTGCATTAAATACTAGCTTGAGGTTATAAATAAGAATCTTGTTTTTGCTAGTTACCTGTAACTCTCAAAAGATTTGATTTTAAAAAAGATACAGTAGATAATTTAATATCTCTATATCAAATAAAAAATATATAGACTAGATCTGGGAGTGTGCATATGGATAAAATATGCAAGCATGGAAGATTTTTAGACCATACCATTCAAGATGAAAGCTGCCTCTTGTCTTCCTGAGTACACCTTTTGGTATTATTCCATTGTACTCAGAGTAGTTTAATGTCACTATAAAGAAAAGTCTTGCAGAAGTTTTATTCTATATCGAGGATTTTTTAAGCACAGTATGTTGTTCCTAACTAAACAAACTTCACATCCTCTTTCAAAACTAATTGCTTCAAAATTCTCTTCTTTTTTTATTTAACCATGTATATTGCATGTGGGACAAAAATTGTGTATTTCTAAATTATAAATATTATCTTCACTATATTGTGTTTTCTTCTTTTAAAACATTGAACCTAAAAATAACAGCAGTCATTTGATTGAGCCACCAAGTGTTGTCATTGCTGGTGTTGAAAAAGATGCCTGTAAGGTGGGGTTTTTTATTATCATTATTACAACTATATTATTCCTATTTTGTTTGCTGTGAGATGAGTCTCTATAGATTACTCAGTACATTGAATTGGATTTCAACCAAAGAGAAAAACAATGATAAAGAGAATAGATATTTTTTGTATCTCACAATAAGGCTTTATCTATATGAATATCTTTTAAAAATAAAGAAGTTATATATATTAGCTAGAACTAAATTAGCTTTTCCTTTTTTGAATGAACATAGAAAATGAAAATAACTTGTTTATGTGACTGTGTGTTTTAATAAAATCTGTGTTGTCCCACAAGAGTCTTTTTTCCTCTGAGGCTTCTGTGTTCTCTGTATAAAAATACTTTGCTGAAACTGTAAACTTACTCCCCCAAACAAAATTATCTTTCAACTGAATATATTCTACATTTCTCTGATAGTCATTTGGTAATAATATTTGACTTCTATGTATCAATACTGTTTCTTTCCATTATTTTTAATCACAAGATTATGAGCTATGTATTTAGTTATTATTTAACCTAAATGGTGTCTTTGGCTGTTAGCTCTAAAAGATAATGTCCCAATATCAGGATTAAGTTTTCATCTGTATCAACTGGCTTAAAAATACCCAACTTGATTCCTTTTGAATTAACCGAGTCTTATTTTATTTTATTTTTTTTCAATATCACCGATCACCATAGTAACCACTAGCTGTCAGTTCAGCTTCTGACATTTTTCTCATTTGGTAAGATTTCAGAATTGCCATCCTCCCTGCCAACATGTCATGAACAAGAAAAAAAAATTGCATGAAAAATCTAATGGGTGTCTGGTCTGATTGTCCTCATTCGTGGCAGGAAAGACAAAAACTGATGAATTGTGAAATGTATTCAGAGGGATTCAAGGAAGCAAGTGCCTGGGACCCCCTCCCCCCCATATCGTTTCTTTTTGTTATGCTTGACGCACCATACATGCTTACTCTGACACTTGGGTTTGTAGAAATTTAAGATTAACAATTTTTACATTCACCCGGCTGATCTCTCTCTCTTGCTTTGTGTTTTTTTTTGAAAGTCATCATTAAAAATAAAGTTACCAGGGCTTGTATTTAACATGATTTCTCACTCATATCATAGATTTTTAGTAAGTCCAAATTGGCTTCCAATATTTGAGATGTGGTGTTTGCAAATGTACAACTCTGTTTGGGAGCTAGATATGGAATGCGATGGGTGTGTGTGTGTGTGTGTGTGTGTGTGTGTGTGTGTATACGCATATGCACACTTGCACATGTGGAGAATGGACATTAGACCCATTTTTAAAAAAGCTGATTCTGGACCTTTTCTAGGTGTATATTTTATGTGGTGAAAAAAGTATAAAACAATGAAATATTTTCCAGTTCTTCCTAGTATTCTGATGTAACAACTGAATGGAGAAAAAGCTAATGAATTTCTATCCAACGTATGTGAATTGGGAAGTGGATGAAAGAATTATTTCTATACTTAAAATATTTGCTTCTGTTTGATGGCTACGATGGTTATATTAAAAACAAACAAAAACCCCGGAAGGGTAGTGATAATGTTCTTTAGCCAATGAAAATGTGTACGTTAATAAATATATGTTACCGAGGGATCACAAACTTGTACCTGTGCATGGATCTTGTCACTGACCCTGAGACAAGACATTTCATCTATTTGTGATTCAAATATAAGTAAACGTATTAAAGATAATAGCACGTGTTTTTATGCACACAGATGTTCATCCTGTTAAGATATTCTTTGTCCGATCTAGGTGTTACATGGGTTTGATAAAACTTACGTGTCTTCTCAGAGGTTCTGATTTGAGTAAGATCAGTCTTCTGCAGTTTTTTTTCGTGACTGTCTACAAATTCAGGCTCGTCAGCAGGAACTCATTCCAGAAACATAAAGCTGATTTGATAAGCAGCTGTAGAATCCAGTGCCTTTTTCCTAATGGGTGGACAACACCAGGATCATGCAAGCACACGTTGAGTTGTTTCTGCTTCACAATTTAGATGCTTTAGCGTCTCAAAAAAAAAAAAAAAATCAGACACTGGACACTTTGAGGGCGTGTTGTAGAATTTATTGCAGATCTTCAGGCACAAGGATATGTAAACATTACCTATGGCCAAAAAGGAATGGAAACGCCCAGGAAAAAGAAAATAGCCCCACTAAGAACTAGATTCTCTTGATTTAAAAGCAAAATCATGGATATAGTTTTGACAAAATTTATATGCATATTAAAACATTTAATGTTCAGTATAGGTGAAATGATAGCATGATTTTGTCATTGATGATCAATGATGTGCCAGAACCACACATGCATAAGTGCATACATATGTATATGACTTTCAGATGTGTATGAAGTATGCAGTTTGGTTCATCACACTTATATTATTTGATTCTTTTTAAATTTAAACACTTTGGAGAAACCAAACAAATAATGCCTGAATGTTTGCTGCTGTTATTATGAACAAATATAACCCTTGAGAAATAACTAGAAAATTGATATTGAATCTCAGGGTTTATTTCAAATGCATATTTGGGATTAGAAAAATAGAAGTATTTTTTGAATGCTGGCAAATAAATTTGCCTCATAAAAGGAAAAAGCCAGAAAAATATAAATCTTTTAATAAGAAATAATAATATTTTTATATGCAGTACTTTAAAATGAATGGTGTAAACAGAATATACTTTAATGCTTTTATGCTTTATAAGATTTATAATAATAATCAGCAAAACCTTGTAACTGTTTGTACCTTATGTGCCTTGAAGCCATTGGATCTTGCAGTTAATTGTATAAATTCCATACACTATGGGAAATCACGATGCATCATTTATATTCAGCGTGTGTCGTGTATATAAATATTAAAATATATTAGCCAAAAATGGCTGATTATTCCTCAAACATTTTGTGATAAATCTTATCTTTTTATGGGTTGGGGGAAACTAAATATTTTATGATATTTGGAAATCTTTTTTAAACAACTTAGATTTATTATTAACATTTTAAATATTTATAACTGCCTTAAAATATTTGGAGACGTAGCTCACTTAACAGCCATATACCCAGGAAAAGTTGTTTTTGTGCAGCATACACAAGCAGTTCTGACTTGTGTGTAGTGTGGTGTGTGTCCTTGTCCATCGCTACCAACGTTCTGTGTATAAAATACCTATTAGTGTATATGGTCAGTTGTATGCCATCACCATCACCGAGCAAGACAGAAATACTATTGTATTTACACATGCAGGGATATTTTGAAATCTATGTAATTGTAATCCTCATCTTCAAAAAAAAAATTCTTTTAGTCCGTCCCAGACAGGGAGGCAGCATGTGCGTGAATTTCTGCACGTGAATACTCCATTTTATTTTCAGTGTGTAGTTCAGATATTTTTAAAATGTGGGTTTTATATATTCAGACATACGCACGTAAGTCAAATATATGAAGGTCTGACATCATAGCAAATGTAAGAAATTAGAATGATACATATTTATTGAGACTGATAGAGATGCATAATGAATAAACAAACACAGGGTTGAACTGTTTTACAAATGTATTTGGCAACTGCCCGTAGCAGCGAATGTGTACATTTTGAGGGGAGGAAATGTCAGAACAGTCTTGTAAATACATGCAGCTGGAAAGAATAAAATAAAAAATGATGCCGGGTGCTGACAGGCAGACTTGGGGTGTATGATATACTTTGTTCATTTGATTCTTAGAACTCAGTCGGGGGTTAAATTGGAATCCAGACATCAAAGAATTCTTCTACCAGACCCAAATTTTGCCCGTATAATTTTTTTCTTACAGTTGTCATAATTTTAGCTAATTTCACAGTGCAATAAATTTTTACCGTTTGAAGTCTTTTTTTTTCCCTTCTTATGCACACAGTGTGTATATAATATGTCTCATGTGAACTCCCCTCACACTCGATACCGGGCACACACACACATAAAAATGATCGACGCCCACATGTGTTCGTAGCACACGTGCCCAGACTTGCACGCTCACAGGGGACAACTGGCAGGAGGAGCCCTTGCGTTCATCTGACCCTAATCCTGAGACCCTGAAGCAAAAAAGGCCAACTGGTTTCAGTAGCGATACCTTTGTTTCTCTCTCTCTTCTTGCTTTTTCTCCCCCTCTCCTGGCTGTTGTGTCTGAAAATGCTGGAAGCATGTGGTGCTGCATATTTTGAGGTTTTGCAGATTTCCGTACGATTTTTATCTGGAGGTCAGGGCTGAGGAAGTACATCAGGTTGGGGTGTTCGCCGTTTGCCATTTAGCCTTGCTCCCTTATCAGATTGTTTTCTCACGTGGACTACAGAGAACTCTACAGAGGGAGCAGGAGGAATGACTCGCATGCCATTTTTCCTCTTTTTAGAGAGTCATAGCACTATTTCTATGTGTATTTAACTTTCAACGTTCCTTAGGTTCATTGGCTTTTGATTATAATTTTGTTTACCATTTGCATTTCTTAAATAAAAATGTGAAAGGTAAATTATTTTTCCTCCCTGTGAAAAGTAAAAGCAGTGATAAATCATATCTGTAAGGTAATGTGTCATTTCTGAACCACTGATGTGAGTTCACTGTGCTTGGTTTTAAAATGCCACTAACAATAAAGAAACACATATACATGGGATAGAAGAGGCTTTTCTTTGCTTGTGCTTTTCATGGTCTAGGGATCTTGTTTTGGAGTTGATGAACTTGGCTGTTTTCAAATGAGCTATGATGCTATGGAACTGCATAATTTGGTTATCACCATCACCACCAGAGTAGTTAAGCAACTGTGGCTTCCCTCCTGTGAAAATTAACATTATTTATGGGAGCCCCGGATGGAGAAAGAATTTTGTAGCATGAATGGTGTGAATTAAGTTTATTAAACATAACTGTTCAGTCGCTATCACTTCATGTATTCAAAAGGCACGCTGAACCAAGGGAAATGAACCTCCTGCTCCCTGCTATTAAGAAAGGATATCCTCCCATTTACTTGGAGCCTGATTAGGGAACAGGAGCCATATTGGAAAACGAAAGCTATTAAGAGTAAGTGTTGGTCATGGCTTTTGGGAACCAGATGAAGAATGCCTATGGCTTATAGGATTATTGGGCAACTAATTGTGGCTCTTGTTCCAGCTGATTGTTCATTTACAATTAAAAAGGAGACTACGGGTCACACAGTTGGCTGTAAAAAACTTGCAGTTGGACCTGTGGAAGATCCTAGGTGACCTTGATTATGGTGGACCTGCCGTTTTTTATTATTACCATTATTCTTTGAAATCACATTTGAGGAGTAAATCTCATGGGGAATTCTTAACGGGAGCTTCGTTTCACCTCCCTGTGCATCTTTCTGGTGTAGAGGGCTCTGAAGCTGCTTGTTGCTTTTCCAGGAGATTGTTTTGTTGGCTAGTCTTGCTATGACCTCACTTCCATGACAGGTATAGACAACTTCTATGACAGGTATCTAATAAGGCCTTTCCCCCCCCTTAAATGAGGGATTGGTAAGAGACTGCCATACGCTTTGTGATGCTGTCCTCTGCAAAATATAAACATTTGTTTTCCATCTTGATGTCATCTTTCCAGGTTATTATTTGGTCACTAATTTATTTCACCATTAGCGAATTATAGTAGATTACTGCTTGGCTGCATTAAAAGCACCAAGGAGCTGTGGTCCTGTGGCTATTTCGGGCAAAGTCATAAGCACACTTTTTTTTTTATTGTCCTCCCAGGGAGCAGAATTTGAACTTAATATTCCATGAAATAAGCCATTGTAATCACGTTGGGTTAATAGAAGAAGTAAAATTGCCTCTCCTCTCACAAGACATTAGAGCAGGGCTGCATTATTAAAGTTTTCTTGCGGACAGGCGGTTTAAAATATATCCTCGGTGGCTGATGCAAGTCCTTTCAGTGTGGATGACAGCTTTTCAGATCCTAATAGGCTGCTCACTCCTGGTGCACAAGTTTCCAGCATTTCTGATTTTCCAGCCGGGCTATGACATGATGGCTACAAGCTGGCACAACAACGTGCCATGTGCTGAGCAAACCTTTACTCACCAGTGGCTTTCTGTAAATTTGTGTCAATAGGTAAATGACAAGAACTTGGAGACACTACTGATTATGGACACTTGTTCTTATCTGTCTGTCGGATGGCCCCCTTGGAATCCATGCCCCCTGGTACAGATAAGGCGGTAATGGGAGCCCTGTAACGATGGGTGTCTCTCTTTGGCTGATCTAGGAATTGTTGAATCAATGTGAGACATTATTAAAAAAATTTTTTTTAAAGCTCACCTTTGAGTCGTGGTTGGTTTTTGGTAGACTATACAGAAGTAAAACTTAAGAAGAAACAGTAAAGTGTGTTTATGTCTCTGTCTTTCTCACACCAGAGTTGCTGCCTGGCTCCTGTTAATGTTCGTGTTCAGGTCCAGCTGATCTAGGCAGGGCGGGTACTCCCGGCCAGATCTCATAACAAACATCAACACTTCCGTGGCTCTGAATTGACTTCGAACTTAATTTGAATTAGACTCTGAGAATCCAAGTGATTTTATGAGTAAAGCAAAGAGATGGAGTTCGTTCCCAAATGCTTTATAGATGACATTTTCTAAGTGAAGTCTTGTCCAAGAAATACGGAGAATAATGGATCCCTGTCGGGGGAATTCCTTGGCTCCTTTGGAAAAAGAATTGCTCTGAGAGTTGGGGTGGCCTAGTTTGAAGCTTGCTTGGCTTTTCCTTCTCTTTGCCCCTGTTCTGGCTTCTTTTTTCTTGCAGCTTGTCTTTCTTTCAAAGGGCTGAACGGCTGAATGGTCTGCCACGCTGGCGATGATGCTTCGTGGCTCCGAGGATTGGCTGGAGGCGATGCTTTGTTACCGGCATTGCCTTCAGCCTGCTAGTTGAGAGGGAATATGTGACATGCATGGCTCCTTCAGGGCTCAGGACTAGACAGGAGACTCTCTGCTGGGTCCCTGAGTTTTGTGAGACATCAGTGGCAAACCTCTGTTGCATGTCAACTTATTACCAGAGACCTGTATTTATTCCTACATGTGATATACAAATAGATTTATAGAGAGAGAGGTAGAAAAGCTGAGATTTTGACCTTTCTACATATACTCAGTATTTGAAAGAAGCTCAATATTATTTTCTAGAGACTCAAGAAACTTCATTGAACTACTTGATGTCCACGTAGAGGCTAGGCACTGAGAAAAGAGCCAGGAGAATTTGGTTTAATTAATTGGAAGTTTATTGAGCATCTGCTTGTCTCAGGCACTGTCTTAGGACCCTGTGATGCCAGGAGTAATAGATGTAGCCCCTGTCTGTAGGAAATTTGCCTGGAGCAGGGGCTGTCACCTCCCTGTGAACAGGAAGCAGGATTTAGCATTTGGAAGTGCCTCTGGCTTCTCTTCAGGTCCACCCAGAGCAACACTGCCACCTCCAGAGCCTTGCAGCATTTGAAGCAGTGGACTTCTGAAGGTCATGTGACAGAATTTATAGACTGAAGCAAGTGAACAGTTGTTGCTTTTTTGGGTATGTGTCAGCAACTATTTATTCCTATGATAATCCTTTATTATTGTCATGCAAATACACAAAGAAATTACATATATCCTATGTTGTCGAAAGCATTTCTCCTGTTATCTTTCACATGGGCAAGCCCTTTGTAGTGGAGTGTATTTTATCCATGTGCATAAACAGCCCTTTGCCTGTGTAACTTTTGCCTCAAGACAGTTCTCTGCGATGGCATAGCTCTTTTTGGCATTGACATAATTCCTTATCCATTGATAAGTTTTAGCCTTTTTCCCTAGTCAAATGGCATCTAAAAATTAGCTAAATATTCCCTCTGTGTTTACTCTTCAAGTTGATTTGGGTAGTCAGGGCTCTTTGCTTATTTATGAGTTGTATTTAAAATGCTGTCTTTTCTAAAACAGCCTGTAGGTTGTTACACTATAAATTTGCAACTCCACTACCAACTGCATTTCCAGAGTTACACAATTTGTGTATACCTTGACCATAATACGCTTTTGCTTCTTTTAAAGAGTGTTGTAAACATGCCTGCTGATTGGGGAGGTTGGCATGACATAGTCTTAAAGAACACTCAGCTGGGCAAATCTGTCCAGAGCACTGGGACCTCTCAGCCTAGTCTAAATTTAATTGAACAGCATTAACCATTTCTAGAAGGTAGAGTTTTCAAGGCAGAAAAATTGTATAAAGATTATGAAGTCATGAGAAAGAATAGAAATGTTCCTTAAAAAGGAAATCAATACTGGACTAAAGCCCTTAGATTATAAACTGATAATGCAGAGTATTGAAATAAAAATAAAGAGGCCAAACTTATGACAAATCAAAAGAAAAAAGCCAGCTCAGTAAAGAAAAGATGAAGGAGAGGGAAAAAATGACATGTAAAAAGTTTTTTCAGAGTCACTGAGTAACATTTGTATTGGGGTAGTATCTGAATTTTAATGAAAGAATAATGCTTTTAGTTAATAGGCTGAGGTTTGTTACAGTGTGTGAGGACTTCCCTGTGCTGCCGGGTAAATTGGCATTCATGTCATGGGAGGAAGAATCACATATAATTTTCAGATGGGGCAGAGGATGGCTAAGAAAGCTGCCGGGGATGCCGCTTAGCAACCACTGCCTACGTATAAATCTCATCGCCTTCCGTGGGTGATATGAGCACTATAGATTTCACCATCACATTTCCTGCTGCGTGGACCCGTT
The DNA here is from genome assembly GCA_004027205.1 of Ctenodactylus gundi. Lineage (NCBI taxonomy): Eukaryota > Metazoa > Chordata > Mammalia > Rodentia > Ctenodactylidae > Ctenodactylus > Ctenodactylus gundi. Next base: position 29,293 of record PVKB01003227.1, on the reverse strand, counting down.
ATGCTCCTGGTAACAAATGTTAGAAAGAACTGGGAAATTCAGTAAAAGGGAATTTATTGGTAGAAAAGGAGAAAAGAAGCAAGAAGCATCTATGAGAAGCTGTGGAACAAGGTTTAAGGGGAGCTCGGAGCTGGAGGTAGGCCCAAGGAGGGGTGGTATCCAACTCCAGGGAGAATGGTCTGGCTGCGTTAGTGAAAGACTCGCCACCTTCCCTCCATTCTTGTTTTACTTGATAAAGGGGCGTGATCCTGTGGGGGAGCATTTGTTAGGTCCAGCTTAGACCACAGACTATTGCAGATTCTCAGATTCCATGTGCCCACATGGACCTACCTTCTCAGCAACTCCACACTAACAGAGGAGCAGCAGTTGCCTGTGGAAATCAGATTGTTCTCAAGAGAAGGGTGGATCTGTCAAGCGTCCAGAAAATGATAGGTGTCCAGTACACTTTCTTATTTAACACACTTTCTTAAATACCACCAGCGCAGGATGTTAAGTTCCAGGTAGACATAAAAAGGAAGATATTGGTCTTGAGGCACATTATTTTAAGGAGTCTGTCTAACCAAGAAGTATAAGACTAAAATATGAATTAGCAGCTCTACTTTGGCCTTCTAGGAGACTGACTCTGAGGCAAAGGTCATGTCTCATATATCACTGTTACTAGTATTACTAGGATTCTTTTTTTTTTTTTTTTTTGAGTTAGGGTCTTGCTCTATAGTCCAGGCTGATCCTGAACTCACTATGTAGCTCAGGCCGGCCTTGAACCCACAGTGATCCTCTTGCCTCACCCTCCTGAGTGCTGGGATTACAAGTGTGAGTCACCGTGTCCACTTTATATGACACTGGAGAATTGAACCCAGGGCTTTGCACATGCTGGGCAAGCACTTTAACCACTAATCTATGCTCCTAGCATCAGTACTAGGATTCTAGAGAGCAGTTGTCCTTCTGGTCAGCAATCTACTTTATCAAGCTACCTGATATTTAGGTAAATGTGTGAGGAAAACAGGCAGGCTGAGAATCTGATTATACCCCACTTACTTGGGTTGGGGGCCTAATTACCTTGTCAGTAAAGTAGAACTCTACAGACCTTCACAAAGGTGATGTGATATTGCATGAGAGAGCCATGTGGAGCGTTGGATGCACAGTTGGCTCACTGAGTGTCCCCAGTGACCATTTTTATGTTACTGCCTCATCCCATAGTCTTTTTTTTTCTTTTTTTCCCATCTTACTGATATGTATAAGTGCAAAATTTAAGGTTTACAATGAAGTTGAGCATTTTGTGCACATACATATCTTGTCAAGGTGACAAGGACTTTCCCACTCTCCTTTTGTCCCTCCCGCTACCTACCCCTTCCTCCCTCCCTGCCCTAACCCCCTGGTTCACTTTGTTTTTTCATTTTAAGTTTCATAAGAGTTGTGATTGAATGGTCTCTCTGATATGAGAGACTCATAGTCTTTTAATTCACCTCCAAGTTTAGATGTAGTTCAGGTGGACCGTTCCAAGCTACCTGTGGCTTCCTGTCTTTTGGGTCTCTGTGTATCAGCCTGTGGAATATTAGCAGGCCACTGGCACAGCCCAGCACAAGCATGCAGGAATATGAAATGCTGGGAATTTAGCTACCTCCGGGGGCAACCTCAGCTAAGAGAGCACTTGAATGGACTGAAGTAAATTAGTACTCCACGTTTACAAGGTGTCCTGAAATGCACTGCTAGGATTAAGCCCAAGATGCCTGCTGCTATGTTTTACTAATGCACTGTTTTTATTTTCATTCTTTTCCTTTAGCCCTCCCCTGTTCTTCCTGGGTTTACCTCTGAGATGAACTGCCTGTCCCCATGTCTGTGAAACTTACTTTTTCTTTTTTTTTCAATATTAGAAATTGAACCCAGAGCTTCATAACTGATACTCAAGCCTCTACCATTAAAATACATTCCTAACCTTTTTTTTTTTTTTTTAAAGTTCATTGTTTGATTTAGTCAAAGTCTTGCTAAGTAGTCCAGGCTGCTTCCAAATTTGTGACGCTCCTGCCTCAGCCTCCTGAGTAGCTAGGATTACAGATGTGCACCATCACGCTTTGCTTCCAATCCTAGATGGGAGGAAAGCCCAACTCACATAGCTATTATAGCCTGCCAAAAACTGTTAAAAAAAGAATTCACCCACAAGATAACATCTATTCTTGACATATCTTTTTTCATGTGTCTTGTTTTATCTTTGTTTTTATATGTCTGAACTCAGGGAGAGAATGAAGACACAAAAATTATTTGAGGCCAAGACTCTCTGAAAAGTTATGAACTTTTTCTGTGTGTAAGGAGGAGAGAGGCACTTTTGACCATTTGAACAAAAGAGCATTCAGGGAAACAGTCACCCTGTCGCATCCTCAGGGCCATGCCATGCCCATGGTCTTAGAAATATCCAGCTACCTGTCTGAGTAGAGATTTCCTCAAGTCAGGACCCAGAACTCTGTGCCCAAGGCCTGGACCCGGGGTGGGGGGGGGATGTGAATGACAGAAGGGACATGAATGAGGTGCACATGTGTAATAACAAACAGAGCCAGGGAGCCATTTCGGATAGAAATGAGATTGGGAAATCCAGTTCTGGGAGACCGGGGCATGAGGATCGGCTTTAGGATAGACATGGTATGTAAGGTTCTTGGAGGTGCCTGCTCCCTCTCATGGTGCTCTGGTCTTAGCTGCTTCTCATGTTTCAGATGTTACTACCTCAGAGGTCTCCCTTGGGAAGTTTACTGTGTGCCGACAGTTGTCACTACTTTTCCTTTGCCTAGTTCCTTCTCACTTGCTGATCCCAACTGCATTAGGGGACATGGGCTGTACAGCAAACCACCCACAAACATTCATCCTTTAGCTACTCACATTGCGGGCCAGCATTTTGGCTGGGTTCAACTAGGCTGGCTCTGCTGGTGTGGACCATGATGTTTCCCTTGTCCGCAGCCTCATCTGTGACAGCCTGGATGTCTGTGCCTCTGGTTCATCAAGAAGCACACCTGGTCTTGGTATGTGATGTTGGAGATACTCCAGCAGCATGAAGGCTTCTACCAAGTCTCTTCGTACCTTTGTGTACAACTTACCTAGTGTCATTCAGGCAAAATTTTATTAGTCAAAGCGAATTATGAGGCCAGCCCTGATTCTAGGATGAGGAAACAGTTGTTACTTCTGCAAGGGAAGCTGCAGTGAACATATGCCCAGTTTATGACACCAACCCAAATGCTCCTTTTTAAGTAATGCCTAACAACTTCCCTGCTTGACTAGGTCAGGCCCCGTGTTGTTTTTTCTCATGTCACCAATATTTTTTTTTTATTACTAGTGTTAGTGTGCTATTCATTGTGCATTTGTTCTGTTAATGTCTGCCCTGCTCTCAGCTCTTTGTGTGTTATTGATACCCTTGGCATAGAGCACATGCCTGGCATGAAGTTGCTAACTAGTGTTGTGGCTGCAGGATGGCAATTGGACACAGTATAAGACTGACTGCTTGGTAGGGAGATAAATTCATTGGGGGGGGGGGGGTAAAGAAATCAGTCTTTGAAGCTGAGAGAAGCCCTTGACCATATGCTGGCCAAGATTTGTTATGAGTAAAGCCATTAAGTTAGAGGCTGTAAGTTCTGGCACCAGATTGTTAAAAATGCCAATATTTTAATAGGAGTATGTAAAACATATACCAGAATGAAAAATCATTTGGAAAGCCTAGATGAGATAAGAGCACAAAGCAAGAATAACTTAACCCTTGCCTTCTTAATTTGAGCTGGAATTGGTACAAACTGTGGCGATTTTTAACCTAGAAAAATTTGACTATAAAAGTACTAATTAGAAATCAGTAATAAGAAATGTGGAAACTAAGAAGACTGGTGAAAGTAAGCATTTATGCACTCTTTCACAAAAAAGTCCACCAAATTCCTCCGTGCTCTGGGTGGGTTACTCTGCAAGATATGAAGTATGTATGAGAGAAAAGTCCATGCATTGTAGAGTATAGCAGAGACCCAAAGTGTATGCAGAAATGATGGTTTTGTGATGTTTAGGTGATCTGTATTGGAAAGTAGATCTGTGGAATCTGCCTCCAGCGTTTGAAGGATGCTTGGGGAGGCTTATGCATCTGGTCACCATGATGTCATGGGGTTTTTTTTTCCCTTTCTGATTCTGAGATTGAAAATTGCATGTGTGTGTGTGTGCATGTACCATGGGAGGACTATGTCTTTTTGGATGCAAGAGGTTTTGCTACTTGTCAGCTGTTTCACAGTCCTAGATTAGGAAAAGGTGTATTTTCTTCTAGTGTGCTGCTGCTGACATTCTTTAGTCCCCAAACCCTTTTAGGTCACCCTCTATCTAGGTCTACCCTCTGGGTACTTTTTCATGACCCTCTATTGCCTACATACTGAAGTGTAACTTCTGATGTTCTGCCTGTGTAGGGATAGCTGCTGTTAGTTCATTTGTTCTACTCATGCCAGTCAAGGCTCTCCTGGAGAGGAACTCTTCCTCAAGATTGTATAATGCCAGGCTAATGGGTAGAGGCTTCTGGGTAGGTCCTGCTCTTCCTATCATTCTTGTCCTCTCAGGTCTTTATAATGAGGATGAGACTATACAGTCAGTATCCAGGGGACAGGAGCAGAACTTTTAAATGTGAGTTTGGTGGAGTTCTTATGTGTAGGTAACAAAATTCACTCTAAATAAGTCAGGAGATTTATTATATCATATAGAGTGCTCATAGAATCAGGGAGAAGAGCTGGGACACAGACCCCAAGCTGAGCTTCTGGAAAGGGCCTCTAGAAGTCCACCACAGAATAGACAACCTTGGATGCAGTTGGAAGCTGGTCCCAAGCCCATGCAGCACAGGTCTTCTGATCTGTGATGTGTGCCCAGCACATGAGCTCTCCCCATGACTGATAGAAGTGCTTCCTGTTTAGAGAATCTAGAAGATAGGGAAGCTCTGATGTGAAGTTTTTAGAGTTTTCTCTGACAGGGGGTGACACTGTCCTGTAGGTAACTAGCTAAAGGTGGGAAGAAACTCCTTGGAGATTTTGGAAGTGACAACTGCAAAGGTCCTTTCCACAGATAAAAATCCCATGTTTGGAGTATTTTGCTGCAATTTAGATGATTTCATCTAAACCCTGTTAGGCAAAAATTCATATTTCCTTTTTTTGAAGTTAAGGAAAAGGATCAGAAAACCAGCTAATCTGTACCCAGTCAAAAGTATAAGTAGGATCTAAATTCAGGGGGGTCTGATTTGGATTTCCCTGGCAGTTGGTTTCCCGGTCAGTTACATGAAGAGAATTTTTCTCCCTTAACTTGTGAGATTGCCTCAAAAATACTGCTCACCTAGAAAGTCAGCAGTTACAGCAGACCATTTTAATTCTAAGGATCTAAATTCTCTCAAGATGTTTGTGAAAATATATGAGCAGCATTATTTCCATCAAAGAATCTAGAAAAGAGAAATGAAGCAAACCCTATGTCCCCTTCCCGTGGAGACCCTGTGAGCAGGAATAGGCCAAGTGGAGCAAGGATTGGGTAGGCCATGGAGTCTGGACTGCGCGTCTCTGATACTTCTTGTTCGGGCTGTTGCGGTGGAGCTGTGCTAATGTTTTTAGTCACTCCCAGAGAAATGCCAAGGCCGAGCTGTGCCCCAAGAAGGTCTGAACTTTTATCAAGTGCCAGTGTCTTCGGGAGACAGCAGGGAAGTAATATAAAATGGGATGGTGGAGGGTGCCGAGGCTGCTTTGCCTCAGGTTTTTAATTTTTCCCCCAGTAAGATATAAGTGAGGTCTTTCTATAAAGACCAGAATGGCTCCACAAGAAATGCCATAGCAGACAAGAGGTCTTTTACATTTTATGTGATGCATTTGTATCGAAAACACATGTTGGAGGCCAAAGTAATTTTCTTTACAGACAATGAATCTTACAACTGGTTCGAACAATTTTTACAAAACGAGAATGCTTTGCCACTCCCGGTGCTTGGTGGGACTAGAAAAATTGCAAAAAAAAAAAAAGTGAAACTGAATAGGCCAGGGAAAAGAAGATGAGAAACACAGGAACAAAATGGCAATGTTTAGAAAGTTGCAGAGAATTAAGAAGCAGTGAGAGCCTTCAGAGGCCTGTGGATGCTGTTGCGTGGGTGATTTCTGTGACTGCCGCTTGTAATGTACTTGAAAGCAACTTGTATTTATCATTTTTTCAGAATGCTAGTAATTAAGTAATTCATCAGTTTGTTTTAACTAGAAAAGGAAGAAAGTTGCTGGGGTGGGGGAGGTATTTTAAGGTGATTTTGAATCAAGATGAATTCTCTTCGCTACCATGTTTTTGCCTGTATCCGGCGGTGATCAAGGCAGTGTCTTTAAACAAAAACGAAAAGTTGTTGTGACCTTCACTGTCAAACTCAATTTCAACTGGGCCACAGGACTTTGCATTTTATTTTTTAAATTAGCTGTTCCTGTCTCTTTGGTGTTTGTCTACAGGCCCCTCCTGCTGCATGAAAAAGACATGTGGTGGGATGCTTTTACTGCCCTTGATGTTATCTTCATTCCCAGATAAACAGTCCTTGCTACCTTGCTGTGGTGCTCTGGACCCACGTGCTGCTTGCTGACACCGTGAGTTTTCTCTTGAGGCTTTGCTGGTACATAAAGAAGCAGTTTTGTCTTTAAATCTTCGTGGTGTTGGTCAACTTTTTCTGGTACTTTCCTCTCTTCTGACTGGAAGGGAGCAGGTTTCTCCCTTATTGGCTTTTGGTGACTGTGTTACTGCTGGGCCAACTCCCTTGTTGCTTTTCTCTTTAACTACTGGCTATACTTTTGCTGCTAGCGAATGGAATTGTAAATTTCGCATTCAAGAGCAGAGCTGTGCTGGAACCTTCCGCTGCTCCTCCTTGAGAAGTGAAAACAACTGAATTGTGGAGAAAGAAAAGGACTTATTCAAGGTCACACATCCAGTTAGTGGGCTCCAGACTTTCCATCTGTAGTTTTTTCCCCTATCCCAGATGGCTGATGAGCAGAGAAGAAACTAGGAGTTAAGGTTCTTTTGCTGGTTCTTTTGCTACGTGAGCACATCAGACATTCGAAATGGGTCGTAAAGGCTTTAATTTGCACAATTAAGTTAATTTCAACTCTCCGACAGGGCAGTATAGCAATAATAATATTTAAATTTAGTGATATTCTATGACCATTTGCCTAAAATACTTTTTTTGAGCTACTGAGGATTGAACCCAGAGCTATTGCCCTGAACTACAGCCCCGACTCTTACTGTTTTTCTTTTCTTTCATTTCTTTCTTTCTTTTCTTTTTTGAAGTGGTCTTGCTAAGTCATTAAGTTGCTCTGTCTGGGCTCAAAACCTGCAGTCTTTCTGCTCTAGCCTCCTGGAGTGCTGGGACTGCAGGCATATGCCGCCTTGCCTGGCAATATCGATCATTTTTATGAAGTAGGAGCTAGAGGACTTTTTGGAAATTTCCTTTAGACAGTCAGAGACAGGAGTCCTCACCTGGAATCTGCAAATCATCCTTAGAAAGCCTTTAAGCATAAATTCCCCATTCCGAGGAAATTTGGAAACGTTTCCTCATGTTCAGCTGTGTAGCTACCTTTCCCCGGGGAAAAGACAAAGATGTCCCATCGCCTTGTATCCCCTTAGGTATTGTTTTATTTTTCAACAAATAAAACTGAGTTAACACAAATAAAAGAATGACAAGTAGAGAAGCCGTGAAAGGAGGACAAAAAGGTTGTGATCTGTGGGGAGAAGCCAGATCGGTGTTGCGTCTCCTTTTCTTCAGTAATTTACTAAAAGTTGCAGATTGTTATGACACTCAGAATTCTATTTTCCTGATACCATTCGCCCGAAAGCCCTGTATTAAAATCAATTGTGATCACCTCCCTCTGGTGGAAGCTCCCCGGCCATCCTTTGGGTTCCCTTTGTGTCTGGAAAAGTTTCATGCTGAATTTCTTCCCAAATCCAAATGCCAGATTAACCCATCTGTCATCTATTTAGAAGACACTGTGGTTCTGGTTTTCTGTTACAGCAAGTGAAAGGATGTGTGGCAGCATTTTAGGAGGGCCTAAAAATGCCATGCAGGCTTCAGAAATATGGGGTGATCCAGTGCAATTCATGAAAATATAATCGTTTCCTTTCTAAATGGCAAATGCGGTTTCAGCTCTGACCATTGTTACAGGTAGAAATCGCCTGTTGTCATCAGGACGTCCAAGACTGTATCGAGACCAGCAGCGGCCCTTCCCCAAATGGGGCATCTTTCAGTATGCAGGCCTTCCTGGGGGTTCTTTGACGAGGCTGAGCCTCTTCCTATTTATTTCTCGTTCTTGGTCTTGTATTAATTCTGTCTACTAGGTGTGCACCCACTGAGCTTTTCTTGTGTGGCTCGCCCCACTGTCCCTGTGCTTGGCAGAAGGCCGGCAGACACGGCAGGACAGGCCTCTTTGCGAGGTGTGAACCACTTCTAGAAAGATGTCCCCAGTGAATCTCGGCCACTAACCTGGAGTTGGAGGACCCAATTCCTGACCACACCTGGGTCATGTGGCTTACACATGGATTACACTACACCACTACTTGCCTAACATAATGGATTTGATTCCAAGCAAAGCCAAAAAGAAAAAAAAAAAAGGTATGGAAAATAGTCTAGTCTAGTCCTTCGTATACGTGCTGTAACTTGAATAGCTCTGGGAATTTTTGTTAGGACCTCTTTATTGGCCTCTGTTACTTTATACCAAATAGCCCATTGAGCTACATGGAAAACAGTAAAGAAAGGTATTTTGGGCTAGGGATGTAGCGCAGTGGTAGATACTTGCCCAGCACATGTGAAGCCCTGAGTTCGAATTCCAGCATCACCAACCTTCCCTGCCCCTTGCAAAAAAAGATATAACTGTTTTCCTCTCTCATTTTTTTGGAGTGGTAGAAGTTTTGTTAGTGATTGGAGTAAGAGGATGAAAGACCAAGGAGAAACTTTGGCGCAAACGCGGGACTAGTGAAGTTATTTAATACTGACAAGAGAGACCATCCCCATTCTATTAAAGGACTCGGTGCCTTTAGGAACAATCCTTTTTTTTTTGAGTGGTAAATATATTTAGGGAGAAGTGCATTTAGATGCCATCTTTACTCATTTATTCTTCAAACTGTAATACAGCACATTTTGGGTTTCAGTATATTGCATTTTAAAACTAATGATGCATTCATTCTAGAGCAAATCTTATTTCTAAGCCCTAATTTAATAGAATTAAACTCTAAGCTGAATTGGTTTTATGAGATAAAACTCTGAAGTTGATAACCGCATTTAGGAATGGTTCAGGTATTGAGTTTCTAATTTGCTTCCTGAGCGTGGAAATCCCTCAGATAATCAATATTGACTACCTTTAATTGGTAGGAAAGGCTCTTGCTGAGTTTTCTATCTTCTGCCAAAGGAATTACATTGGCACGTGGGTTTTCTGTCGCTCTCTGATTGGTCAGAACTGAAGAGCGCTGAGCTTCAGTTCATTTTAGATTGGATATTTGCTCCTGACCAGCTGACCACAGCAGCATTCACCACTGTTCAAACAACAGCCGGCTTCTGGTATTCCTTGCAGAGTCCCTGGCCTTGTTTCAGTGTCTTTTTGGGGACTGCAAATATGGTCTTTATTACAGACATTGTTTTTATGTAGCGGGAGCAGAGGGTGAGTTGGTCAAGATAAGATCTGTGAGCTTCCAAAGGGTGGAAACATTCCTGGTGATGGCCTGTCCCTGTAAAAGTCCTTGCTAATAATCTCTGGAAATGAAAATCCTGCTAATTGTTAAGTGAGGTACTCACAGATGTACAGGCATTTGGAGATGAATTGCTTTAAGTCCATTAAAAATCAGATGCTGGCTTATTTGGCCATAAAGCCATATTTTAAGTATAATCTTAAAGTACAGGCAATTATGTGTTTTTCTTTTAGAGTAGAGGACAACCATTAATATTATCCTGGATGCAAATCTTCTAAGAAAGGATTCTTTACCTTGCCAACTTGGCAGGATGTTACTTAAAGAAATGAAATTTGAATAGTATGGGTGTGCTATTGCATTCAGCCTTATTGTTTGCAGATCAAAGGTAATTTTAAATGTTTCTTTTTTTTCATTTTGTCATGATAAGCTGTGTGAAGCACACAGAACAGAGTAAAAATAATGTGTGTCCTACTACCTACACATAGTCACTGCCAGCATTAAAGAATACATATTCTCCTCCTCCCATATATATGAATATATGTATTCTTTTGTACAGTTTATGAACTCAGGATCAGTTCATACTTCTTTGTGAACTGCTTTTTAAATAGATTGTATTTCTCTTGTTATTAAATATAATTTTACATCATGACTTTTTAGTTGTGACATGATAAGGATATATCATGATTTATTTAACCAATTTCTTAGTTATTGTGTATTTATTTTCTTCCAGGTTTCTTGATGTTACAAATAATGTCATGACTGATGACCTTGAATGAAAGTATCAGGAAACACTTTCTAAAAACACAATACTATTTTATATGTATAGAAAATCTTGCCCCAAATATTCATACTTTTTTATGTTTTTCTGTACATTCGCTGACTTTATTTTTCATTTCAAATATTCTCCACTATAATGATAAAATGTTTTATACATTTAGGTTATTTGTGAAGTTCAGTTTGGTTCTATGGTCTAGTAAATTCTTTCTGAGCTCGTTATTTTTTTTAGACATGACTAAACCTGGGTGTTTTATTCTCATCTATAAATTTGCATTAATTTTAAGGTATGTCTGCTAAAGGTGAACTCATTCAGAATTCTAGGGGAGTGTCAGCCCTTTTTTTAAAGTCTGTGGACGTGTCTTTCCTACACCTCTGGAAAAATCCTCACTCATTCGCAGCCAGGCCAGCTGTTGCCAGGGCCCGCACCTGCCACACCCTTGTTGTCTGTGGCTCAGGGAAGTTGGCTTGTTCTCTGATCGTTCAGAAAGGCCACTGAACCTTGTGAAATCCAGCCTGAAAGGCTGGGAAAGTAAATCGTGGCTCTGGCACATTTCAATGCAAGTAAATTACATTTTGTCAGCTTCATTGCCCTGAATTTCACGGGCAAATGTGGGACATTGAACGGCTGGCATTTGACAATAAAGGAAAAAAGAAAAAAAAAAAAAACAGAAGAAGCTAACGCCTTATTAATGCAAACAATCTCTGATTCAGATGGCTGCAGGCAAGGAGTGGGTCCTGTTTCAGTGAAGACAATTGCTGTTTTTCCTTGGGTTCATTTTAGTTTCTGAGAAAGATTTAAAGTTCCTTTATTTTCCATTTTGTTCTATATTAGACTTGAAACACCTTTCCCAGGAAAGATACTGGCTTTGGAGGTTTGTAGAAATGAAGAGGATAGGGGGCCTTGTTTGTCTTCAAGGGCCCATGTGCTTTTGCTTCCTGTTGTGACATTCTGAGTACATGTTCAGGTACAGGTTCTGTAGCTGTAGCATCCTTGGGGATCCTTCTTTGGTCAACCTTCTGGAAAAAGTCTAATTGAATAATTCAAGTACAGGTACAACATGGTAACATTTTACGTCCTAGACAAACAGCCAAAGGTCTTGTGTCACCTTCTAGAAACATATGGGTTTGTTAATCTTTTTCTTAGGTGGGGAGAATGATGGGGTACATTTCATGCAACCAGTTTTGTAAAATTAGTATTTAGCCAATTCCTGCTAGATCAGAGAAAATACCTAAATTCATTAAAGTGAAAGCCAACTTCTGGCTTAATCCTGTACGTACATTCTTGTGGTCATATTACTGTCCATCTGAAACAGGAACAACTGTGTATTTTAAATAATGCTCTTTAAATTTGTAAAAAGAGAAATCTGCAAATCTGAGACCAAAAAGCTTAGGGAATCTATACATACATTGGCCCTTATGCCACCATATTTTTGGTTTGTCACCAAAGAAAAAGGAAAATACCTACTGTATTTATTAACTCAGATGAGTTCTTTGACTCTGTCAAAATGATATCCACAGCACAACAAGTTGTATTGTGTGCACGTATTTGCGGATGCCTTTGTGTTCAGCTGAAAGGCCCTCCAAGGATGTGATCTTCAGTGTCCAAGTCAGAGGTTCTTTTATTGTGGTCTCGACAAGGTGGAAAATGGAGACAAATGGCCAGTTCTAAACATATATGACAATAGGCAATCCTCAGAGACTTTAGGAAACTTTTTCATCTCTATCAGCAGAGTTTTACATGCAGGGACCTCATTCTAGCCAATGTGATCACATGGCGATAGAATTTTAACCTTGCTATTTGAATTTTTCTGCCAAGTTTTCAGGCTTGGGGGAGAAAACCCATTTTTCCTTGAAGTGGAAAAAAAAACCCCAAAAACCTGAGGAAGATCTCAATGACTGTGTTAACAAGGGTGATAATGGCCAGTGTGGCATCCTCTGGTAAAGACAGTGTAGGACCAGTTCACAAATCTAGTAGATACATTCTTCCTTTAAATAAGAAATATGTTGTATTATCTTCCTTGTTTTCCTGAAAAAGACAATCTAACCTACCCATTCACTTAAAAATAATTTAAAAATCAATGAAATGTCACAATAGTAATATAAGACAGAAGTAAGAGGTAAATAGTGTGTTCAGAAGGTTGCATTTTAACATGACAGTACTCAAGACATCCACACTGGAAAGCACACCAAAGTCATCACATTCTGACATTTGCATGTGGACTTCCCATGAGTGGGTCAGTGGCAAATGTAGATGGAGGGAGGGGGTGTGTTGCACTGGTTTTATTAAGTAGTTTTATTATGATTTTCTAGCATGAATGGCAGCATCTGGAACAAAGAAGTCTACATTTGCCCCTTGATTAACCTAGCGATTGGATTCCTAGAAGAGCCATTTATAAGAGCATTTTAGATTCTAGGCTCAAATAATAACACACTGTTTTCATTATGGCTATCCTTGTGGGGTGTGGGGGAAATCATGCAAGGAGCAAGTGGGACCACTCTCGAGTGTGAGAGAATCTTGGTTTTAGCATCCTTGAACTTGCCCATTCAATGCCACTAGTGCCTCACCTCCCCCGTCACCGTGACCATCAAAATTACACCCACAAATTTCGAAAGATGGAAACAATGTAGAAATGGGGTCTGAGAAGGAATTTGGGGAACATAGATCTGTAGCTGCCAATACCCTGACATTTAAAAGAAAAAGAGTCCTGGTAGTGCCCAATTCAAATAGAAGATATGTCAGTTTAACTTATATGTTGGTAGATTTTGATACAGTGGTGAAACACAAGGTGGCCAACCCAAGATTCCATATTTCAACTTTAGCTTCTTAGTCCCCTCAGAAAACACTTTTATTTTTAAACAGAAAAATGTATTATTTTTTCATTTAAAAAAGTATTTAGGACGTGTGTAACAAGGCAACACTTATTCTTTTTTTCCTCAACTTCTAACATGAGATCTGTGGGTGGCCCCTCCACTGTTGCACTCTTGCTTCCTGAAGCTGTGCCACCATCACTGGTCCTTCCTCTGCCGCACTGTCCGTCCCCTTCCCCTTGTCCTCAGGCATGGACACGCCCTCTTCCTGAGTCTGCTGGCTCTGCTGTTCCTTCAAGGGACATTTCCTGTCTCCAGGGGACGCTCTCGCCATCCTGCTTTTCCTTGGCTTTGTTTGCCACTTGCTCTCATGCAGGAGTGATACTGCTCTGATGGCGCTTAGCTTGCTCTCTTTCCTCCTGTTTTTTGTTCCTTGACTCACGAGATTTCGTTTGCAATCTTCCCCATATCCATTTCTACTTCTTCTGATAGACACTTTTTAAAGCATTTTAAAATATATACGCTATGTTGTAAAAGTTTAGTATGTACCAACCCATGTGTCAAGCAGTTTTTATGGTTATTTATTCATTTAGGTGCTGGAATTAAAATCAAGGTCTTGTCCATGAACTACATCCCTAACCCATCTATCTATCTATCTATCTATCTATCTATCTATCTATCTATCTAATTTTGAGAGGATCTTTTCTCTAAGTTGCTAAATTGCTTTAACTGGGCTGGAAGTTGTGATCCTCTTGCCTGAGGCTCCCAGAGGGCTGGAATTGTAGGCACTACCACCACATCTGTCAAAACATTTAAAACTCCAACCTATACCTTCAGAAAGTGTTATTTCATCCACTTAGAAAATGAGAAAATAGAGATGTAAATAGATTAAAGAAATTAAAGAAGAAACTTCACAAAATTTTCCAGCTGCAGAGTTTCAGAGTAAAATTTGAATTGGTGTCTGTCTGCTTTCTACAAATGTGATAGAACTACCACCATAATAAGCTGACTCCAGGATGTCCAGGTGGGAGGTTTTCCTTCCTCCTGTAATTTGCTGATGGATGGTTGTAAAATAGGCGTTTAGGTGGGGCACACCTAACCTGGCGCCACACCTTCTAGTAGAACATTTGGGTGCTTGTGCTTGATTCTCTTATACCCTGGGTCCTGTCGAAGGTTTTATTATGTACTTTGCTCTAGTGGTTAATTTCTCCCCTCGTCATGAGTTCTATATTTTAATCTGCGTTCAAGCTCTTTGTGGAAAAAAAATGGCTTGTAACCATATTTTGACAGCAATAAGACAGACTGTATCTTGGAAGTGGAGATGTTGTGGTCTTTTGTAATTATGCTTAATCACAATATATTTCAATAAAGAGAAAGTTTTTGAAGGAGAGAAAAAGACAGAAGGATAAGATCATGGAGGGGGCATTGGGCTCTTTCTCTTTCCCCCTCTGGGCGGCTCCCTAATTCAGATGGGGTGATTGTCCTGTCTCCAGGGTACATGTGGGTAATGAGGTGCCTGCCACTCAGATCTCCTGGGATTCCTTTTACTGGTAGGGAGGAGGTGATTTTTTCATTTCTAGAACTTTTTCTAGAAGATTGTTCTAGGGTGAATTGAGGTGCTTTGCCATAAAGTGCTGAAGTGTCTCACCCACTCCACAACCCTGGGTGTCCTGTAGTCACAACTGGCTAGGATGGAGCTCACAGAAGGAAGCCCTGTTTTCTTTTCTCAGGGCAGGTCAGAGCTGTCAGGCAACTTATGGCCCATGGAATGGAACATAGAAATAAAACTAGACTTTACCTGAACCCATATGACTGGTGGCTCCTTTTCTGCTTCCTCCTGTCTCCTTAACTCCTCTTCTTCACAGAGTTATTAGTCAAAAATAACTCTGGTGCGCAAGAATGTCCACCTCAAGATTGTTCATACAAAATCAGACATTAGGAAACCCATTTTTCAGAATGGTACCATCTGTGTTGCCAAGGAAACGCTACTGAGCCTTTTAATTTAAAAATAAGAGCCAGTTTACTGAAGATTTTCTTTGTCGAAGCATTTTACTTAGCATTTTTGGTTGGTCGGTTGTTTTTGGTACAGAGTCTTGCTTTATAATCCAGGCTGGTCTTGAACTCACTAGGTAGCTCAAACTCAGGGCAGTGCTCATGTCTCAACCTGCCAAGGGCTGGGATGGTAGCCACATGCCACCACTCCAGGTTTTTGTGTTGCTGGGAAATCCAACTCAGGGACTTGTGCTTGCCAGGCAGTGATCTAACCATTGTGCTATCCCTGTAGCCCTTACAAAGTATTTTATATACACATCTCTTCTTACTCTAAAAATCTTTTGTAGTTCACTTAAAAATGTAAACCAACATGCCCAACAGCATGCAGGTCAGTATTTGATGGAGATGCTGTTTGACTTTGAAACCCGTGATGTGAGCAATGTTATTCTGCCTCCCTGCCTCATTATCCCCAGGAATGGTGGGCCCGTGGCAAAATAAAGCTGCTGTTTCCTAAAGAGAAATCAGGCCAAATCAACCATTTTACTTTTTAAAAAATCGGAGTGCTCTATTGGTGGGTTAAGAGAACATCTTGGATTTTCACACTTACCTGTCTTTGAAGACAAAACAGAACTGTGAACTGCCTGGTAGAATGTAGTCAGTTGCTTAGCCGCTCTAGCACATTTTATTAACTTGAGAGGATTGCCTGATTTTATAATCATTACAAACCCGGAAGCCCTGCTATATTTTTGAATTTTCAACTAGGTCTTGTTAATTTTTCAAAAAATTTCAAATCAACAACTTAAGAATATAGGAGACCATATTTTTATTCCCAGTGTGCTACTAACCAGGAGGGAACTAACTCTAGGGCTGTCAGAGCTAGGATCCTATGAAAAAATTACGACGGTATAGGAGGCTGAGCTAAAAATTAAGTAAAATATGATCAGAATAAATGTATATTTCATCCTTGAGGGGCAGAGTGTAACTACGAGTCCAGATTGTAGGAGGTATGGCTTGGTAGCTGTTGCAAAAAATAGGATTTGAATTGATTTCATATACTATGTCATTGTTAAAGTGATGTGTATAAACTTCGGCCGTGTTAAGTGATGTGTAGTGTCCAAACAGAGGGAGGAGATAGTCTTACTGCACTATGCACTGATGAGCTAAGACCACATCTGAGAAGTTTTGAAAGGATGTTAATAAAAGTATATTACGTTCAATAGTTGTTGACAAGAACAGCGACGTGTCTGGAAATTAAAGTAATGATTGAAATAATCAATTAAATGTTGTTTACCCTTAGAAGAGAAAACATAAGGATTTTACATTCTGGAAGGAATGCAAGTTGAAAGTGGCATTAATTGCAGGTGAATTGCTCCCAAAGGACAAAATGTAGACATGAGTGGAAGTTTCAGAAGAGGCAGAAGCAGCTGTGATCTAAAGTAGGTTTTTCATATAATTTTACTGACATTTAAAATGAAAAGTATTACCTGGTGAGTTACAGGTTGAGCTCTTAGCCCAAATCCTTGGGACTGCAGTGATTTGGATTTCAGATTTTGGAATATTTGCATTTACATGTGGTATCTTGGGGATGAAACTCAGTTTAAACATGAAGTTGATTTGTGCTTCATCTACTCTTCTGCACACACGTAGCATGAATGTAAATTTGCACACTATACTATTTTTGTGCATGAAACAAAGATCGTAGTATGGCTTTTTCTACTTGTGGCATCATGCCAGCACTTAAAAATTTTTCAGATTTTCAGATCAGAGATGCTTATTCATATTGAGTTCTTAGTCACAAGAGTTGTCTCTCCATGTATACATCATGCTTTAAGTGTCCTACCCCAAGATGTCAGTTTTCTTTGCACATTGGAAGGTTTGCCTCTGAGAGTGCGAAGTCCCAGCTTCTACTGTGGGTATGTCACACATTTTCTCATGCTCAAGTAGGTAGCAAGAGGGCGCCCAGACATTTGGCTTACTGCTAAGGAATCTGAGGTCTGTGCTTATTCATGCATATTTACAAGGTAATTAGTTGTCCATTCATTCATTAGCGTGTTTATAGGGCTACTTGCAAAGACTCAATTGCAGCTTGGAGGAGAGAGACAGCCATGGTGGGCCTCAGGGGACCACTTGGGTTAAACAGAGTCACAGCATGATGTGTGGAATCCACCAGTCCCAAACCAGAACTAGTTTAGCAACTCAGATGTGACTTGTCAGTCACCTGGAAATGAGACATTTAATTGGCTCATTCATGTGTCACGTCCAAAAGTCAGACAGATGCTCAGAGATGACAGACACTATTGTCTTTAAAGCTTTCTTGTGTCCAAGTGGCGATTTCAATATTTCCTTTTATTCCTTTAACTACTATTTGAGATATAATTTACATATAGTCAAAATCACTGCTTGCATACAAATTGGTGTATGTTGACAAATACATACTTTTAGGGTGACTAGCATCATCACGAAGTCCCAACCAGTTTCTATGTTTTAAAATTGGAGTTTTTGTATTCTGTCTTTTTCAAAGCCAATCTAATAGGTCTGAATGAGATGTGTTTGTGAGATGAGGAAAGACTATTTCAAGAGAGGAAGTAGCTGGATGGAATGGTGCGACCTGTAATCCTAGCACTCTGGGAGTCTGAGTCAAGAGAACTGCAAGCTTGAGCCCAACCTAGGCAATTTAGTAGCTCAGGGAGACATTGTCTCAAATAAAGAGGTTGAGAATGTAGCGCAGTTTGAAGGCCCCGGGTTCAATCCCCAGTATGAGACAGAGAGAGGAAGGAGGGAGGAAGGAAGGGAAGGAGGAAGAGAGGTAGAGGGAGGGAGGGAGGGAGGGAGAGAGAGAGAGAGAGAGAGAGAGAGAGAGAGAGAGAGAGAGAGAGAGAGACCTACATAGATATACACAGAGAGCAAAGAGCAGTTGGCAGGTTTTGATACTGGATGATGTAGGTTGTTGCATGAATTGTGTTGGAGTAAATAGATCTGCTGAGAATAGTGTGGAGTTAATGATCTAGTTTTACAAAGCGATTTTTTGGGTCTAGAATCTGAGGATAATAAATAATGCATTCCTCATGTGTGGTTTGACATTGAATTATTGTCCTTCCAGTGAGCTCCTGAGTGACTGGGGAGCACCGAGGGAACTGAGCCTCAGCCTCAGTCTGAGGCGGGTGGTCTCCACCAGGGAAAGTGCTGCCCGCTCTGGCTGGCTTGCATTCCCAGTGAGTTCCTCCTGGATATCAAAGAGAGGCAGTTTGTAGAACCTGTGGAAAATCTGTCCCTGCCTTAGATATGAGAGAAAACATGTCTAGCTCTTCAAATCATCATCACACTTTCAAATTCCCTCTGCATCTTTGTTTTTCCTCCTGGATTTGGTTCCTTGATGATCATGGGGTGTGTGTGTGTGTGTGTGTGTGTGTGTGTGTGTGTGTGTGTGTGTATTTAGTGTTTTCATCTGTTTCAAAACTGCTTCAAACTCACCTTTTTCAGGAAACCTCCAGTTATAAGAACTTGTTGGAGGAGAGAATAGGTCAGTGGCTGCTTATCAAAACAGGGAGCTCCTGTTGCCTCCCTTCTCCAGTTCTAGTTCAGTGTTGACTGACTAGAATCCTTCTGGCTCAGAAGCAGCATATTGTGTAGTCAAGGGCTCCACATTTAGAGGCAGA
The DNA here is from genome assembly GCA_004027205.1 of Ctenodactylus gundi. Classification (NCBI taxonomy): domain Eukaryota; kingdom Metazoa; phylum Chordata; class Mammalia; order Rodentia; family Ctenodactylidae; genus Ctenodactylus; species Ctenodactylus gundi. Next base: position 10,394 of record PVKB01003227.1, on the reverse strand, counting down.
GTATCATCTAGTCCAATGTAGCCTACTGTGTTATCTATATGATCTATATCTAACATGGAAATTGATTGCCTATCTTATCTGGCTATCATATATTTATCTGATATCTATTTTTCTATCATGTCTGTTAACATTCTACTTCCTGTCTATTTAATTGAATAGCTCTATCTATCTATTTATCTGTCTGTCAATCATGTCCAGCTGTCTTCCACCACTTGTCAGTCTGTGTACCTACAATGGACATGATATTTGCCATCTCAGGATCTCTTGTTTCTCATCTGAACAAAGGGGCTAATAATAGTGCTGCTCATAAGGCTGTTAGAATTAATCAATATACTAATTTAGAATGATTCCTATAATATGTGTTAACCTCTGTTGTTTTTATTTTTCCCATGACCACCTGTTCTTATTCATTCCACCATCTTTCATTCACAAAAGTAAGGTAGTACTGTGGGACTTCGCTCCAGCCGGATCTTCCATCTAGTCTAAGTGCTGATAGGAATACTGCCCTTCTTTTACACCTTTTGTTGTCTGGGACTGGTGCTTGTAAGTGTCCCCACGTTTGGTGGCCCTCTTTTCTATTTGTGGTTTGTTGCTTGTTTTCCTCCCTGTGTTGCTGCTGTGGTTTCATGTGATCATTGGTTTGATTTCTGCATCTCTCCAGGCATCCGTGTTTGTTAGCTGTCTGCCTCAGTGACAAAATAACTGAAAGAAGAAACTTAAAGGAAGAAAAGATTCGTTTTGGCTTACAGTTTCAGAGGTGTCAGTCCATGGTCAGTGGGCTCTATTGTGGATAGGTCTGTGGTAAGGCAGAAACGTCACAGCAGAAGGGTCTAATGGAGGGAAACTGTTCATGAAATGACAAGAGTGCCACCATTTTAGATTTTCCCTGGTGTCTTCTTTGCCCTGCCATCTTTGCTGTGTAGCTGCTTTAGTAATCTGATAACTCACTCCTGCTGATACTCCGCCCACCACCCCACCCCCTCTGCTATTGCAAATCCCCTGCAATCAGGCACAACCCATTGATTAAAATTCAAACCACTGCTAGATGCTTGCTATTATTAGTTTATTTTTCTGTAAATCTACTGCTAATTATTCTTCACCCCTTTCCTTTTGTTCTTGTAATCCTTCCCATTCCTGTGTTTTTTGCCTTTATAAGCTCCACCTATTCCCCACTTCAACACTGAGAATTCTTTGGGCACAAGCCAGTTCTCAATCATCAGCTGAGAAGGGACCCCTAATTTTTCCTCAGAAATGGTGCTTCTCCTGTGTGATGATTGTGTCACTCGGTCATAACACTCACCTCAAAGTAGTCAGAAAGTAGAGAGGGAGGGAATGAGATAGAGAGAGGAAGGAAGGGGCCAGGGACAAGATGCACCCTCCTAGGGCATATCCCCAGAGAACCGCCTTCCTCCAGCTAGGCCCTACTCATTAATAGCCATTCACCTATGAACTTGTCAATGGAATATCCATTGATGAAGTTATTGTTTTCTTGGTCTAGCCACCTATCCAGACTCCACCGCTGAGCACTGCTGTACTGAGAATCAAGCCCTTACTACGTGACTCTGTGGGAAACACTTCACACTTAAACAGTAACTGCATCTATTCTTGTGGAGTATGATATTTGGAAGTGTTGTCCTGAGTAAGCAAGCAGTGTTAGGCAGCAGTCATTGCAGGTGTTTGGATATAGAGCAAAGGTGGGCCATCTACAGTGCGATGCTTGATATTATATTGCTTGTCAGCTAGGTATAATTTATACATTTTAGTGGCTGAAAGAAAAACTGAAAGAATACTTTGACACATGGAAGTTTCATAGATAAATTTTATTGTCTGGAAAGTTTCATGGGAATGCAGCCAGACCCTCTTTCTTGTGCACTACCTGTATTCACTCTCACACATCACATCCAAGTTTAGAGGCTGGAAAGAGACCGAGGTCCGTCCAAACCTAAGGTATTTACTGTCTGCCTTTTTATAGAAAATGTTTCTTGACCAATGCCTTGGAGTCTTGTTCTAAGTAAATGTGCAAATTCAAGCAATAGTCTTTTGATGTGAAGAATGGGAATTTACCTGAGGAAGGCCGTCTTTGTGGAGTGGTGGGATCACATTTTCAGTATTTTCTATCCTTTGTCTATTGTGTTTAATGTGTTTGACGTGTGTGTGTGTGTGTGTGTGTGTGTGTGTGTGTGTGCGTGTGTGTTAAGTTGGTTTGTATAAAACTTCATGTGTAAATTGCCCACTTCTTTCTTCCCAACGGCAAACCCAGACCTTGTCATCTTTGAGTACTGGGTTTCACAGAACACATGTCTTCCTCCATGGCAAAGATTTTGTTTCTTTGTGAACCCCGGTAGTTCTTCCTGAATTTCTTTTATCAATGCTCACATCCGGTCTTTTGTACTGAGTATCTGCACACATTTGAAAAAAGTACTACTTGAAGCTTTCCTGCTTAGCACACAGAAGGAGCCTGTGTTATTGTCTTTCTTAGGGCATAATTGACTCATTCTGTAAATAAAGCTTCATCCTTTGTTCTCACTTCTCCTTCCAACTGCCATATTCAAATTGTTCGTTCTTGTCTAAAATAACCTCACTTTGTACCAGTTCTTCTGCAGCCTTGACAACAATTAAGCAAAGTCTTTACTGAGTAAACTGATACCTGTTCTAGAGAAATTCTGCAAAAACAAAAGAAAGAAATTAAAAAAACAAAATGCAGAAAAGAGAAGTCAATCATATAATCTTTTATTTTGTACATAATGTGTTGCTAAAAACGTGTCCAGGAGTTGACCAGTGGATTCACAAGTTGTAAAGTGGTGTCTTTATTGGCACAAAATTTTAAAAATTACAAAGGCCTCATTCTTATTTGGGTGGCCCATGCCTTCCTTGGGCCAATAAGAGCTGGGACAGAAGACGTACAGTGAGTAAGGGGAATATAGTTCCTCAGAATTTTAGGGAAGTAGTTTCAGACATCTAACCCTGATTGTGGCTGATGGTTGGGCAACTCCTAGCCTCTGTATATAGATGTTTTAGATCCTTATTTTGTTTGTATGCTTTAAAAATTTTTTTTCCCACTATAAAATTGTGTATCCCTTATTCAAAAAATCTGAAATCTGAACTAGTGCCAAATCTCAAACTCGTTGAGCACTGACATAACCACAGATAAAAATCCCATACTAAGAAACTTTGGTTCAGGCTTATTAAAGTTTCAACTTACTAAAGTACTGATTGAATTCACCTTCAGTCTAAATGCATAAGGTGTACATAAAACATAAATGAAGTTTTAGTTTAGGTGTAGGTCCCATCCCTAATATATTTTCTGTAAATGTAAATTTACCAAAGTAAAAAAAAAAAATCAAAATTTGAAACACTTTCTGGTTCCAGACATTTTAGATAAGAGTTGCTCAACCTGTAGTGGTGTGGAATCTTCTTTTGTTCCCCCTCCCCATATGTACACATAGATGCTTTCTAGCTGTCATCTGACAGCTTATCAAAGGGAGGGCCATGGTGGGGTAAGAGGGGACAGATGCAAGAATAGTACTAGGATCACCCCAGAGACACACCTCTAGCAAAAAAACCACAGCTTGGAGTCCCAGTTATTTGCCTCAAGTGGTTGTGTCTGCATCACTAAGCTGCAGGAGTAACTCTCAGGGCCTGAGGCTGGTGATGCTTCGTGTTCACTATGATCTTCTGCAGGCACCACCGATTACCAAGGACCTGCCCTCTCTCAGCAACCTTTCCTCCTGGAGGCAGCAAGCTTCAGGCAGTGCTACTGCCTCCAAGGTAGTTTGTAATCATTGGTTTTTGTTTGTGTATATATGCAACATATATCTATCTATCTATCTATCTATCTATCTATCTATCTATCTATAGATAGATACACACACACACACACACACACACACACAGGAAGTCAGATTACACATGACAAACTATATAGTGACTTGCAAACAAACTGCTTCTCCACGTTTGGGAGAGGCCTCTTTGGGAACAAAGTTTATATTTTCGGATTTCTTCCCTTACTACTGTTCTTCTCCAAGAGAACCTCTGGGTGGGTTGTAGAGTCTCAGCTCATGGTGACAAGAAGCTGAAGGGAAGACAGTGGCCTGTGTACTCAGGACCCTTGTGTGGTCTAACATTATTCTGTATTTCCCTGGCTGCAAGATGCCCTGCTGTCCCTGGTGCTGTGGTCTACAAGTCTTGAGTAATGGCCTCTTGTGTCTGAATCAGGCTGGGATTATCCCAGCTAAATGAGCTCCTTTCTCAGGCCTGCCACTGAGTATCTCCCTGTTTTGGATCATGATTTGCGGCCTGGGTGTCTCCCTTGTAATCTATGGCTTGTAGGATCCTTGAGTCTTAGTATTCCCCTGATTCTTCTCTCTTCACCTGTTAGGTTCTCCTAGGTCATTCCACAGTACATCAGCAAGTGGCAGGTGCTTCCCTTGTGGCTCCTTCTTCCTTGTAGAACTGTCAGCTGGGAAGTAGAGGCCTGGATGTGCAGGTACAAGAGGAGGAGGACACAATAACCTGCCCACTGCTCGGAAGCTTCCTTTCCCCAGTCCCCGAAGTCACCAGTACCGCGGAAAGGTGAGGGAGCTCTCTCTCCACTGGTCCACAGCTATTCCTCGCCTCGATACAATGTGCCCTGCTGTCATATGGGTGTCAGGAGATAAATTTTGTTTCCTTATTCTGTTTCTTGAGGTATTTCTGTTTACCCTTCAAAATGTGGTTTCCCCACATCCATCCCCACCCACCCCCACTGGAAGAGTGAAGTGTCTGCCAAAGGGCATATTTTTTTATGAAAAAAGGAAAGGAAATCATATCAGTTTATTCCTTTCAACGACTGTCTTCTTTTCTCCCACAGTCTGTGCCTGTAATTTTGCCTATCAAATCCTGTGCAATGAGAGATAGCTTAGGGTATGAAGGAATCACCACAGACTTATCGAGAAGCACAATGTCCCGTACCCGTTAGACTCATTATGTGCTAAGGACACAAAATATTTCTGTCCTTGAATTTGCCTTAGAGCACAACACACTCAGAAAACAGAATGTTAAGGCTTCCTTTGTTATATATGATGATGCAAGAAGATTCTACATCACAGGAAATGGTTGTTGAAAAGCCAGCCAATTCCTAGAGATCAGGCAGGGAAAATTAACTTGTGTTTCCAGGTGAAATTTGGTTGGCATGATTATCCATAGATTTCTTTGAGGTGAAATAGGCACATTGTATTGAGGTGAGGAATAGCTGTGGAGCAATTGAGAGAGAGCTCCCTCACCTTTCTGCGGTACTAGGGACTTCGGGGACTGGGGAAAGGAAGCTTCCTAGTAGTGGGCAGGTATTGTCTCCTCCTCCTCTTGTACCTCTTTGCTGCTTCCCCTTTCTTCTTTCTGCCATTTCCATCTCTCAGAGCCCAGTAGCCATAGTGTAGCATTAGATCATACATAATTTATTTCATCATTTATTCAGCATTTATTGAGTGCCTACTGGTGCCAGATACTAGTCTGGTTATAGAGAGACAAAGATTAAAGTTTCTGTTCAGCTGAAATGCTTGGACAAGGGGACTGGCTTGTATGAGATGGGATTCGAGGACATTATTGAATATGGGAGGATGATATCTTTGGGAGTGGCGATGGGGTGATGACATTTGAAGGCCTATAGAAATGGGGTTTGGAGAAGGGAAGAAACAGGGACAGTGTTGTTCTCGAGACTAGCAACACGCAAGGTCTACCTTGAAGGTTAGTTTGGATCATAGACTCTAGATTAGGATTGGAGTGAAGGAAAATGGCTGGAGTAACATACCTACTCAAAATATTGAATGCAGGGCAGTGATGGTATTCTGGAATCAGCGAGGCTCTTGGTGCCAGTGGATCATCCTGTGTGTGGGTGCTTCCTTCCTTCCCTGACTCCGGGAGGTGAAGAGAGTCTTAGTCCCATGAATTTATTGTGATGAACTCAAGACAGCTTCACAAGAATGGATACACAAGAATGGAACTTTAGGGACTACAGGTTGTCCTTGAATGTTTCATTCTATCCCTACATGTACGTTCCACAGAACTGAAGATTCACTAACACTATTTTATTTCCTCTTTTATTGTGACTACTTAGATAAAGGATTACCTCATATACTCACATACCCTTCTATGTTCTTAAAATGTAATCCAAACACTACAGCACATATTCTCAATTCATTTTTCTCTATATACTTATATATTTTTTCTGCTTTCATAAAGATAGGCCTTCACCAGCCTGCTTAGCAGGGGAGACTAGAAACACCCACTGACTCCAGCTGTAGTTGTCAAGGGTGCTCCCCTTGCTTTCCTGGTAGGATTTGTTCTAGCACCCTCCTTACTTTTCTCTGTTCAATGTTGTTACGCTGAAACCTGATCTTTTAGAAGTTGTGTCTTGACACTGGATTCAGTAATCCCACAGGTAGAAGAAGAGACGCTGTTGAACCAGGAATACTTAAGGTTCTCCTTGACTGTGACCAGTCAACACGATCATATTTTATTGGCTAAGGTGATTCTTGTGCCCCATCAGAATTTAAGTAACAGGTGGTGCAGTATAATCTGTTACACAGTTTCAAATGTGCAGCAACCACATGCCACCAGCTCCAGTGACTATTACTGTCGCACGTGAGGATCATCTGTGATTCTTGCTCGCTTTGAGAAATGACTTATTTAATTCTGAATCTATCTTTCTAAAAAATGTCCTTTTCTCCGTGTAAGACATGAACTGGTTCAGTAGCCCATTTCTGTGTTTAAGAATCTTACTTTAAGTTGATTCAGCTTATACATATTTGTTGATTTTTTTTCTGATGGAGGTATTGTGTTTGTTGCAACCTGAAAGTGTGCTGCTCCTGGGGTGACACACTTTACAGACAAATACTTGGATTGGAGTAAGATGACTCTTCCTCTGTAGATGTATTCAATATAGGAAGAGAGTCGTGGAAAAGTGCTCCTGAGTCTGCTTGGGAGCGCTCAGGACAAACCTCCTTATACAAAAGAAGGTACCTTGTGCTGTACTCTACGTCTCTTCCTTCCCTCTTGTTCTGGCCTGAAATTGTTTTCATTTTTCAATGGAAGCTTTCATGTGCTCCAAGAAAATTCATTCTACTTTCTTCCATTTTCTTTTCCATGCAAATTGAGTACAGTTCTTTCCATTTCCATGGATCCACTTCTCTTTCTTCGGGTTCCTTTTGAATTGTACCTTGCTCTCGCCTGCTTGTGGATGAGTGACAAGAACACAGGAAGTCAGGCACAGTCAGTCAGAGGAGGCTGGCTGGAAAACAGCCTTGATTGCTTTAAGGGAAACAGAAAATTTAAGCATTGTTTTCTTGATTACTTGGAAAGAATTAGCTGTCCTCCAGGAGCTATCCTGAGACCAGAGAAGATTGTGGCTTGATTTTTTCAGGTGTTACCCCGTGTCCCTCAGACAGACAAGATAAACTGCTAGCTCGCTTTTCCCAGGGTGTCTTACAGGAAGCCCTTCGGCGAAGCGTGTTGTCTTCGGCTTTACCCGTGCTGCCAGAGTGGCATCGGATGTTGCCATGGTTTGTTTTCCTTTTGGTAGCTGGGAAATCCATAACTTAGTGTTCCCAGGAGACATTTTGCAGCCATTTCTGAGAGTCATCTTCCTCTATTTCTTCCAGTCTTTACATTTTCTACAAACAATCTGCAAAACCCCTCACAGGTTGTATTTGTTCATTGTCATAGACCATAGTTGTGGCTGAAGCCATGGGGAGAACCTCCATCTGTGCTGACGTGAGTTTCCTTCCATGTGCAGAGGCGTCTGCTAGTATTAACTCTTGGCTTTCCTCTGACCCATTCCTGAGGGATTTCACTGGTTGATAAGTTTGGAGAGGGTAAGCAAAGCCTTCTTTCCCTGGAGACCTGCCTTCCCTTCACGAGCACCTGACATGCTCTGACCCTTCGGGGGAAAGCCCTCCTAATTCTGTGACTCACTTATCACACAGTTGGCTCTGTGTGCGGCAACATGACCCTTTTCATTAGTAAAGGTGGTATCTAGACTTCCATCAGTTGTTCTTACTGTTCTTTACTTGCTCAGAAGCTGAGGGAGTAGGAGCATGCTACTTACTGAGCCTTGTTTGGCCTGGAGATTACCAGATAGCAAGTGCCCTGAGCAGTGAGAGGCTCGGAGGGCACATCAACCAAGGCATCCCAGAATCAGCCGTGGGTTTCCGTTAGCACTAGAGGTTCACCTGGGCTGACTTTTCCAGACAAGCTTCTCTAGTGACTCAGGCTCCCCCCTCTTCTCTCTCTCTGCTTCTCAGCTGGGGCATCAAAACGCTATATGGCACGTTAGGATGTCATTGTTAGATTTTCTGCATGGTGCCTCGTGTGTAGCAGGTATGAAATACATGGCTACTGTTCTTATCATTGTATTTTTTGTTCTTTCCCATTGGATTACAATCCTAAGCTGCTTTGGGACAAGAATTGTGCTTTATTTTCACAACTTGCAAAGAGTTACCATTTTTAAAATAAATTTTTGGAAGAATTGCTGGATTTCTACCTAAAACTGTCCTATAACTGCATTTTTTTGAGAACTTCTAAAAGTCAAGTTGAAGTAGGAAGAACTTCTGTCCTAATATTCAAAAAGATCATTGGTTTTCAAGGTGTGTATGTGTATGTTATGCGTATACTATTTTGTGAACAAATAATAAAAAATACTGAATAAAATCTTTAAAGGAACTTTGAAATAATCCTATTCATCAGGAGTTAAACACCAAACGATGTTTTGTGAGTCAAGAGTGTGTGTTGCTCACTTTCCTTTTCTACGCTGGGGTGAAATCTGGGCAGCTGAGGAGTCTTCATGCCATCAGTTAGACTCTTGGATTAGCATACCTCCTAAAGTTGACCAAAAGGCTTTTGTCCACACATCTGTAAATAGACTGAGACCCTTCTAGAACTAAAAGAAAACCAGGCAACCTCAGCACACAGCAGCCACCTGGCAGATGAGTGCCATCTGGAGCAAAGCCGCAGGGCTCAAGCAGTGTAACTAACATAGCCAGACTGCAATCAGGTGGGGTCAGACGGGGACAAATGGGCCTGTCCTTGTTGCGGAAGGAAGTCCAGTAGTCATTTCTTCTCTTTCTTCTTTCTCATCGCTTTTGCTGCAACTCCTTCTTTCTTCTTTCCTCCCTGTGTGTTCAAGGATCAAAGCATTGAAAATAATCATCCTCGGTGGGAGCGTTTTACAAGAAAAAGTTGTGGTGTTGCCAATTATTATATAATTAGGTATTAGATTAACTGTGTGAAGCAAGAAAAGTAAAGGAATGAATTTGCAAGAGGCAGTAGAGTCTGCACAGGGTGCCCAAAAGCAGCGGCTGTTAATATTAATAGGCACTGTGGAGATGGAGCTGAGGAGCACGGGCTCATCTTCCTAGCCCTCTCCCTTCCAGCTGTCACTTGCCCATTCCCATCTGTTCCTTATGCTCTAATAAACGATAGCATTAATTTATTTAGCACCTCTCATCAGAGCCCCCAGGGCTGCTGCAACCCTGCAGGGATTCTCTGCCAAAGTGTGACAACTTTGGAGTGGACACATGGCCTGCTGTTTCTGGATGTCAGTACCAGATTCTGAAATAGGTCTTTGCCTTCAGGGATGCTCATCATCAATGGCGTGATTTCACTGTTGCCCTTTTCAAATCCCTTTAGCCTTGGGAAGGGAAAAGTTGGCCCATTTCTCCAGGGCTGCAAACACCCTGGGAATTGCTTGCCTGCAGAGGGTCTAGAATGCTTGTGGGTATTTAGTGGTTGCTTTTGGAAATGTTTATTGGCCTTCTCTTGGGTCTTTTGGATGTGCCTGAGGGAAAGAGAAATATGTAACATTCACATTCTTGAGGGTAATATCAATCTTTGAGCTAGTTACTGGACTGCCAGGTGCCTGGACTCATTTCTGTGGGGCGCGAAGACCGCAGGCTGGGGAGAAATGAGTGCAGCTGCCTGCCTCATCCACGGACAGTTTCTTTTTTGAGCTTGCACCCTACTGTTCATTTGAATATTACATAATTTTAGGGAAGGGCACATTTTGAAATATTTGAAAGAAATTTGTTGTCCCGGACTTGAAATTCAGTAGGTTAATTCAAGTAGTTAAAAACATTTCTTGATTTCTTATAAAGTAATGCTTTGGAATTTAGAATTTTTAAGCCAAGTGCAATTTGTTGATGGTGACAGTTTCCAGAAAATAGAAGAGGCAAATGCAAGAAATATTACATAGGAAGCCAGGAAATCCCAAATATGAGATTCTTAAAAGGAAATGGGAACTAAGTCCAGTAGTTTATGTGGGAGGAGGGCACCAGAGAGGTTGAGAGGCCCCGGGTTTCATTTCCCATGTACCCACAGGTTTCTGGTTTGCTCAGCCAACTCCCCCCCCCCCCCCCCCCCCCCCC
>PVKB01003226.1:20378-206992 GCA_004027205.1 Ctenodactylus gundi | reverse complement strand
CTATTCCCTCAGCCCCCAAATTTAAAAAGATCTGGGAAATAGCAAATACTGGGCTTCAACCTGCTAGTGTTTGGCCCTGATTTTTTCTTTTATTGGAGAGGCGTTCTTTTGGGCTACATATAAAATATAATATAGTTAATGCATATTACTAGTAAAATATCCTTTCTAATTTTAAAATTATAATAAAGAGAAAATGAGGCCTTCCCCAGTAGTGCAGGCCTATAATTCTAGCACTCTGAGTGGCTGAGGCTGTAGGACCACAAGTTTATTCCTAGCCTGGGCAATGTAATGATTTAATGAGATCCTATCTTAAAATCAAAACTAAAATATAGTTATAGGGTTAGGATATAGCTCAGTGCGGAGGCCCTGGGTTCAATCCTCAGTACTACCAAAAAAAAAAAATGTAAAAAAAAATAATAATAGCAAAAAAGGGGGCAAATGAGCTGTGGACAACAGGTTGGATATACCCGTAGTAGGATCCCCAGTGTATAAGGCTCAATAAATCCTTGGTGAGTGAGTGAATCATAGTCGTGGGTGGGTGACTGCATTTATGTATATTTGGTGACATTCATTCATTCCCATCCTGTGAAGAACAACCTCTGGTTTTTCTTTGAAAACAGACTACTGCCTCCTAGGGAGACACAGCTCAGACCTACCTGACTTCTGTTCAACTTTAGTAAGAAGAACCTATTAAAGCTACAGTGTGAAATGATTATAAGCCTGTCAGCCAGTTAATTTAGTTCTTAGTCACTGCAAGGAGAAACAACCCTTGCTAAGTACGATAGAAGGAAGAGAGACTGGTTCTGGGCAGTGCCCGGGTCCTCTTCTCTTTTACATGACCTATGTGGGGAGTGAATGACCATTTGTCCCTTCCCTATCTCCCCTACTCCCAGGATTTTTGTATTTTTTATTGTCTTCATTAAAGCCTTAGCCTCATGCAGTTTAAGATCCATCAGTTGCCGCAAAAACCGGAGTAGAAGAGACATGCTCACTCTTTTTTCCCAAGTCCTGTGCGTCCCCGAGTTTGGACTCAGCCTTTTCCTAGAGTAGGATTTGAGAGCAACATTTTGTTAACAGTTAAATATTTTTAGGTGTTTTTAGCTTCACGGGTCCCTAGGTTTACTCAGGTTCACCTGTGCTCTTTCAAGTGCGCCATGAAGTGTAATCCTGTGCATCTTGCATCTTGTGGAATCTGTGTGGTCTTTATATTTCTAGTTAGGATTCTGATTTAAATCACCAGGAATTTTCAACAATCATTTCATAGTAAAAAAAAAAAAAAAGATATTCTGAGTCTAAGACATAAAAACAAAACAAGGCATAAGTTTGTCTAAGGAGTAACATTCAGCCTTTCTGAAAATATTGAAAAATTGCCAAAATTATTAACTTTTTCTCCATTACTAGAGATTGAGCTCAGGGCTTTCATGTTAAGTTACATCCCCTGCTTGTATTTTACTTTTTATTTTGAGGCAGTGTCTTAATTGCCCATGCTGGGCTTGAGCTTGTGCTCCTCCTGCCTCAGCCTTCCAAAATGCTTCCAGAATACCTAGTTAGACTGTGAGTATACATAGTAATATGTAGAGATTGAACCCATTCCCTATTTTGGGCTGATGTTTTTAATGAAGTAAATATTTAGCATGTATCATTTGAGTGCTGTTAGCGATCTTGTCTGAATTGTCATTGATTTGGATTACGTTCATATGCGGTTTGCCGAGTTGGGTAGTACATCTTAGGTTGGGAAGATAGAATAATGACCTGAGATACTAGCGTTCACACTTAAATTCTAACAAGAAAACAAGAGTTGGGACAACTACAGAACAGTGTACTTTGTTTAGCAAGCAAAAACAAAATTAATTGTAATTAAGTTCCTGGGCTAAATTCTCTCTTTACCCTGGTTATTTAAAAAAGGGGTGTGTTGAAGCATGTCAGTAATTTAAAGGTTTCCTGGGAACTGGGCGTGGAAGTGCACGCCTATAATCCTAGTATTCTAGGTGACTGAGGCAGGAGGATTCCAAGTTTCAAGCCCAACCTGGGCCATTTAATGATGTAGCAAGACTGTCTCAAACTAAACAATAAAAAAAGGATTAAGGATATAGCTCAGTGTGAAGAACCTCTGTTCAATCCCTAGCACTACTGTTAAATAAATCGGACATTGTAATGTGTCTAAATGTAGAGGGGCAGACATGTCAAGTACTCAGAAATTAGGTTCACTGAAAATGATTTTATCAGTTTAATAAATGATACAGCGATGATTGGTTATACTATGTGAGGTCTAAATTAAGAGGATATTTATAAATCTAGACTTTGGATTTTTTTTCTACTATGTCTGAAAAAGATTCACGTCCCAGCTCTTTACAACCATCCCAGTGAGTGCTTGTATCCAAACTCTGGTACATGTGGCCATTATCACTCACATCCTTTATCACTTGTGAACTGTTGTCTTCTCTTTTACAGAAATCAGCCACAGGAGACAAAATCCACACTTTTCTCATCTATGATAAGGGTCAGGGTATAGTAGCTAGTCAAATACCTGCTTCCTTAGACAACCCAGGGTGATCCAGTAAATCCTATGTACTCTTTAATATTTGTTGTAGAATCCACATCCACATTAGGTACTTGGAAGGGAATATCTGCTACTCAGTTTTTAATTTCCTCCTTTCTTTTCTCCCTCCCTCCCCTCCCTTCTTCCCCTTCCTTCCTTCCTTCCTTTCTTTTTTAGACAGTCTGGGCTGCTATGTAGCCCAGGCTGGTCCTGAACTCCCTGGGGTAGCCTGGGCCCAGCTGCCTCAGCCTCCCAAGTGCTGGGATTATAGATATGTGCCCTCGTGCCCAGCTTTGTGTCAGGGGAATTGAACTCAGGGCTGTGCACTTATAAGACAAGCACTTTAATGGCTGTGCCATTCTTGCAGCCTCTTGTCCTCACGTTTTTTTCCTCCTCCAAGTAGATAAATTTTTCCTCTGTCTAAGACAGAAGCACTAAACTTACTACCTTCTCTATCGTTTTTTTTTTTGGAGGCAGAGTCTTGCACTGTAATCCAGGCTGGTCATATGTCTCTTGAGTGCTGGGATTACAGATATTTGCCACCATCCAGTTTATGTGGTGCTGGGGAACAGAACCCAGGGCCTTGTGTTTGCCAGGCAAATATTCTAACTGCTGAGAGACCTTCACACCTTATTACCTTCCTATTGAATAAACTGTTTTTGTAAGTCATTTCTAACTGCAGCCCACAGCAGGACCTCAAGAATATTCATAAGAGCTGGGGCTGGTGATGCAGACCTGTCATGCTAGAGGCTGAGGCAGGTGGATCACAAGTTTGAGCCCAGCTTGGGCAACTCAGAGACTTGGCGAGACTCTGTCTCAGAATCAAAACTGAATAATGACTGGAGATGTAGCTCATTGTGAAGGCCTTGGGCTCAATCCCTAATACTAAGTAAAATAAAATAATAAAATTAAAAACTAAAAATCCAGTAATTCAATATTAATAAAGTGAAATTAACAGTTCCTGGCCTCTAATCAAAGGTTACCAGGCACACAAGGAACAGGAAGTCACAATCTATAACAAGGAGAAGAATCGCTGAGACCAACCCAGGGCTGACGCAGATGTTAGACCTATTGAAAAAGGCAATAGAATGAGGTTTTAAAATGCATTCCATAAGGGAGGGGAGGAGTGAGTGAGGATTAGGGGTAAAAATGAAGTAACTCATGCCCACCCACTGGACCCCCAGGCTGGCTGATGTGGGGAAATACTGGCTGGCCTGTGGCAAGCCCTGGGGACGAGATGACAGAGAAGGCAGAAGAGTCCATGAAATGACCAAAGAACTAAGAAATAGAATCATCACCCTTGGTTCCTTCCTTATGGTGTCCTAGTTTCTAGTTCTGGTCTTCCTTGAGACTTAAGCTCAGCTCTGACTTTGGATTCTGTAAGAAACCATTCTATTTGAATACTGAACTCACCTCTTTTTGAGCTAGCTGTATATGCTGTTGAGTTCTTGTCATCCAAATAAATACATAAAATTTAAAAAGTGGGGGACCAGTTCTAAATTTTCTTCCTTGTTTGTTGTGTTACTTGTCCTCCATTACAGTAACAGAATACTTGAGATTTTTAATTTAAAGAGAAAAATGATTTAATTTGACTTAATGGTTTCCAAGGTTTCAGTTCATGGCTTTTGGCCTTACTACCTTTGGGCTTGTGGCTAACAGAACACTATGGTGTGGCATAGAGGCTAGGAGGCAGAGAGAAAGGGCCAGCATCCCAGTAGCCCTCCCAGGGTGTGCCCTCATATAGCTCAAAGACTTCCTTTTTTTTTTTTTTTTTTTTTTTTTTACAGTGTTGGAGATTGAGTCTAGGGCCTTCCAGCTCTTAAGACAGACAAGTAAGCAAAACCAAGGTTGCTAAGTTGCCCAGACTGGCAATTAATTGACCCGAGCTACAACACCTGCATTAGGACCTCTCTTCCCTGCTCCCTCCGTACCTCGTCCCATGTACCCTGGAGTACTGGGGATTGTTGGTGCAAAAATATTACTGTTGCCTTAAAGAGAAAAGAGATAGTTTATTCTGAAGCCAAATACAAGTGACCTAGGCCTGTGAACATGAATTCAGGCTTGCCCAAATAGCATGTTCCAATGAACAGCAGTTACAGTATTTATGGTTATGGATGGAATAGAGGAAAATCATAAAGCACAATTTGAAAGCACTGGTGGAAGCATCAGGTAGGCGGATCACCCTGACACCAGCAATCTCTGCTGTAGGCCTCAGATGTTATCCAGGGGCATTCTTAGCTTTCAGATTGGTGGGAAGCTAGGGGTTTTGCTTTTACAACTTAAAAGGGTTACTTAGTAATTATAGGAATGTTACATATCAAAAGATGTATCACAGGATGTTAAGTCACATGCGGGGGTGGAGGGTGACAGATGTGACATGAAAAGGGCCAAGATAGCCCGCCCCTGATAATCTGGCTATGAAAACACCCCAACTCTCCATAAATCTTTAGGAATCCAATTAGCCAATCTCTAGGAGGCTTATTGTGAAGGAGGCTGTTTTCAGGGAACTTCAGTTATCAGGATCAAGCCTAGGGTCTTCTCACTGAGCTCTATCCCTCGCCTGTATTATTTTTGATTTTCACACAGGATCTCTCAAAGTCCCTAAGTTGCCCAGTCTGGGCTTGAACTTGCAATCCTTTTGCCTCCGTCACCAGCGTACTGGGATTAAAGGCCTGTGCCAAGTCCAGT
Organism: Ctenodactylus gundi; assembly: GCA_004027205.1. NCBI lineage: Eukaryota > Metazoa > Chordata > Mammalia > Rodentia > Ctenodactylidae > Ctenodactylus > Ctenodactylus gundi. Next base: position 201,765 of record PVKB01003226.1, on the reverse strand, counting down.
TGACCCCTCTTAAACGTTTCACAGCTTCCCGGTCACAATGCTGGAGTCAAGGCTTGTACGTGCTTGCCCATAGGGGAAACTACCCAAGCTGCACATTTGCTTTAGAATAATGACACTGATGGTTTCTCTGAGAAACCCACACTAGAAAAAAATGAACGAGGAAAATAAGAGTGATGGAGGAAAACAGGAAGATAGATTTTGTGGAGAGGGAAAGGTGGGGTGAGAAGGAGGAAAGAAAGTAAAAATGATCATGAATACATGCATAATAACTAGTTTGGGGAAAATAGAATAATTATGCTGAAATGTCATATCTAGGTAGAAGAACAGAAACAAAACCAGTTAATTTCGAAGTCTTAGTCTTTCTAGGCCCCTCTTTGGAATGTTCTCGTGTTTGCAGGTGAGTTTTAAGGCTTTAATTTCTGTTGACTCAGAGCAAAAGCTATTGTAGTGAGTGCATTTCCTCTCTGACCATTTGGAGTGCCTAGGCATCGGTGCCTCTCAGTGTTGGTCTAAAAGTCTGGCAAAATGTAGGGGTTCGCTGGGTGTGGTGGTGCACATTTGCAATTATGGCACTCAGAAGGCCAGCCCTTTTTATTTTTGAGACAGCGTTGGTACTGGCAGGACAGCACTTTAAAATTATAGCTCATATTTGCCAGAGAGCATACAGATGTCCATCCCCACCTTCCCTTGAGAAAAGGGCATACATAGCAGAGGTGTAGAGATGCAAAAGTCCCCTAGGTACTCGGCCCCTTAAAGGAGGAGGAGGCACCAGGCAGGAGAGAGGCCCTTTCAAGGCCAGGTTATATGAACAGGAAGGCTCTACCATTGCCTGGGAACTTCCTTTCATTTGGTAAACTTAAACCTGTGACCTGAGATAGAAACGCAAATCCTTGTCTGACTGTTGACTTGGCCTAATAAATAAATTGTCTTGTAAATTCAAGGGCAGGTTTTTAAAGTAGGCACTTTTGTACTGAGATATAAAAGACTTTGCTCCTCTGAAATAGAAGAAGGTGATGATTTCAAGTAACTATCATCTTCTCTGAAGCTAGCTTTTGAATAAACCTTTTCCTATTTACCTGAAGAAGTGACTAATTTATTTATTTATTCATTTGTTTATTTTGAGACTGGGACTTGCTCTGTAGTCCAGTGTGGTCCTTCATTGTATAGCCCAGACAAGCCTTGAACTCAAGGTAATTTTCCAGCTCGTGCTGTGCAAAAGTTTTAAGTGCTAAGCTGTGTCCCCAGTATCCTCCCCTCTCCCTTTAAATTTATTTTTATTTATTTTTATTTTTTATTTTTAGCAGGTTGAGCCTGGGCTGGCAATAACAGGGTCTCACGCAATTGCTAAATTTCCCAGATTGGGCTTGGATTTGCAACTCTCCTGGTTCTGCTTTCTAGAGTGCTGGGATAACAGGCCTATACCACAAGGCCTGTTTATTTATTTATTTATTTTATTTAGCTCAAGTGAATAATAAAGCACACTTTAGGCTGGATCTTGCCGATGAGCATCACAAAATCTCAGGACTGTAATTTAGCTCTCAAAATTCTCTCTTCTCCACTCCCAGCCCAACCCAGCCCAGCCCAACCCAACAATGCTAATCATGTCCTTTACTTCAGTGCTACACCCCAGCCCTGAAAACTCGCCTTTTAATAATTAATTACCCTTTTCATCCTCAGTGCCCTTGTTTCTTACAATGTATCTTGTGATTTTCTTTTTCTCCTTCTCTAAGTGACAGAGTCCATGTTCCTTTCTGGAGGTTCTGGTGATCTAAATATTGCCGGGGGAGCTGTGACCTACTTAGAGAAGGTCTTTGTGTGGAGGAGCATGTTTGTCCCCAAGGTAACTGGGTTCCAGAATTGCCCCTGTGAAAGCAGTCAGACTTGCCAGGTCTTTTGTTACACACACAATGAAGCAGTAGGCAGCCAAGAAGAGAGGAAGGTGGCATTGTACTTGACTTCCTTGAATTGAGAAGCTTCATTCATCTCAGGGTTTTCTACAGATTCTGTAACAGTTAAGGTTGTGAGCCAGGATTGAGGAGCTGACCTTGCTGAGCGGCTCAGTCTGTTTGCTGTGAAACACTTGTCCGTTTTGTTAAGTGGGCCATCATGCTCACAGGGACATTGTTTTTCTTTTGCACATGACCATATCATGAAGTACAGCAGGATATTCCCTGTTCTAAATTTTTGAGACAGTCTTGCTAAACTGCCCAGATGGGGCTTGTGTTTGTTATTCTCCTGCCTTAGCCATCCAGATAGAGTGCTAGGATTACACATGTGAGCCACTCACTCAGCCAACAGTCTAGTCTCTTTAGATAGTGGGGCTACCGGGGCAGCAGAAACAGCCTAAGAACCTGAGTTGGATTCCCCAGCACCACATAAACTGGGTGTGATGGTACACACCTGAAATCCCAGCGCACAGGAGGATTGCGGTGAGTTTGAGGCCAGCCTGGTCTATATAGTGAATTCAGGACCAGCCTGGTCTGTAGAATAGGACTTTGTCTTAAAAAAAAAATACTGGAACTACCAAGATGACTGCATCAAAACTTATGGTGTGCCTTTTAAAATGTTTGCATTTATTCACACCCTGTTTTGGGGCCTGATAGCAGAGTATCTCTGCCACTTGATCTGTCATCTATCTGGAGTAAGATCACTTGCCATGACATTTCCCCCCATTCACTTCAGGATTGTAATGTAAGTAGGTGTCTACCTAGAAATAAGAAAAAGAATCATTTGAAGTGATAAGTAAGCAGGGCTGCTCTCTGTGGTCATTATCAAGACTTGATTGGAGGACATGCAGTGTTTGTTAAAAGACTTATAGTGAACATAGAGGTGTTTTATGTGCCTTTGGCCTCTAGGAGGCAGCAGGATCTAGTGTAAAATGCCAGGACCCCGAACAAGGAAACTTAGTGCTTTGTCATTTTGAAAACTTTCACATATGAAAAAATTTGCCCATTGACTCATAGTAGTTAACACAGGGAATTAATAAAATAACACCTGATAGTTGCTGAGTCTTCAAGAAGGCTATTTTGTGATTGTGTTGTTCTTCTTGTGAATACTTATAAGGGGAAAATAATTTAGTTTAATGTGTTTTTCTTTTCTGATACTGCAGTTGGAGTCCAAGGCCTTTATCCTGAGGTACATCTCAGCTCATTTTTACTTTTGAAACAGGATCTCACTAAGTCGCTAAGTGGCTCAGCCTGGGCTTGAATTTGGGATCCTCCTACCTTGGGCTCCCAGAGTGCTGGGATTACAGTCTTGTACCAAAGGGCCTGACAATAAAGCAAGCAAAGGAATGAATATTTTCAGGGCTTGAAGCTTTTCCAGGGCATAGACCCTTCATTTCTTCACTTCAGTCCTGTGTAAAGCCAACACATGCCATACCGTCATTCAGAGTTGGTGTGGTGCTATCTTCCTAGCTTGTGTTTTTGCTAACATGCTGTGATTTATGTTTAGTTATAATCTGAGAAAACCTTAGAAGGGGAGAGAAAGCTTAGCAACAGTTATAGCTCACCTGTAGTAGACGATGTGTCCTTTTTTTGCTGTGATGGTGGAGTTTCCCATGGGATCAGGTGAAATCAGTATGTGCCTGTGCAAAGATTGGTGCAGCTGTGGCTGCGGGAAGACTTGTGCATGTGGTTGGACCAGGGATAAGCAGCATCCTCTGTTTTATCTTTTTTTCCTTCCTGTTTCCTGTTTTTACAGCACCTGAATGATTACTCGTTTGTGACGTTCATTAGAGTATCACAGTAAACAGTGAAAGGATACTGTGCTTTTGGCTTTCCTGGAATTTCCAGTTTCATAAAATTTATTCTGCACAAAACCAAAGAGATTGAAAAGGCGAAAGAAGAGGGGGGGAGTTTATAGTCTCATTAATGAGATTAATATTGCCGTTATTTTTATTAGCTTAACTTCAGATCCGTTTACACTAATAAAACATCATAAAGTGTAGATCATGCCCTCATAACTTTGAATGCATTTTTTTTTTTTTTTAGACAGGGTCTTGCTCTATAGCCCAAGCTGGTCCTGAACTCACTGTGTAGCCCAGGCTGGCCTTGAACTCATGGCAATCCTCCTGCCTCGGCCTCCAAAGTGCCGGGGTTACAGGTGTGCACCACCATGCCCAGCTTTATGTGGTGCTGGGGAATCAAGCCAAGGGCCTTGAGCTGTCTAGGCAAGTGCTCTAACCACTGAGCTATTTCTTTAGCATGTGAATGTACTTTCAATCCAGAAAGAATTCATCAGAGTAGTCAAAAGCTATACTGAAAATGATAAATGTTCAGAAGAGCCATTGCATTGTATGTATTCTAACAGGTCCAATAGAGCCTTTCCCAGAAAACAGATCGTTCAGCATGTTCTTGTTGGGGTAGTCTCTTGTTCCCGATGCCGCTGCCTCTGTGTACTGGAGACACGAAGGTCTTCAGTCCAATAATGACTGAGCTTTCTTTTCTTTATGTTTCTTTTCTATTTTTTCTCTTTCCTTTTCTTTCTTTCTTGTAAATGCTTGAGTGTCCATTGTTCCCACTTTGACTGGGTAATGAGTGGGACAGGATGGGAACGGCCAACAGGAATTGGTATCACTATTTCTCAGCCCTGTACTGGGCAGGAGTGACTTGATGTGGGGAGCACATTATTTAGACAGCCTTTGCTTGTGTCCTTCCTTCTTGCCTTACTTCCTCCCAGAATCTTCACAATGAGCTCCATTCTCCACTCTTGTTATTTATTTATTTATTTTGAGATGGGGTCTTGCTAAGTTGGTCGGGCTGACCTTGAACTTGTAACCTTCCTGTCTCAGCTTCCCACACTGCTGGGATTATAGGTATGCACCACTATACCTGTCTAGAAACATTTAGATTTTTTTAAAAAAAGCATTATAAGACTTTTATCACCTTCTTTTTATGTATTTTACATTATGTCATTAAAAAAGTTACTTATAGGTATATGCATCATTTCTACCAAGGAAAAAATAGTGTAGTTTCAAGCATTCAATGTTAATATTGTTTACATATGTGTGTTTGTGTATGTATATGTACACACACACATTGTGACCACTGGAGAGATTATGTCAATTTGAGGCAATTAGGAACTGTACCTGGATTAGGGTTTAGGAACCAGCCTAGATTAGGCAATTAGGAACCAGCCTGGATTAGAGTGTGAGTGATTTGTGGGCCAGTGAATGAGGGAAGAGCACCATCCCAGATGGGGAGGCCCAACTAGGAACTTGAACTGTATAAAAGGAAAGAGGAAAGATTGATACAGCTTTTTCCCCTGGGGAGAGACTGGACTTGATGGGACTTTGTTTCCTGTTTGCGATGTCTTGAGAAGCTGCCTTCACCTCTACCTCTGCCATGTACTTCCATTGCTGCCAGCTGCACCTGAAAGGACTGTGACTTTCTGAAACTGTGAGCTAAAATAAACCTTTCCTCCCCTGAATTTGTGGTATTGAGTCACAGCAACAAAAAAGTAACTAAGACACACATACACATATATATATTTCTAACTGGAAATTGGAGTTACGTGGATCGTCATTGTGAGGCATTTTATATTTTAGCTGAAGTATGCCTCGCTTTAGAGAAAAGAGCAAGTATAAGTGAATACACTTTAGCAGGAGAAATTCAAGTAGCTTATCTGTTTGTGGCCTTGAATACTTGTAATTAATTTAACTTTATTTATTTTTGAGATTAGGTCTTGCTCTGTAGTCCAGGCTGGTCCTAAACTTAATATGTACCCAGGCTATCTCAGATTATTATAAGAAATAAAGCACTGATTATACAACTGTTTATTTACAAAATATTTTTCTGCTATATTTTCTGTTCTTTTGGTTTTACTTACAAGGAAAAGTTCTTGTTTCTAGAAAGCTCTAATGGTGCTTACTCCCCTCCTAATAGTGTGTAACTACAGGTAGTTGGGGAGTTAGCTGCTGAGACTTAGAGAAACCTACTGGCTGGGGTTGGGGCCAACATGAGGTGTTGAAGCACTTGGCTAGCATGTGTGAGACCTGGTTCAATCTCTAGCACTAGAAAAATAACAAAATATAAACCTGATGATGGCTGGCAGTTACTGGAGTGTGTTCTGTATGAAAAATTCACTGAGAGTAGTATAAGCACTTTTCTTCGGGTATACTTATTCCCATCAAAATAAATACCTAAGTAGCAAATGCGTTTAAGTGGGTAATGGTGACTTTAAAAATCTGAGAGTTGGCATGATTCCAGAGCTAGTAGAATAATTTTACAACTGCTTCCAACTCTTCAACCTTTGAAGATTTACTTTTGAAACAAAATTTATGTTATAATAGCTGAGCCTGATGACACAGGCCTGTAATCCCAACCCTTTGAGAGGCTGAGGCAGGAGCCTAGCCTGGACAACTTAGCAATTTAGTAAGACCCCATCTCAAAATCAAACCTGATAAGTGGACTGAGGATATAGCATAGTATGATAGCCTTGGGTTGGATCTTTAGTACTAGTGAAACAATTGTGTTGAAAATGCCACTACAATAGAGTTGTGAGTGTTGTGACAATCTGGGTAAAGTGCCATGGAAATCGCGAGAAAGAAGCAGCTCCATCTTCCAGGGCAACTTGTGAGGCTGTGTTCCTGGAGGATTAGAAAGAGGGTGCCCAACAGGAAATTCAGGGAGTAAGTATGTTCTGGGTGAAGGAGAAATATCTGTACATTCAAAGAGCTAAGAAAATTGTCCTGACCAGTCCTCTGTGTCAGTCTAGTCCAGAGAGGGCTGTCCGCAAGATGCTGTAGTTCTGTTTGCTTAATTTTGGGGGACTGAGCCTTAGAGGGGAAGAGCTAGGAATTGTTTATTTTCCCAGTGTTGACTTATAAAAGGAACCATTAAATGCTTGCTAAATGGAGGAAAGTGTGCCAACTTGAAGGGCTCCGGAACAAGGCACAGCCTGGTCCCTAGGAAAAGGTGAGCTGGAAAAACGTGAGTTTGGAGCTAGACTTCAAAGGGAGCTATCCACTTTGGTGGTACTGGGAATGAATTCAGGGCCTTTCTTCATTTTGCACTGTCCCCAGCCCTTTTTAATTTTTATTTTGAGACAAGTTTTAGTTAAATTGACTAGGTTGGGCTTAAACTTGTGGTTCCCCTACCTCGGGCTCCTAGAGCTCTGGGGTTACAGGCAGGCCACTATGCCCTGCTCACCCTAGGCTTTTTATGACACTTGGCAAATTGTGTGTGGGGGGGGGGGGGGGGGCGGTACTAGGAATCAAGCTCAGGTCCTTTGCATTGAGCTCCATTCCCAGCCTGTTTCTGCGTTATTATTTATTTATTTACTGAGATAGAATCTCACTCTGTAGTCCAGGCTGGTTCTGAACTTAATGCTCCAGCTCACCTTGAACACACGGCAGTCTTCCTGCCCTCAGCCTCCCAAGTGCTGGGATTATAGGGGGGCACCTCCACACCCAGCTTATGTGGTGCTGGGGAATGAACTCAGGGACCTGACCGCTAAGCTATTTTAGCAGTCTCACTAAGTTGCCAAGTTGTGTGACCAATGGACAGCAGTGTCAGAGGTGTGCTGCATTGCTTCTAATTTGCGTCCGCCATTCTTCTGCCACGCTAAAGCTTCCAGCACTGCCCTTTTTGCAGGGTAAACTGTTGAGGACTTCTGAGAGAACAGGGTGATGCGGCCAGGTTGATAACTTAAGAAGGTAAGGGTTGTGAGCAGGGCAGAAGGTGGACTGGAGAGGAGAAGGGACTGATGTTGGTGAGGAGGTGGCGTGGAGAGTTTAAGGCAAGACTGGGTAGACATGGGGTGAGAAGGGTGGTGTGCAGCAGTCCAGTTGGTGGGGGGGAATGTTAAAGCTCAAAAGTAGCCATGCTAGTGTTTCTTAGATATGTGGAAAATGTGCCTGTACTCACTAGTATACACTGATGGCAGCTTCCTGGCCTCAGAGTCAGTCACTTCGCTGCCTGTGGTAGGGAAGGTAGGTGTCCTGAGAGAGGGGACCCCCAGCTCAGAGAAGTGCGGGGGCTCTTTGGACCTTTCCGAGCGCTGCTATACACTGCTGGTCAGGAGCGCCTGATCTAGTGTGTTGTGGAATGACTTGTGGAGCTTAGGAGTTAGGGAGAGCGTGGCAATATTCTCTTTTCCCTCCCACAGTTTGAAAAAAAGCCTGACGGGAGTCAGAACAGCAGGTGAAAGGTAGGGCCAGCCTTCCTAATTCTGAGTCACATGATGCTGTAAAAGTAGTGTTGTGTAACCAGACAGAACGGTAAGCTGGCCAAAATCAGCCAACTAGTCGATAATCAATTAGAAGTATCACAAAGATCTTGTGAAGCCTGAATTTTCAGCCACTGTTGTGTGAACTTCACTTTCTGTTTTATATTGCCTCGAGGTAGCAACTAGTATGGACTCGATATTTGGAACAGTGTTCCATTTTCTCTTTGTATCTTCTTATTTGAAGTCCTATTTTTGCATATTATGTGGTAGTAGACAACCAATAAGTACCCATATCTTAGAGTGCAAGTTGAAAGTTTTAATGGAAAGCTGAGCATGGTGGTACAAGCCTGTCTATAATCCCAGCACTTGGGAGACGGAGGCAGGTGGATTGTCCTGGCCAGCCTGGGTTGCACCAGTGAGTATAGGACCAGCCTGGGCTACAGAGCGAGACACTGTCTCAAAAAAAAAAAAAAAAAAAGGCGGGAAAAAAGAGAAAGTTTTAATGGGTTATATGGTTAAAAAAAACAAGCTGGGGATGACTGGTCAGAGAGATGCTCAGTCAAAATCTTTTGCCAAGGCAAACAGGTATTGGTCATTTGAGGATTTATGAAGATTCTACTTGGTCCAAGTAACTGATTTTCTTGCATGTATTATGTGTGTGTGATACATGTTAATAGTCACCTTTTAAGTCACTGCTTTATTTTATTTAGATTTTTTTTTTTTTTTTTTTTTTTTTTGAGACAGGGTCTCACTCTATAGCCCAAACTGATCCTGGGTTCACTATGGAGCCCAGGCTGGCCTTGGACTTAGCAATCCTCCTTTCTCAGCCTCCCAAGGGCTGGGATTCCAAGCATGTGCTACCACGCTCAGCTTATTGTGGTGCTGGGGAATCGAACTCAGATACTTAGCACTTGATGTAGCACTTGCTAGGCAAGCATTTTAGCCACTGAGCCATTTTATAGCCAGCAAAGCTGAGGCCTGGAAAAGTGAGAATGTGCCAAGACTACAGTTACTGTATTAGAAGTGGAACATTTCAGCCTTGGCTTCTGACCTCAGCTCTTTCTGCAGACTGTTTCCAAGGCACAATTGGCCCCTTGAAAATGTGATCAGCTGGGCTAAAGAACGCAGCTGGCTTTGCCCAGAGCCATCCTAGGTGAATTCTTCAATGTCTTATACATGCAGTAATGTGTGTTGTTTTGTGTTTGAGATCCATAACTTATTCATCATACTAATAGTTAATGTTTATTCTTCTAAGTTTGTCTTTGATAATAGAATATTTAGGTAGGAAAAGTATTGTTTTGGGAAAGTGTGTTTTGAAACAGGATCCCTTGGAAAAACCCCTAACTATTCAAACAGTTAAAATGGTGTAAATGCATATTTGACTTTTTTTTTGAGGGGAGCTTTTTTTCAGATGAAAATTTTCTTTTTTTTCTTTTTTTGAGACAGGTCTTGCTCTGTAGCCCAGTCTTGTCTTGAACTCACTATGGAGCCCAGTCTGACCTTGGACTCACAACCATCCTCCTGCCTCAGCCTACTGAGTGCTGGGATTACAGGTGTGTGCCACCACACTCGGCTTATGTGTTGCTGGGGAATCGAACTCGGATGCTTAGCGCTTGACGTAGTGCTTGCCTACTGAGCCATTCCTTCAGCCCCAGATGAAGATTATCATATTGCTTCGTGATTAAGACTATCTCAGGATCTCTAAGCTTCAAATCATTCCTCTCATCGTAGAAGTCCCGTGGAAGATCCGGGGCATGGGGCCGCAGAGGCTTTGCACACACGGCGAGCACCCACGGCCTCCCACCTACTCATCTGTCTCTCTGCTGCTTCCTTTGACATCTCTTTGCCAGGCAGTTTGTTTGCCTGCTGCGAACTTGCCAGGAGTGGAATTTGAACCCATGTGTTTGCAGAGATCCCTGAGACAGGCCACAGGCCAACAGAGACCATCTGGTGGGTGTCAGGAGCTGTGTGTTTCTGGAAGGGCCGCTCGCTGTGCCTTGCTGCTCCCATGGGCATGCCCTTTGCCCCCCTCGGCTAGCCTTTCTTTGCATCTCTAGGCACACTTTAACCGTGACCTTTTAGTTTTGGGCTTAGTCTAGCTCCTGCATTTCAGGTGGTTGCTAGCCTGTACACACATTGTTTCTGTGAGAGGAAAGTTAAGGGGGCAGTTGTTTTTTCGTTCTTTGTCTGTCGCAGGCCTACCCTCCTGGGAGGTGTCAAGCACATGGTCATGGGAAACTTGGAGTCCAGTTGGGCACTGGGGAGGGCTCAGTTATTAATTAGTATTACTGCATTGTCTTTTTAAAGACATGACTGCCATGTTTTCTGGTTCAGGGCTGTTAGCTTTCATTACCGTGCTCCTTGTACATTCTCTCCGGGGTTTGTTCCTCTTCTGTGTCGTTGCCGTTTTGGCACTCCCTGCTCCTCCCTGGGCATGAGCGTTTGCCTTCTCCATCTACGAGGAAACCACAGAATTTGTGTGTGAATGTGAGACTGGGGATTGAACCAGGGCCTTCACACTGAGCTATATCCCCATTCCTTTTTATTTTTTATTTTGAGACAGTCCTGCTAACTCAAAGGTGCTCAGGAAGGCTTGAGCTTGAAATCCTTGTGCTTCAGCCTCCCAGAGTGCTGGGGTTATAGGCATGTGCTGCCAGACCTGGCCACTATTTTCTTTTATTTAAAACCAAACTTAAGATTGGACATGGTGGCCTGTAATCCTAGCCCTTTGGGAGGCTGAGGCAGGTGAATTGTGAGTTCCAGCCCAGCTTGAGCAGCTTGACAAAACCCGGTCTCAGATAAATAATAAAAAGGTATTAGTGATATAGCTTAGTGCAAAGACCCTGGATTCAGTTCCTGGTACCGTGAAACAAACAAAAACCAGATCAAAACAAACAGAGAAACAAACAAACAAACAAACAAACAAAAACACTTTTTGTCCAAATGGGTTTCCAAATATTTTTAAAAATAGGCAAAAACCAAGATTTTATAAGTATAGAAATGCTTGAGACCCAGCTTAATGGTTCTCTCTCTAGCAGTTGTTGGAATGAAAGTGAGAGAGGGAATGCCACCAGCTCTTGCTGGGTGGATACTTAGAAAACATTGTGGATGATCTCATGCCCACTTCCCAGTTGAGATGAGGCTTCCAAGAGCATCGGGAATGGGCTCCCCAAAGACGCAGCACTGGCAACTGAGAAAGTGGGAATCCCATACCGTGATCTCTCTGGAATCCCGCTGGTCATTATAAACATGATGGTACTGATGTTTCTTGGAAGAGATAACGTGTGTAAAAAATAAAAAGCCTACCTTAGGGCCTACCACAGAGGAGCTAGCTGTTTAATGATGCAGCTTTCTGTCTCTTTGTAGGTTTCTGAACTTTTCTGTCTCTCAATGAAGCAACTGATTAAAAATACAAGCATGTAAAGGGAGTTAGCTGCAGTGTTTCCCCTCACTGGGAAAAAGAGCAGCTTGCAATAATAACTTGTTACATAACACTGTGCTTCTTTGTCTCTTTTCTTACCACCAGCTGTGAGGGGACCACTCAGAGTGCTGTTCTATTTTGAATATAAGTAGAAACAGAAAGATGTAGAAAACTAGAGAGTCATTTTAACTTTTTTTTTTTGACACTACCGAGAATTGAACCGAGGGCCTTGATGCTGACCTACATTCCCTGCTGTTTTATTTTTTATTTTGAGACAGTATCTCACTAGGTTGCCCAGGCTGGGCTTGAATTTGTAATCCCCCCTGTCTTAGCCTCCCACACTGCTAGGATTATAGACATGCACCATTATACCCATCTCAATTTGACACTTTTTGATAGCTAGGGCATAAGCACTTAAATATTTCTTTTTAATCAGTAAGCCTTTACAGACTCCGGCTGCCAAGGAAGCAGTAAGGAAAGTTCTGATAAGTTTTGGACAGAACCTAGAAGTCCATTAATTGGGGAGGCGTGTCATCAGGGCCTTTGGGCATTACTGCCTTTCAGGTATTGTGTGTGTTATCACATGCTGTGCACACCTCTTGGTGCCCTCCCATAGTCGGGCAGCCCAGTCACTTCGAGTCTAATAGGTGGATCAACTCGGAAAAGCGATTTTCTACTTGCATTGTCCTTGATGCCTCTGTAAAGCTGTACTCAGGCCAGCTAGGCCTGGAATCACAGTAGTTTGAGAGTCTGGGGCAGGAGGAACATAGTAACTTAGTGACTTAGAGAGACCCTGTTTCAAAATCAAACCTTAAAAGGTCCAGGGATGTAACTCAGTGTGAATGCCTTGGGTTTGATTCTCAGTATCACTAAGAAAAAAATATTAAAAAAGAAGAAAAATAAAAACAGAAAAGCCCACCTGTATAATATTTTACCACCTGGAATGGTGTTAGCAAATGCGGGCCTTCTCCATAGATGGCTTCTCTGAAAATGAAGTTTTTCTTCCTGAAGTCAGACTTGGGAAGAAAGCACAGGAACCAAGAAGGGTCCCCATTCCTCCGCCCACTTCTGCCTGGAGGCTGTGGAAAGCATGCTCTTGGCTCTGCCACTGCCACGCTGTTGCTGTCTCCTGAACACTAGGAGGCAGAGGTGCTCTGTGGGCCTTTGGATCCTGCTGCCACTGTGTGGCAGGAGAGAGGCAAGAATTGGCCAAACTGTAAGGTCAGGGAGCCTGGTGAACTTGGTCTGGGGGGAGTGGGGTGGTGGTGGTGAAGAAGGGCCAGTGTTCATGGCCTATTAGGGCTCAGCAGGGAAAGAATGTGTGCGTTGAAGTAACTCTAACCAACCTCTAACTGCCATATTTTTGCCTTTGATTTAAAAAAATGTTTTGAAAAAATTTTAGCACTTAAATATATGCATTAATTGTATTTTATGTTTTATATGTGGCCCAAGACAGTGCCTCTTCACCGAAAAAAAGAAAAGGGCAACTAGGCCTGGTGGCACAGGAATGTAATCCCTGCACTCTAGGAGGCTGAGGTAGGATCATAAGTTCAGGCCCAACCTGGGCAATTTAGCAAGGGAGACCCTGTCTCAAAATTGGCTGAGATCCTGTCCCAGTGAGAAGGCCCTGGGCTTGATCCTCAGTACCGCCAAAAAATAAAACAAGAAGAGAAGTAAGGGCAAAAGCCCAGCAGTCTTCAGGTTGGGCATGCTTACCCTAGAGTTATTTCATGCCACTTACTTTATTTCACCTCCGGGGATGATATTAGTTGCTGAGGTTGTGTCATCTCAGAGGCATGGATCCTAAAATCTTAGCTGTTAAAAGTTGTGCAAATCCATAGGAGATCAAGCACTGGTATCCCTATTTTACGGATGTATAACTGGAGGGTCCTAGAAGCTGCCTTGTCCAGGATCACATCTAGTTACTGGCCAAGCTTGCTCTTAACTTCTGCTGTGCTAAGGAAGCTGTTGCTTTTGATGTAATCTACCTATGGAAAAAATTAAACACTAGAAGATGCTCTGGATACTACCTCTGATTATATGTAATCCTGATTGTCGACCCTGTGCAGCTCAAACCAGATGCTCCCCTTCAGCAGAGGCTGGTTACTATACTTCAGTCCTAGTCTATAAGAAAACACCCGTTGATCGATGCAGAGCTGCAGAGTCCTAGCAGTTACCACAGTGAATTGTGTGGTTTGATGAACAAAGCTTATGTGTATACCTGGCACCTGCACTCTCCCCTCAGCTTTTTGTGTCTGTCTCTTATCTTTATGTATGTATGTATGTAGTGGTGGGGACAAGTGCAGAGCCTTCACACTGAGATATGTCCTTGTCCAATTTTAGTTTTGATTTTGAAACAGGGTCTTATTAAGTCACTGAATTGCTTAGGCTGAATGTGAACTCTCCATTCTCCTGCCTCAACTTCCCAGAGTGTTGGCATCTGCACCACTGGGCCTGGCTTGTCTTTTGTATTGAAATAAATGTTATTTAGGCAGGAGGCCTAGCTCAGTGATTAGAGTGCTTGCTTAGGAAGACTGAGGCCTCAGGTTTGATAGCTCAGCACCATGTACTAGGTGGGCATGGTGGTACACACCTGTTATTTTTGCACTGAGAGGCTGAGGCAGGAGGATTGCTGTGAGCTGTGGTCACGGCAAGGGACTTGTAGAAAGTCATGCTCATGTTGAAATTGAGTGTGTCACTTTTTCTAGATGCTGCCGGAGGGCCCTCGGGAGGGCCTTTTGGTAACTTGAGCTTCTGAGCAGCAGTCCTCAGACTTCCCAGCCACACCCAGTTGTGCCTGTGCACCTGTGCCTGATTGTTTGGAATACAGCTGACGCTTTTTATGTGCACATGTACTCTGAGATTCTTTATTTATCAGACTCGCTAATGTGGTAGGACCACAGTTTCCTTTCTTAGAGGAAAAAGACAGTAAGAAGATATGCTTTCCTTTCACTTATTTTTGAAGACCTTCCTGGTTGGCAGTGTCCCAAGGCCAAACTCCAAAGGAGAAGTTCACACCTCATAGAGGGTGTCAGGGTGGACCTGAGTCCGTGGCGCTCCCATGGCACTTTCAGGACAGTGACATTACCGTCACTTCCCTCCACACTTGCTGGTGCCACAGCTCAAAGAAAACACACTGTAAGTACTGCGAATCACACTTCCCGTTTACTCACCCTGTACGTCTTTTAAAAGTGGAGAGGTTCTTGTCATCAGTGTGCTTGTGTTACCGCACATCGCTTGGGGAGTGTGCTGTGACAGCTGTGGTAAAGCAGGTGTGATCTCCCGAAGGCAGATGTAACTCTGGCCTCTGAGGCTGGTAGAATTGGGCAGCTAGTGTTGATCGCGTGCTTCTTGTTCAGAACTTTGTGTGTTTGATCTCTTTTGCTCCTCAGAGACAACACTAGGAGTGAAAAGAGAAAACCAGTCATTGCAGCTGGGCCAGTGGTGCAGGCCTGCAACCCCGGCATAGCCTGAGGCAGGAGAATCACAAGTGTTTGAGCCCAGCCTGGAGCAGCTTAGTGACTTTATGAGTCCTTGTCTTGAAATCAGAAAATAAAAAGTCTGGAGATGTAGCTCAGTGCAAAGACCATGGGTTCAATCCTTGACAGTAATGATAATAGTAATAATAATAATATTATTATTAATACAAGGGCTGAGGATGTAGTAGCTCACCACAACCAGAACTAACAAGTAAACAAAAGCCAAGAGTTGTGAAGGCTTATTCTAAGTCACCTAGCTAGTGAGAAAGAGCAGAGCTTCTACACAGATCTTTCTTCAGTCTGAATCCTTGAAACTCAAACCCTTCACTTTATAGCTGCGAATTCCAATGTCAAGAGTTAACTGTTGATGTAGATTAAAACAGTACGTCTTGAGTTAGCAAGTTAGTTTAAAGAGTACAGTCTAAGTATCATTCATTGTTATTGGTGAAAAAGAGTCCAGTCATCAGTTATCTTAGGTGTGTTCATTTGGAGGAGTGAGCCAACACTTCCTTTTGTCTGTGCAGCAAGCCCATAGGTGGCCCTGTTTTCTGACTTGCCATCTTTACTGTTGTCTGGAAACCTGCGAGGTGGGTGGGGCAGATGGTGAAGCCTCTCAGAGAGTCTGAGTGACTTCTCAG
The DNA here is from genome assembly GCA_004027205.1 of Ctenodactylus gundi. Taxonomy (NCBI): domain Eukaryota; kingdom Metazoa; phylum Chordata; class Mammalia; order Rodentia; family Ctenodactylidae; genus Ctenodactylus; species Ctenodactylus gundi. Next base: position 186,058 of record PVKB01003226.1, on the reverse strand, counting down.
GCTATGGCCCACCTGCCTGCCCTCTTCTGTACAAAAGTGTCAGTCCTGTGGCCACAAATATTATAAGTAAAGACTTGAGGTCACGATCAGTAGAAGTTCAGCCACTTGGGAGGCTAAGGCAGGAGGGTTGAGAGTTCAAGGCCAGCCTATGCAATTTAATGAGATACCTATTTGAAAGTTAAATTTATAAAGCGATGAGCTCAGTGGTAGAGTGGTAACCTGGGAAGTGCGAGGCCCTGGATCGTATCTGGCATACTACCAGGAGAGAGAAGAGGGGAACACACAGAGAAGGACAGAATGACAGAGGAGGTAGACTACACTGTGTCTTTGTACGTGGGTTTAAAATGTAGCCATAGGAAGTTGACTTTGCTGGTGCTGTCTGTTGTGATGTTTTAGATCTAGAATGTCTCCAAAAAGCCTCATGTATTCGTTTTATTTATTTATTTTGATACTGGGTCTTTCCCTGTGGTGTAGGCTAGTCTCCTGAACTCACTGTATAGCCTTGGCTAGTCCTGAATTCACTGCAATCCTCCTGCCTCAGCCTCCTGAGTGCTGAGATTCTGGGCATGAGCCCCTATGCCCCATTTTTATGGTGCTGAGGAATCAAACCCAGGGTCATGTGCACACCAGGCTAGTGCTTTAACTATGAAGCTACACCCACCCTCCCACCTGCCCCAACCTCAGGTATTTGGATGTTGTAGGTTATCTAGAGATTTTGCCTGCTGTTGGTGGGTAGGGCCTGGACCGGAGGGATGGGTTACTTGAGGGAGTGCAGGCTGTGTGGCTATGTGGCCCATCACTGAGGGTGTGGCGCAGAAGGATAGACTCTTGCTTTGGCTTCTTGTGTCTGTCCTTCCCTACTCAGTGTTGGGGCAGCTGTCTCTGTCAGGCTCTCCTGCCATTACCGGGTGCCATGAAAGGACTGAGACCTTCAGAAACTGAACTAACATGAACCTTTCCACCCCTAAGTTGTGGGTGTCGGGTATTGTGTCCCCAAAACAGGAAAGTATCTAAGGCATATATAAAGTGATCCCAAAACGAAAAGTGACTATTTTACATGTTAAGGCACATTACATAGCCAGTAAGTAGCCAACCCAATAGGTGAGAAGTATTCTCTGAGTTCTGATTTCCTTTCTGTGTCATTTCTTCAGGTTTTTTGCTAAGCAGTCATTTGCATGTGGCGAATGAAGAATGCAGTGTAGACAAACACTGAATTAGTCATGGTTTTTAAAGTGTACGTGGCCTCACTGTCGCGAGCACTCTGTAAGAGGAGACAGACGGGACAGATGCAGATGAATTTATCTTGGAAATGTTCTTTATTCACACAACAATCAATCCAGTTCATAAATTAGATTATAATAAATCGATCAATTAATTAATTAAGCAGGAAAGCAAGCGTTGTTCTGCCTCCTAAAACTATTCCTGTCCTAGGTCCCTTATGCTCACCATGCGACATGGTCTTGACTACCAGCGACACAGCCGACCCACGTATGAGCTTGTCCAGGGCTCGCCAGTCCATGGCTGGATCAGGACCCGCCGATAGCTGCCCAGCTGGACAGTCACTCCTTTTCCAGGGGTTCTCGCTCTCGGGATGCGAGGAGGTGTAATCTCGCACTCAGAAGGCGAGGAGGATGGGGATGAGCAAGACGCATCTTGTGTTCAGAGTCTGTGACTCCTTTATCGACCCTGAGCTTAGGGCCAGGACAGCTTATATACTGCTTTTATGCCTGCAGGCTACAGACAGTGATTTTGTCGGGGTCCATACGCAGGTGAACAGGGGTTTTGGTTATTGATCATACAAGGGCTTTGTCCGCAGGCTACAGATAGCGATTTCATCACACAGGGACCACACTTGGGTGGCTCACAACTTATCAGTATCATACAGAACTTTAGGTAATTTCCAGCAATTTACTTAATAGCACTTAATATGGGTTTACTTTACCAATGCCTTCCCATGTGCTTTTCACATTCTACCTGTGCTCCAGACACTCATGCAGCTAAAATTCATGATTTTATAAGAGATTAAAGAAAAAAGACCAATGTGCATGCAGCATTTATGCTGTGTGATTATTAAAAGGCTGAATAAATAATGGAAGAGTAAGAATGGATATTTCCTGAGCGCTTCCTTTGTGCAGAATAGTGCTCAAAGTGTTTTAGCTGTTTTGTCTCAGAAAACCTTTGTCACAATCCAGATGCAGGTGACTGTTAAGACAGTTTTCCCTGATGAGGAGTCCAAAGTTGACTTGGTTTCGAGAATCATGGCTTCCCCAGCACCAGAACAAGCGCAGCGTGACTCAGCATCCTGTACTTATAGTAAGTCCCCACTGCTGCCTCCTGCTGCAGGACAGAGTGAACTCACGAGTTTCTAGGCAATGGGCCGTCCTTGTAGTTGTAGCGCTCATGTAAGGTCTGCACTTGCACAGGACACTTACCTCGTTTGGCCGGTTTCCTTGTCTCTGGTAAGATAAATAGTCGGTGTTCTGCCTACTACTCCAGTGAGGAATGAAGATTAGAGCTAGGGAACGGTGGCTGTGTGGGGCAACATGGTAGAAATGAGAGAAAGATGGGGGAGGTAAAGACTATAGGAATTAGTAAAAAGTAGTTTTTAAAATGTGTATAGGCAAGGAATTAGTATGAGAGAAGGAGGTTTTTTTTTTTTTTTTTTTTTTTGCTGTAGTGGAGATCAAATCTAAGGTTTTCATATTGAGCTACATCCCCAGCCATTTTTAGTTTTATTTTAAAGACAAGGTCTCCCTTGTGTCACCAAGTTGCTCAGGGTGGGCTTGAATTTGGCAGTCCTCCTGCCTCAGCCTCCCAGAGTGCTGGGATTGCCGGCCTGTGGTAATGGACCTGGCTGAAAGAGTGGTAATTGGAAGTATGTGGGTCCCAGGATAGGGTCTGCAAACCCACAGGTGGAGGGAAGAATAGGAGTAGACACCACAGAGCTTGGTGAGATAGTCCTAGCAGTAATGAGGAAGGGGCTGGTGGGAAGGGAGGACAGAATAAGGAACATGAGGCTTGTGACCTGTAAAGGGCTATGTCAACTTGAAGGAATTAGGAAAGACTGGCCTAAAGTGTATAGATATGTGAGTGACCTGTGGGCCAGCAAATGAGGGAAGAACACCCACCCCAGATGTGGGTGGCCCAACCAAATACAAGGAAGGAAAAGGAAAGATTGTTACAGCTTTTCCTGGGAAAGCTCTGGCCTTGGCAATTGGATTGTTTGTGGACGTTGACTCGCTTCTGTCTACAAGTCACCAACCTTCAGGCCACAGCAGACTGGCTGTCCTGCAGTCCCTGACAGGTGTTCTACCTCACAGCCAAACAGCCATTGGACCCTCCAGCTCTTGCACATGCAGGCTACCATTTTGGACTTTCTCTTTCCTCCGAGTTGTAAGCCCTCCAAATAAACCCCCTTTCTTTATAATTTCTGTCAATTCTGCCTCTTGGAGAACCCTAACCAGTGCAAGGATACATGGAGGGGCTGTAGGGAGAAAGCCCAGCCACAGTTTGTGGCTACTATGGCTTAGCTGGGCAGATGTTTGTGAGGAGATGTTTGCAGAAGAGGGGCATTCCATAGTACATAAAATGCTTGTTGGTGGTGCTGGGGCATTTGGGGCAGGTCAGTACTTCTGTTCCCCACATAGGATATTGCATGATGCATGGGGTCAGAGGTCATTGTGCCTTCTACCACTGCCTGTTACCTTCCTACTTTTCATTTCCTTCCCACAGTGATCTCAGAAGGACATTACTTTGAATCTATCTGCCTAATCATGTGGTGTCCCCCCATTTTATTGATATTAATCATGTGTTTTTAAGCTTATTTTTCCTCTGCTTTTCTTTTTAAATGCTGAGGTTAGAACGCAGGGCCTTCACAATGAAATATATCCATAGCTTTTCCAAAAATTATATTAAATTTTTTTTGACAGTATCACTAAATTTCCCTGGCTGGACCCAAACTTGTGATCTTCTTGCCTCAGCTTCCCAGAGTGCTGAATTTGTAGGCCTGCACCACCACATCTGGCTGTGTTAAAGCCTTAAGAAGAAAGCAGAAAGAGCTTTCAAACTCACTGCTCATTAGGAATGTAATAGGTCAGAGATATAAAGGTATCCCTAGCTGTAGCTGTTCCAGGGATAGGCCTACATACCTAGATGGCCTGATTTACTTGTGAGTACTGTGACAGGAGAAAAGTTATGCCACTTTCATTTGGAGAGGCCACATACCCTTCATGGTGTGACCGTTCCTGTGCAGATGTTACGCTGCTAGTTGCTAGGCTGTGAGTTGGCAGGAGGACCCTTGTGTGAGTCAGAATCTCCATAGAAACAGAGCCAGGTGGGAGCATGCATAAGGTTTAACAGGCGCCGCCTTGTGGGATGATGGAGTCTTGTAGGTCTAAGTCTGTGATGTGGACAGCAGAGTGGAGGCCTGGGCTCCAGGAGAGCCAGTGGTGCAGAATGCCAAAGGCCTTTGCTAAAGTAATTTGGGGGAAAGAGCTGGTCTTTTGCTCTGTTTAGGCCTTCAGCTGATTCATACGAGGCCCACTTGCATTATGGGTCAAGCTGCTTTCCTCCAAGCTCGCCAATGGCTCACCAGCCATCGCACCTGCCTAGGTGAGGCCCCCTTTGAGGACATTTTCCAAGCCTGGGACTTTCCTCTTACTACAGTGGATTTAACTCAACAGGTTCTGCTGGGTGAAAATCCTAAAGCCCATAGATGAGAAAGCAGTTTCAGTGTTGGAGCAGCTGCGCACACAAGGAATTCAGGTGTGCTCAGTATTGTTGTGCAGATGATCACCTATTGTAGGATTACAATTGGGCAGTAGAACAGTACCTCTTTTGGTTTGTTTGTTTGTTTTTTTTTTTTTTTTGGTACTTGGGGTGAGTGTTACTATGCACATTGCAGTGGACATCTGAGAGCTACAGGAAAGTCCTGTCACCTTTCCAGGGGAATGTGGCACAGGGACCTTAGGAACACCCAGTCTGCTGCCCTGTCCTTGGACAGTTCTCACCTTGTGGTGGTTTGGATCTGAAATGTCCCCCCAAAAGCCTCATGTTCCTGTGGATACTGTGTAGGGTTGGGAGGAAGGGGTGGGTGCTTGGGGCTCGACCAGGGAAGGACGTGGGCTGGTTCCACACTTCTCCCAGTCTCTCTTCCACCATATTTTGAATGAGGATGTCTGCCGCTGGAACTCTGGCTCTGGCTCTGCCTCTGCTCCAGCCCTGCCATGTGATGCTGCCCACCAGTGAACATACTGAGACCTTCTGAAATTGTAAGTTAAAATAAGTCTTTCCTGCCTAAGTTGTGTATGTCGGGTATTGAGTCACAGCGATGAAAAAGCAACTCAGACACGTCTACTTTCATGACTTAAGAGCTGAACAAAGATATGGTTGAGATTTACACAGCAGCTTTTGTTTGAACTTTTATCCCATAGAAGCCTTGGGAGAATCTAACCGAGTAGAGAGACACTTGCATTGTCACTCATATTAATCCAGCAGCTACAATTTGCTACTTTTTTTGTTTGTTTGTTTTAGTGCAGTCCCAGCACCTTCTCACTGAGCTACATCTCTAGCACTTTTTAAATTTTAAGAAAGGTCTTGTTAATTTGTGTAGTTGCTCCAGTGGGGCCCAAACTTGGGATCCTTCTGCTTCAGCCTCCTAGGATTTTACATGACTGCTACCATGCCTGGCTAAGCAACCATAATTTTAAGTCTTCCAGTCAGGATAGGTTAGTGTTTTGCACAGAGATGCTCAATAAATACATAATTAAAAATAAAAAAACCTTTTGGGCTGGTGCGTAGCTTGGTGGTAGAGCACTTCCCTAGCATGTACTTGGCTCTGGGTTTGATCCGCTGCATAAAAAGTTAAATCTTCTATTTCTTCATTCTCTTTTTTGTTTTTTCCTGTAGTCAATGTTTGCCTGCCATATGAAGCTTGCTGGATAGAGACATTAAGTAAATAGAATTTAAATGTGTTCCTTGAGGAGTTTTAAACTGAAATGAACTTGCCTTAACATGAGAATGGAAATAAAGTGCCTGATACAAAATACCATGAAACATCTTTTGGAGTGCTTTTCTGTAACTTAGATTTTTACTTTATTGTAGAGAGCAAGACTTTCTTTAGTTTAATCTGCACAAGAGGTAGTGTGTTTCTCAGTAATCTTTCACGACAAAATGCTCATTAATTAAAAATAGCTGCCTAGTGCAAGAGACGGCTCATGTGGTGCCTTGTGACCCAGTTCTAAAAGCAGGACTGGGCTGCTTGGGCAGCAGGTTAGTGCATGTATAGGCCGAGTGAGTGGGTCCAGGTAAAGCTTGCTGTGTTTGAGGGGACCCAGGTGCCTGAATATTAATGTTTTCCTGATAATAAAAGTCACATGTGCACATGTGTGTATATGTGTAGAAAATGAAACTTCACACCCAAATTCTGGTGTCAGTTTTTAACCAGCATTTTTCTCTCCATATATAAATACTGTATACTTATTTTAACAAACTAGAATTGTACCAGGCTTTCAACTTTTTTTGTTTGTTTGTTTTTGTTTATACATGTTGGAAAATTTCCACACTGGTTTTTCATGATCTTCTTCCTTTATTTACTATCCTTTTTAGAGACAGGATGGCATTTCACTCTACAATTCTGATATAATTTGTCCAAACCTTTTCCATATTAATAGGTGTGTGGGTTGATGACCTTTGTTTAGGAAGCATTTTCCCCTTGAAACCTATTCTCAGGGCAGATAGACTCATCATTGAGCAGATTTCCCAAATGTAGTGTGAGAATTTACTGTGTTTGGTACTTCTCTATTAACTAGCCTGGGTAATTGTGAGAATAGTTATGCTGTCTTTTGAGGGAGCCTGTTAGTCTCCCTACCTAGGGATGCAGAAGGCCTCCAGCCTCCATAGCTGGCCAGCCCAAAAGACTAACGTGACTGCATCAGACAAGGGGGGGCACAGAACCCCCAAAAGCTGGTGGCAGAGCAGTGGCTGCCTCAGTGACAGACAGCAGGGGCTTATAGGAGTGACTAGTGTTAGAAAGCTCACAGGTTGCCGTGACGACAGGTTTTGTCTGCCACCATCTTGACCCTCCGGACTGCCTGGAAGATCCCCATCCCCTTGGTTCTGTCTGTGGAATGTGGGATGTCTCTGCCCTTCGCTGACTTCTTATTCCCGCCTGGCAGGTACTTGATGTCCATGGTCTTCCTTCAGGGTTTCCTGTATGTTGACTTCCTGAGCACTAGGAGATGGCAGCTAATGCTGAGAAGCTCATCCTTGACTCATCTTCCTCCCTGGCCCCCTGTGCAGCTGCTCACTGTTTTCTACTGACAATAGAAATTCCAATTTTTTTTTTAAGGACAACTTGTCTCACTATTGCCCGGCCTCCACTGAGCCCTGAGGCTTAAGCTATCCTCCTGCCTCAGCCTCCCCAGTAGCTAAGACTACAAGTGCACATTACCTCAGAAACTCTTTAATTTGTGTCATTATTGACTGTCTAGACTCTAAGCAAACACTGCTAGATTTAGAAGGTATGGGTTGTGTGCTTAAATATTGTTAAACTGGTCCTAGGCGAGTTTAAAAATGCATTAAAATTTCAGAAGGCAAAAGGCTTTATTGGCTGCTCCACATTATATTTCTTTTCTCTTTGTCCTTTTTTCTTCTTTAATATTGGAGATGAAGCCAGGGGCCTTCACACTGAGCTATATCCCCAGCCTTTTTGCTTTATCTTTTATTTTAGATAAGTTGCTATTGCTAATTTGCACAGCAAAGGCCACATTTGTGATCCTGCTGCCTCACTGCCTGGAGTGCCGGGATTACAGGTGTGCTCCACCACATCCAGCTCACGTCACATGCTTTTGTGTGTAACCAGCCTGTTGTGACTAGAGAGAATGAAGTTTAACGTACTGCCGCAGGGGTCCTGTGTTTCAGTGGGCAGAGCAGACCGGTCTGTTGGGCAGTGGGATGGCTGTGGTGTGCTGAGGCTTGTGTAGGCGTTCAGTGGGACTCAGAAGCTGCTCTGGTCACCTTGTGAAACAAAGTCTGGATTCCCTGGGGGGAGGGAGTGAACACCATCTTGCGGGTCAGCTTTCCATTGCTGTGGCAAAATACTCGAGACGTGTAACTTAAGATAAGGAAATGTCTCTTTCAGCTTAAGGTTTCAGAGATTTCCTTCTGTGGCAACATGGCCTAGTGGATTTTGGGGCTGTGGTGAGGCAGTGCTTCTTGGTGGAAATGCATGGCAGCGGAAAGCTGCTTGCTTCATGATGGCCAGCAGGAGGGATAAAGGGAGCTGGCTGTCATAAAAAGTCCCTTCCCCACAAACACTTGATGCTGCGAATCTGTAAGTGAGGTAGGTATACAAGAACTTTCGTGGTCCAGTCACCTCGCAAATGGTCTACCTTTGGACACTGTTCCCTTGAGGACTAGGTCTTCAACACGTGAGCTTTTCAGGGTATTTAAGATCCAAATTAATAATGTCAGCACTCTGGAAGGGTGAGACAAAAGGATCGCAAGTTCGAGCCTGGTCTGAGTGACCAAGAGTGACTTTGTCTCAAAAAAAAAAAAAAAGAAAGAAAGAAAGAAAAAAAAAAGAAAGCTAGAGTTGTAAATCAATGGAAAGGCCCAGGGTTCAATTCCAAGTAACCAAGTAACTGACATACATGCATACATACATATAGAGAATTAAAGGCTGTGGGAAGATCTCACCCTGATCCACTGCTAATAGAAATATAAAAAAGTGCATTCACTTTGGGAAAATCCAAGTAGTTCCTTAAAGGATTAAACATGTAATTGTCCTATGAATTGGCAATTCTCAAACCCAGGCATACACCCAAAAGAAATGAAAATGTGTCCGCACAAAAACATGTACATGAATGTTTAGAGCATCAATATGATGTAGAAACCGGGCCAAGTGCCCCCAAGTTGATGAATGGAGAAATGCAGTGTAGAATGTCCAGCCAATGGGACCTTTGTCAGCCACAGGGAAGAGTGGAGTGCCAGCACTTGCTACAGGGTAGGTGAGTCCAGACAGTACACTAAGTTTGAGGAGCCAGCCCTAGACCACCTCTTTTATAGTCCCTTCTTTCTGTAAAATATTGGCAACAGGGAAATCCATGTAGAGAAAGTAAGTTGGTGGGTTTTTTTGATTCAGGATCTCACTCTGTGGCCCACACTGGTCCTGAACTCACTATGGAGCTCAGGCTGGCCTTGGACTCACCACAATTCTCCTGTTTCAGCCTCCTAAGTGCTGGCATTACATGACTGTGTCAACACAACTGGCTTAAGTGATGCTGAGGAATCAAACTTGGGTACTTAGCTCTTGAGTTACTACTTTAACCGCTGAGCCATTCATCCAGCCCTGTAAATAGGTTAGTTAGTGTAGGGCTGGTGGGGCTGAGCTCAAGGGTGCTGCCAAAAAGAATAGGCTTCTTTTTGGCGTGATGAAAACATCTAAAATCAACAATTGTGTTTACCCGTCAATGTAGTAAAGACTTTGTGCTGTAAGTTTTATTTTATTTTTGAGACAGGGTCTCTCTCTAGTCCAAGCCAGTTCTGAACTCACCATGTAGGCTGACCTCCTGCCTCTCTGCCTTCCAAGTTCTGGGATTACAGGCATGCACCACCATGGTTTTTGTGGTACTAGGGAATTTAACCTAGGGCCTTGTGATTGCTAGGCAAGTGCTGTAACTGCTGAGCTCTTCCCCCAGCCTGTATGTTGCAGTTTGGATCTGGAATGTCCCCCAAAGCCTCGTGTTTGAATATTGTGGAATACTGATGGAACTGTGTGCTGTTGGGAACTGGGGCCTGGTCAGAGGGGGTGGATCCATAGCTGTACCCCTCCTCTCTCATTCTACTTTCTGTTCCCCGTGCCATGAAGAGCTCTTTCCTGACCTTCACCATATGCTTCCATCATTGCTGTCCGCTTATGAATGGAGTGCGTGTGACCTTAGGAAACTGTGAGCAAAAATGAATCTTTCCTACCTTAAGCTGTGGATGTTGGGTATTCTGTCCCAGCAGCTAATAAATAAGACACTGTATTCTGGGTTTTTATCACAGCAAAGCCTTCATATCTGACCCCTAATTTTGTTTCAGTTACCTGTTGCTACATTGCAAATCACCCCCCAACTTAGTAGTGTTTAAAGCAGTTCTCTTCTTGCTCACAGTTTTGCAGTTGAGTGAGGCCACCTCCTCTCTGGACTGAGCTGTCAGCTTTGGTGTCTTGACAGGGCCATAACTTTACTTCCTCATTATTGGCATGCTTGGTGAGTACATGCTGTCAGCTGGGCAGTCCCTGGAGGATTTCAGCTGGCTTGTTTTCTCCTCCAGGGAATCCTTTTTCAAGCTCGTTGGGCAGCTGCACTTCAGGAAGAAGGAAGAAGTCGCCAAGCTGGGTAGAAATGAAGCTCAGAACAGGCACAGCGAGATCTCTGCTCTGTGCTGTTGAACATAGCGGTTACAGGTCCAGTCGAGCCCGGAGCCTAGGAGATGGAGAACAGACCCGTTTCCTGGGTGGGGGCCATGACAAAGAATTTGTGCTTTTCGTCAGCCCACTATAATCTGTTAGGATGCTTTTGGCTTAAGGTTATGAATTCATTGTTGTCAATACTTGAAGAAAGGTATCAGGATTTGGGGAAAAAAAAGTTAGACTAGAACTTTTCCATATATAGAGCCTCCCTTAACAGCTGTTCGTCACTGGTCCCTGCCTGCCCTGTCCCCGTGGTGGTGCTGGGGATTGAACATGGGCCTTTGCGCTGAAGCACTCCCTCCTTCATTCACTCGCACCCTCAGTTACTTCAGTGTCTCGCACAGGCAATAAGCCACCCAGGCTGGGCTCCAGTTTGTTCTTCACTGCTTCAGCCTCCCAGAATGCTGGGATTCCAGGTGTGTGCTGCCGTGCCAGCTTTTTTGTGGAAATTTTAAATGGTATGTTACAGATGGGCAGAAATTATTTTGTTGTTTTATTGTAGAATTATGTTTTAAAATCCTTCATTAACAGAAAAATACTCTTCCTTTGATTGAGTCGGAATTTGAATGTGATAAGGAAGTTTGCATGCTTTTAGTCACTTCATTTGATCATGATGTGGAAATTTCTTTTTAATAGATTGTCTTATATATTATTAAATGTAGACAAATAATCACCCTTTCATAGACTTATCTTCCTTTTCAAAATAGCGCCTACATGTTGCTGTGAACAGCAAAAGGCCAAACGCAATCACCGCAGAAGTGGTTTTGGGGAGAGAGCCTGAGGGCTGTTGCTATGTGGATCCCAAGGCCTGGGTCAGTGGGACCTTGGTGGGCAGCTTCTTCAGGTGGGGGAAGACGGGACAGATGCCACACTTCTGCTTGTGCTTGTTAGGTTTGCTCATCCAGGACAGTGAATGGCTCCTTGAATTTGTTAAGCGCTTAGCGCAGTAAATTGCTCCCTATCTAATTTGTCTTATTTTCTATTGATTGCTTGAAACAGCACTTCACCATGTAGTCCACACTGACTTTGAGCTCACTTTGTATGGTGGCCTGGTCACGAACTCATGGTCCTGCCTCAGCCTCCCGAGTGTTAGGATTCAAAGTTTGTGCCTCCTTGCACAAGTCTGTTTCCTGTGTTTAATTTAATTACTGTACTTTTGGTTATATTTTTTCTTGACAACACCAAGGCACTGTTAAATGTTGAAATAATTTGAGTACTTTTTTAATTTGGTTGTAAAGATGCTTGAGGCAACACTAATTTTTCTTTTCTGCTTTTAGTTTTAGTTGTCAGGTGTGACTAATGATGCAATCCTCTTTTGGGGGGTGTCTTCTCTTTATGAGTTGTGGTGTCCATCCCTTCCCCGCATTCTAGGAAAGGAACCCAGGGCTTTCACACTGTTCTATACTATCAGCCTGTGTTTTGTTTTGATTTTGACACAGAGTCTTCCTAAGTTGCTGAGTTCCCTAGACTGGGCTCCAACTCATGATCCTCCTAACTCAGATTCTCAGAGTACAGGGATTGTAGGCCTGCACCTCTGTGCCCGGCTGCTGCTGTTTCTCGCTTCCACCCCACCATACTGGGGATAGAACCCAGGGCCTTTACACTGAGCTACATCCCGGCCCCTTTCTTATTTTTTTATTTTGAGAAAGTGTCCCCCTGGAGTTTCCCAGGTGAAACTTGGTTTTGCGATCCTCCTGCTTTAGCTTTCAAGTGTGCTGGGATTACAAGTATGCTCAGTTGCTCATTTTCCCAGGCTGGGCTTAACATTATGATCCTCTTGCCTCGGGCTTCCAGAGTGTGGAGATTACACTCAGGTCTGCACCACCGCATTTGTTCCTGGCTTTTTGTTGGTACTTTATCTCAGTGGCAGGTTTTTATGGAGTGACACCATTACCAACAGTTTCAAAAGTGATGCCTACACTTTTGGTTTAAAGAAATTGTCTCTTGGGCTGGAGGAATGGCACAGTGATTGAAGAGTTCGATTCCCCAGTACCACATAAGCTGGGCTTGGTGGTGCATATTTGTAATCCCAACACTTAGGAGCCTGAGGCAGGAGGATTGCCGTGAGTCCAAGGCTAGCCCAGGCTCCATAGAGTTCAGAGCGAGACCCTGTCTCAAAAAAAAATTAACTCCTTTTGTATTGCCACAGATTTTAATTCCATGTGCTCTAGGAACTGCTAGTAACTGACTAATCCATAGAGTAATTATTCTGTGAGAGCTAGTAAAGCTCTGTAGGGTCACGGTGGTGAGTACAAATAGTCACTGTCCTTTGCTCCTGGGTCTCCAGCCACCATTCTCTCTTTTCATAGCCAGGTATGAAAAGCAGACATAGTTTCTGAAGTCTTAGCTACATGTTTATAGTTTGGTGGTCTCTGAGTTGGTTCTGTTTTGTTCTCCTCTGTCTTCACAGCTGTACACTTAAGTCTTCATCGATAGGGTCTTACTTCAGGTATTCATGCTATTTTAACCTCTTGCCATTAAGACTGTATTCTTGCATCAAATTAAATATTGTTAGGTAGGGCTAAAGGAATAGCTCAGCAGTTAAAACACTTGTCTGGCATGTTCAGTGCCCTGAGTTTGATTCCCCAGCACCACATAAGCCAGGTGTGGTGGCACATGCCCATAATCTCGGTACTTGGGAGGTTGAGGCAGGAGGATTGCCGTGTGTTCGAGGCCAACCTGGGTTACATAGTGAATTCTGGATCAGCTTGGACTACAGAGCAAGATCTTCTCTCAAAAATAAACAGAAAAAGAAAACTAAAAACAAATATTGCCTTAATTAAGCCAGGTATGTTGGGACAAACCTTCAATCTCAATACTCTGGGAGGCTAAGGCAGGAGGATTGTAAATTCAAGCCCAACCTGGACAATTTAGCAACTTACAAGGCCTTGCATAAAATTAAAAGTGCATATATATATGAAAAAGGCTGGAAATGTAGCTCAGTGCAAAGGTACTGGGTTCAGTTCCCAGTGCTAAATAGGGAGGATCCTTTTTTCCCCTTGTTTTGTACATAACTTTGTAATGTGATATGTAATAATATTTTCACTGAATTCATATTTCTGGGCTATTTTAACCCTCCCAAGGTTTTCTCATATAGCCTATTGGAAATTTCCCAAAGCTTTGTGTGACCATTGGAGAGATTATGTCAATTTAAGGCAATCAGGAACCACCATGCCTGGATTAGGGTTTGGGAACTACACCTAGATTAGGAATTGAGAACTAGCCTGGATTAGAATGTGAGTGATTTGTGGGCCAGCAAATAGGGAGGAACACCCACCTGGATGTGGGAGGCCCAACTGGGAATTTGAACTATAGAAAAGGAAGGAAGAAGAAAGATTGTTAAAGCTTTTTCCTCTGGGAAAGCTCTCGCCTTCCTAATTGTCTGTGGAGGCCAAGCCAACTTACTACACCCTGCAGATCTTCATCAGAGATTCACCCCAGTCTCGACTTGTGCCTGTCTGCCTGTTGCTGATCTTCAGTCACTGATCTTCAGTATGTGACTTCGCCATTGTTCTTTGAACAACCGAGATCTGCAGTAGACCCTTAACAGCTGTCCTGCAGTCTCAGACTGGAGTTCTACTTTGTGACTGAGCAGCCGTCAGACACTCCAGCTGTCTCACGTGCAGGCTACCATCTTGGACTATCTCTATCCTCAGATTTGTAAGCCTTCCGTATAGAACCTTTTTTACTATAATTTGTGTAAATTCTGCCTTTTGAAAGAACCCAAACTAAGATACTTTGGTATATTGCCCATACATTTATTATTTAACAGATTTACTTTTCCACTTGGTTTTCTCTCTAGGTATGTAAGCAGCAACATTTATAAAGCATAATTTTCTACCATTAGCACTTCTAAAGTATAAGTCATGTGGGGCGTCTTTGAAGTTATGCAATTTTGAACCTCTTGCAAGTGCCGTGGGTGTTAATGTCCAGACTTGATATATCTAAAAGTGTGACACAGGTGGGGGACACATCATCTACCCTCTAGACTGTTACAGTGATAATTCCTGCCATGGTATATTTCCTGACTTTATAAATTGTATAAAACTTTCCCTTGAGCAACATTGTACGTCTTTGCCACAAATGGATCTATATTTTTTTCTCTGTTAACCACAATCATTTTGATTTTCCGTTTATTTGGACCATTACTTTGGTAGAATTCCAAGCTATTTCTTTTTTAAAAGTGAGATGCCCGTGAGGAGGACCAGTGAGGTGCAGGAGATCACAGGTCTGAGCAGATGGAGAAACATACCACGTCCACAGATTGGGGCACCCATGGCGGGCAAGGTGCTATCTCAGTTTCATGGAAGTTGAGCACAGTTCCTTTAAAACTTATAGTGAGAGTTTTGAGCTGTAGATAAGATGAATCTTAAGTTCATGGGAAGACAAAGTGACTAGAATGGATAAAAGTTTTGAGAAAGAAAAATAATCTGTGAGAAATCTCTGCCTAATTTTAAGATTTATAATAGTCATCAAAAATGGTATTAGAAGCTTTTCCAGATTAGTAATATAGAAAAATATGGAGCTCAGATATAGCCACGTCCAAATAAAACCACTTGATCTTTGAAAACTTGCAGAAGTATTACAATCATTGGAGACTGGTCTTTTCAACAAATGGTTTCCCATTAGATATCTATAGACAAGGGAAAAACAGGAATTTCAATGTAAACCTCAGACTGTGTACAAAAATTAATCCAAATTACCTGAGCATGATATTGCATGTCTGGGGAGGCTGATGCAAGAGGATCACATCTTGGAGGCTGGCCTGTTCAACTTAGTGAAAACTTATCTTAAAGTACTAAGGGGCTGCTGGTGTAGCACAGTGATAGACTGACTACCCCTGGGTCCCATCACCAGTACTGGGCAGAAAAAACTTTATCATTGATTTAAATATAAAACATGAAACTGTAAACTGTTACATGAAGACATAGGAGAGAATCTTTAGTACTTACAGCTTAACAAAAGTTCATAACTCATAACACCAAAAGCGTTATTTGCCATAGAAAGAAACAGGGTAGACTGAATTTTGTCAATATTTAAAACTTACCCTGGCTGTGACTATTAATAGGGTCAGGTGAGGAAAATATATATGTGTTCAGTGGTAGAATATATGCCCAGCACGTGCAAGGCCGTAAGTTAAATTTTCAGCACAAAAAAGGGAAGTACAAACTAAAAAAAGAAACATTCAAGAACATCATATTTGGCACAGGACTGTGTCTAGTAAAGATGTGTATCTAAAATACATAGAGAAGTCTCAAAACTCAGCAGTAAACCCATATGCATTTACAAAATGGGCAGAGCCAGGTCCCGTGGTACGGGCCTGGAATCCTAGCATTCGGGGAGGCTAAAGCAGAGGATTGCCAGTGTGAACCCAGCCTGGACAAGTGCACGACTTAACAAGAATCTGTCTCAAAATTAAAAATAAAAATGGGGGTGGAGGAATGGCCCAGCAGTTAAAAGCACCAGAGTTCAATTCCCCAGCACCACATAAACTGTGTGTGGTGGCCTATAATCCCAGCACTTAGGAGGCTGAGACAGGAGCAAGACCCTGTCACAAAAATAAATGAATAAATAAATGAAAAATAAAAATGGGTTGGGGATGTAGCTCATTGTGATGTCCCAGGTTCAATTCCCAACGCTGAAACCAAACCAAACAACAAGTATTTCATCAGTGACAGGTGAAAATAAGTGCAGAGACAGCTCTCACTAGTACTTACCGTCATTTGTCCCAGAGAAATGAGAGAAGTGGAAAGTGATGTCTGTACCATAACCCACTCTGCAGTGGTGCTCCCACTTCTGTCTGTCATGGCCAGATTGCTACAAACAAGCACTTGTTCTTTAAGATACAAGTGGCTTAGCTCACCACAGTCTATTCTCACAGATGCTGTGGCCCTTGCCAGGCCGGCCTGAGTAGCAAGGACATGACACTAAACGAAAATGAAGCCAGTCTCAAAACGTCACTGCTGTGTGTTTCCTCTCCCATGATATCGTGGAAATGATGAAAGATGGAAACACACGAGTGGACAGGGGGCTCGGGATGGGGACACAGGTGTTGAGTTTGGCTGGATGGTGGCACAGGGGAGCTCTTTGTGGGGCACAATTCTGGGTGCTATTGTGGGGCAGTTGCTCAGGTCTGTACAGGTGACACAGTGGCCTGGAACTGAACACCTGTGTCCATAGTGATGGCCTGGTTTTGTTATCACTCTGTAGTTAAAATTTAAGATGTAATTGCCAGAGAAAGTGGGTGAAGGGCACACTGAGCCTCTCTGGACTAGTTTTGCAACTTTCAATGAGTCTGTACTTATATCAAAGTAAAAAGCTTAAAAAAAAGAGAAAGACCCAGTCACTAGACTGTGCTGCTCCCTAGCCAGAGGTTGCTTTCAGCACTTACATATAAATTAACTCAAAATTCTCTTCAGGTGCCTGGTTCTATAAGCCATGTTTCAGAGTTGCACGACTGCCTGGGCATCTGTCAAAGTCGCCAATCATGTCCACCCCAAAAGGTGCATCCGTGCGTCTCCTGCCTCTGTCAGGCGCTACGTGTGTTGGAACCTATTCATTTCTTATTAGACCATCTCTTATTTACAAACCAAAGAGCCATGGTCTGGATCAGTAATGTTAAAGAGAAATGAATTCAATAGGCTGGCTTTTTTTTTTAATGTTGTGGGTTTTTTTTAAGCCTGTATTCTGTTTTAATAAGGAAATGAAACATTTGCCTCATGTTAGAAATACAACTTTCTTTCTTTCTCTCTTTCTTTCTTTCTTTCATTCGTTCGTTCGTTCGTTCATTTGTTTGTTCTTTTTGGACAAGCTCTTGCTCAGACAGTTAGTTGCCTGGACTAGGCTGGAACTTGTGATCCTCCTGCCTCAGCCTCCTAGTCTGCTGGGATTACAGACCATTGCCACCAGGCCCAACTAAGTTTTTTTGCTTTCCCTCCAAATTGTAATATAGCACAGTGGTTATATTGTGGGTACAAGGAGATGGGTAAAATAGAGGAGAGGGTAGGGGAAAGAGATGTCAACTTGGGGCTGGAGGAATGGCACAGCAGTTAAGGCCCTGAGTTTGATTCCCCAGCACCACATAAACTGAGCATGGTGGAACATGCCTGTAATTCCAGCACCAGGAAAGCTGAGGCAGGAGGACAAGTGAATTCAAGACCAGCCTGGACTACGTAATAAGAACCTATCTCAAAAAAAAAAGGGGTGGGGGATCAACTTGACCAGTATTTTGTGTCCCATGTCTTGTTCTCTGCATCTTAGTGGCCAGCATAGCAGTGGCCTCCTACCACTGCAGAGGAAGTGCAAGCTGCTCTTAGCCCAGAGAGCTATTTCTAGCTCAAAGTGATCTGGAGGAAGTCACACAGTGACTCTTCTCATTCTTTCTCACAGCCAATTAGCAAAAGATGATAAAAATGACTATTGCTGGGCAGACGATAGGACTGCCAGATATGTTAATTTAAAATGATCCCCCATTTCTGGGTGATGGGTAAAACATTTTGCTTATAATTAAGTTAAATACAGAATTGTGAGGACTTGAATTGTGAAAATGACCACATGAAGTGGAAAGAGGAAGTTTACCAGGCATAGAAAGTTGTAGATTTTTAATTTAGTAGTGAGACACAATAAGAAATCAAATACATAAGATAAAAATTGTGAGTTACAGATCATCTGTAGGTGGGTGGTCTCCATCTCACCATCTGTAAAATGAGCCTGATAACACCTGTTTGATAAAGTAGCTATCAGGAGCTCTAAATCAGGAGTACAGATTTAGTAAGTCTTATTGTGGATTTTGTTAAGACAGAATATGATAATAATACAGCTCTTTGCTCTCCTTTTTTGCAACTTTGCTACTAATTTTATCTTATAATGAGTTGTTTGAAATTGTGGTTCTTGCCAAGGGATAAACTATAGTCCTCATCTCTACCAGCTGAGCTATCTAAAGGATGCAAAATTGTGGTTGTGAAAACCATTTAAAATTTAAACACATGTGTCAGATTCATGTGATTTAAAGTCAAGAGAGCTAAATTACTTTGTAGAAACTCTAGTGGGCCAAGATATAAGCAGCAACTGAAAAAAACCAGCACGCTTTTATGAGCGATTTTACTTAAGTGCAGTTCCTGCAGTATTTTTCTATGCCTGTGTTCGTAACACCTGAACGTTGGAAAGACCTACATTGTACAGACATCTGTCATAATGAGACATTCCATGAAGTTTGGTCACTCTCAATCTTTCTTTTTCTTTGTCTCCCACTCTCCTTCCAAACTTCTAAAACATCAAAAAAGAGGTAAAGTCCTGGGGCCACCGTACTTAAGGGACCAGCCCACCCCGGCGCCCAGTCGGGATGCAGCCTGGTTCCAATTTTAGCCCGTGGCTCCTTGGCATGTGGTTAGTTTGAAGTTTCCTGTTGTCCTTCTCGAATTAGAGAGGGGAACCAAAAACGCCGACATCTTCCTTTGAATTGGACACCCACGCCTGAGCACATCAGTGGTGCTTCCGGTACAGACCCACCCTACTGCTAAACTCACAGTGGCTCACCCTGTCGAGGATGGAGTGAGGATGGACGCGCTGCTGTGTGTGCACACACCCCACCTCACTGTTGGCCTTGCTAGCCTAGACCTGGCTCTCACCCCAGTCTTGGCAGTCTGTTCATTCATGGCCCAAGGGCTGTGCCTGTGGGTTCTTGGATCTCAGTCACCTCCCCACGGGAGCCACACTGGGTGATGTGTGATTTTTAAGAAAGAACTAGTTAGATGTAGAATGACTTGGGAATTATACTGAAAAAAAGTCTATCAGAAGCTCTAACGTGTGTGTAGCTTATAGTTAGCTTATATTTCTGTTATCAGTGTGACAATATGTAGCCTAACCGAGTTGTCTTGGCCTCATTTTCTTATTTTCTTTATCCGTGTAATGGGAAAACTAACTTTCTTTCTTTCTTTCTTTCTTTCTTTCTTTCTTTCTTTCTTCTTTCTTCTTTTCTTTTCTCTTTTCTTTTCTTTTCTTTTCTTTTCTTTTCTTTTCTGACTGCCTTGCTGTCTGTAGTCCAGGCTGGTTTTGCACATACTGTGTAGCCCAGGCTGCCTTTGCCGATCCTGCCTGAGCCTCCTGGAGTTACATGTGCCACCACACCCAGCTCACATGGTGCTGGGAAAGAAAACCCAGGCCCCGTGCCTGGTGAGGTGAGCACTCTTAACTGCGGAGCTATGCCTCTGGCTTTCCGATTTCTGAGACTGTGATTTTCGGTTTGTATTTCTTCAGTCAGTTCCTTTGTGCTTACCCCTCTTGGTTTGCGAGCTACATTACATTTATTTTTCAATGTTGGAGATTGAGGCCAATGTTATCACACTGAGCCACTTACGCAGTCCATTCTTTGTGTTCATTTTTATTTTGATACAAGGTCTCACTGAGTTGCTAAGTTGCCCCAGGCTATGCTCAAACTTGTAATCCTCCTGCCTCAGCCTCCTAGAGTGTTGGCATCACAGGCCTGAGACCAGACCTGGATAATTGTTTACTTTATTATATTCATCAAAATGTCCTCAAATGCCTTGAGGTGATACAGAGTTTTTAGTTTGAGATTATTTTCAGAAACTGTGATTTGAAGAAGTGATGTTAGAAAGTTAATCTGAATCTAGGTATATTATACTTTGATTCTGATGATAACATCAAAATATTACATGAAAAAGGAAATTAGAATTTGATTATAGCTATGTTGAATCCATAAGGTGATGAATGTACGTGTTTTGAGAAGTCTGTATTATGTGTTATAGTTATTAAAATATTTGTTTAAATCAGTAATCATTTTTGTGGGGTCTTTTTTATTTCTCTTTTGGTACTGGGATTGAACCCAGGGCCTTGAGCATGCCAAGTAAGCGCTCTACCACTGAGCTACATCCTCAGCCCCATTTAAACCAGTAATCTTATATATATAACAAGGATGAGAAATTTGTTGGTGCCTTTACTAGATTAAAATCCTGATGTGTGGGTATTTTTTTTTTTAATAAGGCAGTTACTTGTCAAGTGACTTGTGTACCTCTTCTAATGAGGTAAAAATGGAAGCCTCTTTGGCTTTGGGGAATATGGAAAGCTTTTATACAGTTTCAATATTTAACATTTCTTCATTTCTTACACTGTTTCTTTTTTCTTTCTTTCTTTCTTTCTTTTTTTTTTTTTTTTGTTGTTGTTGGCCATTGAACCTTGGACCTTTGTACTGAGCTACATCCCTGGCCCCATTTTTATTTTTATTTTTATTTTGAGACAAGGTCTCACTAAGTCCCTGAGTTGCCTAGGCTGGACTTCAACTTGTGATTCTCCTACCTCAGCCTCCTGACCGTTTGTATTATAGACGTGTAGTGTACCACATGAATGCCCACTTCTTATATCCTTCCTTAAAACTTTCTGGTGACCATGAAAAAGAGTAAGATCCTTCAAAGCTTGCTTTTAGAGGATAGTTCCTTATAAATCTAAAGGCCATAGTTACACTTAAATCCCATGTACTTGGCCCCCTCCCATTCCCCGCCACAGTGTTCTGGGGCCCTCCTACTACATTTTGAAATCCTTTAGAGTTTGGAAATGTGTTGCTTGCGTAGTCATTTCAGGCTGCATCACTGCTTGCAGGGTTATGAAACCTGCCTGTACACTTCCCATTGCTCAGTTTTTTACCATATGAACACAAGATGCCTGTGTGTCTGCAGCCTATCCCAGATGCCTGTAGATCTTTCCCACAACTCCCGAAGGCATACCCTCTGTCCAGAAGCTGGAGATAAGTTGGTCAGAGGAGAAGGTACTGGTGGATGTCAACTGAAAGGAGGCCTTTATGGGGTGCTGTGAGTACTGCCTTTTTTTTTTTTTTTTTGAGAGAAAGAATCTTGCTCTATACCCCAGGTTGGTCGTGAACTCCCTGTGTAGCCCAGGCTGGCCGTGGACTCACAGCAATCCAAGTACTGCTTTTTTTAGCCATGATCTTTCTAGACAGGCTCAGGTGAAATTTGGGATTTTTTGAGTATATAGAGTTGATCATTATTAAATAATTTGCGTGATTATTGGAAATCATTGGATGGTCTTTACAAAAGTCTTACATAATAGGTGCGTATTAAACTTGTTCCCATCATCTGAGAATAGTGGTGGGCGGGATTTTTTCTGGAGTTCTTAGCACAGTGGCCCTCGCTGAGAATTCGGAGGTGGACTTTGCTTCAGGTGTCATCACTGGGGCCCCTGTTCACCTAGGTCTTCTGTATTACGATCTCTTTAAGGAATTCCTTAGATCAGCATAGTTTATCAGACTCTAAAGCCTTGATGACTTGCCAAGATCCTCCAAAAACTGTGACTTTAATAGTCTCCTAATATTTTTCTGTCCCACTAAAAAATAATTTCAGGTGGTTGTCTTTATTCAGAAAAACGTCTTTTTGTTTTTTGGGGGTTTTTTGTTTGTTTGTTTGTTTGTTTGTTTTTTTGAGACAGGGTCTCCCTCTGTGGTCCAAGCTGGTCCTGAATTCACTTCAGAGCCCAGGCTGGCCTTGGACTCACTGCAATCCTCCCATCTCAGCCTCCCAAGTGCTGGGATTACAGGCGTGCGCCACCACGCCCAGTTTATGTGGTGCTGGAGAATCGAACTCGGGTACTTAGCGCTTGGCTTAGCGCTTGCTCAAGCACTTTAACCGCTGAGCCGTTACTCCAGCCCTGTCTTTTTGTATTTCTGTTTTTAAATTTTTCTCCCAAATTATTCCTTTTGTTAGTATGTATTTGTAATGCATAATAACGTTTAGCTTAAAGAATTAGTGCACATTGAAAAAGCATTTTAAAGTGAGTATTTTTGCTGAGTAAGGAGGAGAAAGAAAACACACGTCTAAGTATAACCTGATTGTAATTTTGAGGTGTTTCCCTTTGTGGCCACGTTGCAGGTGGGTCTTGTGGCGTGCTTCTCTCACATCCCTTGCCTGCTGATCCCACATTATCTCAGGTTACTGAAACTTCTCAGGAAGTACCTACTGAAATCACTGTACTGTTAGAGGATAACACCTTAACTTAGTTAACGTGTGCAGTACTGTTAGATTTCTGTAAGTTTTCATGATTTTGGTTTATAAAAAATTTGAGAAGAATGTCAGTTTTTCAAGTCTGTCTTGGAGAGGCATATCTCAGTGTACTTGTATTCTTTTTTAGGATATCAATAATAGACTACAAGTTTTTATTTGTACACATATGTTTAAAACTGTGGATCTCACTTTAAAAAAAAAAAAAAAAAACTCTTCCACGTGGCAGCTAACCTGTACTTTCTTCATAGAAACAGAGTAGAGTGGGATGGATCAAACTTTGCATGGACCACTGAGGAAAACTGAAAGAGGACTGTGGTTAAGGCAGATTCTTCTATACCCCATGCTTTGTGTGCATGGAAAGTTAGGGACCCACACAGGAAGAGAAATCGAGGACAGCTTGTGAAAATACTGGTATGTTCAGAGACAAATCTATAAGACTTCGGCCAAAGTTGTTTTTTTTGTTTTACCAGATTGGAAGTGGTCTGAGCTTCTCCCAAGATCCAGCCACAGAAGAAAGAAAATGCCTTTTGTCTTGTATTTTGATCTTAAAGAGCCTTGTGTCCTAGTCTTGCACCAAAATGGCCCGCTGACCTTTCTGGTGGAATGAATGACACTGAGTGGAAAGACTTGGAGTTACTTGACGCTCCTTAAGTGCTTCTCTATTTAAAACTTAAAAGCATAAAGATAGATTTTGATACAACAGAAGTAGCTAAGGTAGTATGACTACACAATCAAAATACTGAAGTTTGCATCCTTCAAGTAATTTTAGATCAGAAGATCTAAGTTTTTTTGTTTGACTTTTAAGATCTCAGAGGATGTATTTTTTCTTTGCTCTGCCTCTGTCTTCCCTTTGCTAATTTAGATGGTAATAAAGAATAACAGCCTGACTTTTGTTAAATGAATAAAAATTTTTGAATGTCCTATACTTAAGTAGTCATTTCTCATTTTTGTTATATTTTTAAAATAGATGTTTGCTATTAAAACTCAGATTATATGTATAGAGACATATATAAAAATAGTATATACATATATAAGCATTAGAAGAAGATAGTGGGTTTTATTGTAGGTCCTATGTTTTATTCTGACAACTAATAAAATATGTGTAAAATTAAAAGAAGTTTCAGCCAGGTCTAGTGGTATAGGCTTGAGTCCCAGCACTCTGAGAGGCTGAGGCAGACAGACCTCAAGTTTTAGCCCACCCTGGGCAACTTGGTGACTTACTGAGACCCTTTCCCCCAAAATAAATAAGTTATAAATAGGCCAGGGTTGTAGCTTAGTGCAAAGGCCTTTGTTCAGATCCTTGAGATTGCATTAAAAATACATACTTAGAATTAGGCTGACAGTTCAAATAATGCTGGTCTGGAGTTTGTTTTTGTTTTTGTTTTGTTTGTTTTTGTCTTTTTGAGACAGGGTCTTGCTCTGTAGCCCTGGCTGGTTCTGAACTCACTGTGTAACTCAGGCTGGCCTTGGACCCATAGCAACCTTCATGCCTCAGCCTCCCCAGTACTGGGATTATAGGCGAGCACCACTACACCAGCTTTATGTGGTGCTAGGAAATCAACTCAGGGCCTTGGTGGCTTGCAAGGCAAGCCCTTTAATTAACCACTGGGCCATTCCTGCAGCCCTCTTTTGTAATCTTTGTTGCAGCCCGGGGACAGAGCTCAGGGTCTGGCCCTGCTAGGCGAGGCGGGACTTCACTGCTGAGCCAAGTCACTAGCACCTTTGCCTGTTCTGTACCACAGCCTGCCTTGTGCTTCTCTTCAGCGAGTGCATTAAGGCACCCAGTTCCCTCAGGTTTAGCTCTGTGACTCAACCCGTGAGGCTCCAGTCCAGCAGCGCCTGCAGTCTTGGCTGGTCCCCTGCCTGCCTGTTTGTTTAATCTTCCCCCCTCATTTGATCCTCTGTCATTCAAGCTAACAGCTGCAGTTGTGTGTGGAGCTTATATAGGAACAAAGCAATGTTATGACCTGGTTCTTATACGGTTTCCCTGATCATGGGGTTGGCAGCTCTGTCAGCGTTGGGTTGGGAAAGATTAATCCACGTAATTTTCTGTGGAAGTCTATATCATAGAGTTAGTGGAATGTCTTTACTTTTAGTGGCTTTCTCTAGCATAATCAAAGATAGGGAACCTTTTCTTCCCAGGCCACTTGGCTATTGATGATGTCATTTACAGTCCTTATAAAATTATCACCTTAAAAATGAGTCTGCTATGTTGTAACACTGAAAAGAGCTCCTAGATTTATTAAATTTTAGGTTGTGTCTTCTGTTTCCTTGGCCCAGCTGAAAGAGATGATTTTGTGCAGACTATGGCATCAGTGCTTGATTTATTTGGCAAGTTTAGAACATTGTTTTACAAGAAGAGAGTTTGTACAAAAAGTTGTTTTTACGTAAAGAAGTTGATAATTATCCTGAGTGATACCTGTGTTGCCTAGATCCTCATCTTGATGTGTCCTGAGCTCCCTTGAGTGCTTTGTGTTGTATACACATTATTTCTGTCCTCAGGATAGTCTTGGAAAGACACATGAAATGCCCCTGTTTCTCAGGTGGACGAAATAGGCTCAAGAGGATGTATTTCATATATGTAGTACCATATATACACATATATGCCGTATATACATATATATACTATATATATTTCATATATACACAGTTAGTACCACATGGGAAGTGCCAGAAGTGAAGTCAAGCCCAAGGTTATCTGTTCCCAAGTGTTGTGCCCTTTTGTGTGCATACAGTATCACTATTTTGTGGATAGTAATTCCATTTTCATTTGCTGTTGCTAGACCTTGCCTGTGTTGATGGAAGGAGCTACTACTGGTACATGTGTGTTGCTAGAATTATTGCCACATATGTCAGTTTTAGGAGATTTTGATGAGAAGTTTTCTATAATGGTTCCAGGGTATGAATATTACAGTTATTCCAAGTACTTGCCAATGCTTCCTGTTGGTTTGCAAGCATTTACCCATGTAATAGATGTCTACCAGTATTTTAATACTAATTTGCATAGTCCCAATACTACAGTTTGATCTGAAATGTCCCCCCAAAGCCTTATGTATTTGGAAGGTGATTGGATCATGGAAAATAATTGTGTAAGTATTTTAACCCATTGATTTCCTGTGCTGTTAGAGGTGGAGCCTGATTAGAGGGGCAGGTCACTGGGGCGTGACCTGGAAGGATTGTCTGGCTAACTCTCCCTGCTCTTTCTACTTCCTGGCCATGACGGGATAAACAGCCTTTTTCTAGCTATATGCCCGCCATTCTTTTCTGCCATTGCTACCTGCTCATGCATGGACTAGGACCTTCTGAATCTTAGCCAAAATAACCTTTCCCCTCTGAACTTGTAGACCCCAGGGACAAGAAAGTTGGAGATGCTCTTTCATAATATGTTCAATGAAGACTATTGCCCTTAAGAAAATTTTTTTTTTGGTCTTCTTGATTTATCTGACTTTTTTTTTTTTTTTAAATCTTCTGAGTAATAGTCCTTTGTCAAAATTATGAGTTAATTTTTTTTCTCTAAGGCTTTCTTTCTTTTTTGATTTTATATCTTCATTTTTTTCCTTTTTAAATTTCAGGCCTTTTATTCCCTTGGTAGTAAGTAATATCCATTGAACAGTAATACCCATGTTGTTTTCCCTTCAAAGTTAGCATTTGTGAAAGCTTTATTGTTTTACTTTTCAAATTTAGGTCTATGACCCATCTTAAATTGATTTGCATGGAGTATAGGAACCAAAGTTCTTTGGGGGTTTTTTTGGATGTTTTGTTTTGGCCCCAAATGGATATAAATTGATTGAGCACCATTTATACCTTTACTCGTAGATTTCAGTGGGAGCCTTTTTTTTTTTTTTTTTTTTTTTTTTTTTTTTTTTTTTTTTTTTTTTTTTTTTTTTTTTTTTTTTTTTTTTTCCCTTTTTTGAGGCAGGGTTTCACTAGTCCAGACTGATCCTGAGCTCACTGTGTAGCTCAAGCTGACCTCAAACTCACAGCCTGAGCCTCCTGAGTGCTGGGATTACAGGTGTGCACCACCATGCCCAGCTGCTGTGGTGCTGGGGAATCGAACTCAGGGTCTTGTGCTTGCAAGGCAAGTGCTGCAGCTGCTGTGCCATTCCTCCAGCCCTCAGTGGCAGCTTTGTGACATACACTCTTTTTGTGGAGAATTCTGATATTCCCAAAGGTAATCTAGCCCAGAATTTTTTGTACTTTCATTTAAATTATCTCAGGCATAAATCTTGTTTTCTATTTCATACCATCTCCCCTAGTATGGTACTCTGAATTCAGTGTGGGAATGAGAGTGTGCCTATCAGTCATGAAAAGGTTTTTATGAATAGGATAATGGCTGTAGTTGGGAAGTTGTGGTATGTGGAGAAGGAAGAGGAAAAGGCTCTTCATTGTTAGATGGAAGTGTGTGTGCGCGTGCACAAAAGAGGTTTCTAGGCGAAGTCTTCCTAGATGTGCCTTTCCTGTAGGTAGGTTTGGGTTGCAGTCGCTCTCATTGACCTGCAAGCAGGTTCCAGGAGTCACTGTTAGGCACAGTACTGTGCTGCCCCCTCTGCTGTGTTCTCTGCTCTGGGCTACTTGGCGAATAAGCTGCATATAGTTCACTGTGGCATGGAGCTTCCCCTCATCCCCAGTTGCCGTGTTTCGTCACTTTTTTGCAATAACCAGTTTTATTAGGTAAGCTCAAGACGAGGATTCCTTGAAAGACTTGGATTTGGCCAACATGGGGTAATAGATTTTGAAAGGCCTTGCTATAAAAAATTATGACGTTGTACAGTGCAAACACATATAGTTATAGCCACAGATTAATATTAGAAAGAAGTTCAGAAACCAATGATCTATGCATTCATTTTATAAACTTAGAGAAAGAACAGATTAAATTCAGGGTAGGTAGAAGGAAAGTAATAAAAAGTATGCAATAGAGAAAAATTGAAAAGTTGTTTCACTGAAAAGTTTAATGAAATTGATAATCTTTATCAACACTGATCTGGAGGGAGAGAGCACAATTTCAATATCAGGATTCTACACTAATCCTAAGTGATTGTTATGGGTGACTTTGTGTAATAAATTGTATAACTTACATAAAGTAGACAAATTTTGCAAAGGACATACCTAGCAAAAAATACAGGGTAAAAGATAGAAAATTCAAATAGCACTACATCCACTTAAAAAAATTGACTATTTTGTTGTAAAGTCTTCTAGCATATATTGCCTTGACCATGGGATGCACAAGGGCAAAGACTGTCTTTCAGGTCTGATTTTCTTACCCTCCGCGTTAATGGGATTTGAATTCAGGGCCTTTGCACTATGTTAAATTCCCAACCTTTTAGAAAGCTTTTCATTTAATTTCGAAAAAGCATCTTGCTGAGTTGTCCAGGGCTGTGCTCAAACTTGAGATCCTCCTGTGTCAGCCTCCCAAGTGCTGGGATTACAGATAGGTACCACCACACTTGGTTTCAGGCTCCATCTCATTATCTGCAAGTGGCATAGCATTC
Source organism: Ctenodactylus gundi (assembly GCA_004027205.1). Classification (NCBI taxonomy): domain Eukaryota; kingdom Metazoa; phylum Chordata; class Mammalia; order Rodentia; family Ctenodactylidae; genus Ctenodactylus; species Ctenodactylus gundi. Next base: position 158,087 of record PVKB01003226.1, on the reverse strand, counting down.
TTAGGCAATGGTTGTCTAATAAAACTGAATGACATCATACCAACTTGAGAAGTCCCTTCTGTTGGAAAACCTAACTATTTCTTAACCTTCTTATCTTGGTTAGGATCAATTGAAAACATCTCTCTATAGATAAAGGAAAACTTCAATTTCAATTTCTCGTGTTTTTGAAACTATGTGTGAGTAGGAGCCTCCTGGTGTCCTCTGTGAACATATAAATCTTAGGTGTAAGTGAGGGCTGTGTCCTTGGCAGACATGTGACCTTCACCTAAAACCCTAAATCGTAATCTTACAAAAGCTAAACCAGAGGTAACATAGGACCTCTTTCTAGTGATGGCAATTTGGTTTTTTTGGGGAGGGGCAGGGACAGGAACAAGAGTGTATGTGTACTTGTGCTCCTTACACTTACAGGTCTTTTGCACACCGTGTTGTCCAATTTTAAAGGAAAGGGCCAAATTATAGCAACCTAATTGCTTGTTAAAATTCCTAAGTTTCACCCGGCAAGAATCCTTACCCAGTTGCTGGTTGAGAACCCTCTGAAGTGAACAGCACTTGGGACATTATTAGAGACTGTGGGAAGTCGGGCAGTGACTGCAAGTACTGAATCTGCTTCATCTACAGGAGGAAACTGCTTAAGCTAATGGTACAGGTCTTCTCTGAGTCAGGAGGCCAGTCTTCCTAGGCAGAGACTTTATTTCAGGAGACTCAAAAATTTACATGCTGACATTTGTTGCACTGTTAGAGAAATTATGTTCCTGAATGGCACAAATTCCTATAAAATAAAAATTGAGTACCTCAGTTACATACCAACATTTTCTTTTAAACTTGGACTGCCTGACTATTGAGAAAAAAGGAAGTAAACTCTTCTGTTGAAATGCTTTCATAAAATTTCGAAGTATGATATCCAGAAAAATTCCAGTTTTACATATCACATAGTAGCAAGGATAATTGTGTTGTTATGTTCTCTGCAGGTATATAGTTATTTGTTTTTCAAGAGAGCCTGGAATTAGGTACACAAATATATAAATAGGAGTTTTCTTTAGGTGAGGGAAGTAAACTAATTATAGCTTATATGTTTTTTCTTTTTTTTCTTTCTTTTTTTTTTTGGTGGTACTGGGGATTGAACTCAGCGCCTTTACCCTGAGCCACAGCTTCTTTTACTGTTTATTTGAAACAGGGTCTTACTAAGTTGCTAAGTTGTTTAGGCTGGGCTCAAACTTGTGATCATATTGCCTCAGAGTGCTAGGGTTTACAGGCCTGTGCCATTGGGATGGCTACTTATTATAGTTTTTATAACAAATGTTAGTTCCTGCCTCCAAAATGTTCCTCTTTTTATTATTAGTCGTATGTATTTTCAGCATGCAACAACTACATTCCACTTGGGGAATTGGTGCACATGCATATCACATCTTTGCTACTTTTGCTCCCCTTTCCCTCCTTCTTACCATCTCAGCTTCTCACATGCCTCCTCTCCTTCAAATATTAATTCCTAGTTCATACAATTATCTATCCATCTGTCTATTTTTATGGTGCTTGGGGATCAGACCCAGAATCTCACATATACATGCTGGACAAGTGCTTTGACACTGCACTGTGCTTTTAACCCCTTAAAAGTTTGTTGTTTGTTTTTGCAGTGCTGAGGATTGGACCAAGGGCTTTGTTCATGTCCACTGAGCACTCCATCTCTGAGCTTCCTCAGCCTGCTGAAGATCCTCCAACCCCCAAGGGCAATTGCAGCAAGCAAGAAGTCAGTGTTTCTTCTGAACTCAGTGCAGACCAGTAGATGATGCCCTTGCAGGGAATGTGGTCACCTAGGATGAGCCTCAGGTCTGTTCACTCTTTCAGGGGTCAAGGTGACATCCTGTGGCATGGCTGGAATAGGGCTAGGATTTAGATGCCAGCCAAGGTTGGGGCATGACCTTCAGAACCAGGAAAATGGAAGTACAGTCATTAACCAGCCACCTGGCAGGACAGCAAAGAAATCAGAAAGCATAGGAACAAATGGCTAAATAAAAAAATTTACATTTTACCTGATTCAGTTTAACAAAATTACTTCTGTTTTTGTTTCTCCCCCAAAAGCATTTAGAAAGTCAGTGACTTCTACTGTGACTTTTATTGTCTTCCAAGCTACCCCCTTTTCTTTTTCTTTTAGTTTTTGATTTTGAGGCAGGGTCTTACTAAGTTACTCAGGCTGGGTTTGAACTTGTGAGCCTCCTGCCTCAGCCTCCAGCAGTACTGGGATTACTGGCCTGTGCCAAGATGCTTGACTGAACCCTTCTCTTTTGTTCTGAAGACAGTGTGGTTCCCTGATGGGCTGACTCCTCGAGTCTAACCAGTCTCAGGGCATAGCAAGTGCCTTGTGTGACCTGCTTCAGAAGCTGCTCACCTACTCCCAGGATCAAAGATTCTGTAGTTCCCTGGGTGGGCTGCACTGGTAGAGCTCAGGCTTTGCATTGTCTTTCTTTGTTCTCTGCTTTTCTTTTCTTTTTTTAGAACTTCTCGTTTGTTCTTTCAACAAAGATTTAATGAGCACCTACTGTATGCCACTGGCAATTTCTGGGTCAACAAGACACAGTCGCTATTCTCCTGGTTTTACCTCCTAAGGTAGGAACAGTAAGCAAAATGAATGAATAAGAAAAAGTCAGTAGAATGTTGAGCCTTGCTAAGTTCTATTAGACACAACATGGTGCTAGATAGAAAACTGCAGAACCTAGCACTCTGGGAGGCTGAGGCCGGAGGATCACAAATTTGAACCCAGACTGAGCAACTTAGTGAGGTCCTTTTCCAAAATCAAAGAAGTGTGTAGCTCCAGGACCACACACACACACACACACACACACACACACACACACACACACAGCACGCACGCACGCATGCACGCACGCACGTAGAAGCAGGACCGGTGCTCCTGCTATAGATGGGTGGTGAGGAGGGAGAGACTCACAGAGGAAGTTGCAGCAAAGTGCAGCATTGTGAAAGCCAGTGCTTGGGGCAGGGCGAACATGTCCTGAGCAGAGCAGCTGCACCAGTGCACAGGCCTGAGGCAGGCTGGAGCTCTGGCTGCCAGATGTCCACAGTGAAGTATGTAAACACACGCACACTGTTCAGCAGACCAGCGTCGGAGGGCCACGGAGGTATTTATTTTTACCCACCTTCCGCCTTCTAATCAATACATTATTTAGCTTGTTTTCGTATTTATGGAGATGAAAGGCTCAACCAGTGTGAGTTCCGGCGTCTGAAATAGTGACTTCCTGTTTTGCCAATGGATTGGTCCATAGTATTTAAAGATATGTGCCTGTGGTATCTGCTTTCATGAGCATTAATTCTGTAGACGTTCATTGAACTCACATGACCAATTGGATGGGCTAGAAGAGATGAAGGTGGAGAAGGTGGCTAGTGAAAGGGAAGAAGAGAGGAATGGCCTGAGAGCATCCTGGAGAGCCAGCTGGCTGGGTCAGGTCAGGACAGGTAGCCAGAGAAGGGAGGAGTTGGAGGTACAAGAACTGCTGGTCCCTTGGGGTGGCAGCAGCCTCAGCAGAAGCAGGTCATACTGCGCAGAAGAGGACAGAGGTGAGGTGTCGATCTGACACAGTGACTGTGGGACTCTGCACTCTTGAGAAGTGTGGACAGGAAACACAGGAATGAGATTAGTGTTCTGGGGCTTGAGGAAGTTTTGGGTGTTAGAGGCTTCTGTGGGTTTTTCCATGAGTAGAAGTCATTGTCGCCTTTCTTGGCTTGCCTAGTAACCAGTTGCCCCCACTCATACTACTTCTTACCGTTGGATAGTTTTCCAGGTAGCCCAAGAGGTTTCCAGCTAACCCTGGCATGGTACACCTGCAATCCCAGTACTCTGGGAGGCTGAGGCAGGAGGATTGCAGGTTGAGCCCAGCCTGGGCACCTTAGAAACTTGACAAGACCTGATCTCAGAAACAGAAATAAAGATGAGCTGGGGTTATAGCACAGTGTAAAGGTCCAGAGCTTGACTCCCCAGTACCACAAAACAAAAACAAAAAGATGTGAGCTCATAGATCTTCGTGAGAGACGGGACCAAATATTATGCCTGGCTCTTGGAAGAAGCCCTCAGAGCTCAGAGGTTGCCCTTATAAGTCACCCCGAGAGGTGGGTCAAGAACCCTCTCTAGCCCCCAAGTTGGTGATTTCTTCATGGTATTAGTGAGCCCTGATCTGCCCCTATGCAGCCGAACCTGTTCCACCTATCCCAGCACAGGGCCTAAGGCTTTAGGAGGTAGCATTGGCAGGGCAGGTTCAGGAGCTGCTCAGCTTCCTCCCCACACCCGAGCCCTGTCCTGTGTACCTGTCTGCTGCTGACCCCCGGCTCTGCCACCCCCACCTACCCCCACACACCTGCTGCACACACGGTTTCCATCTGGGCCCCATGGAGTGTCCACAATTACACACTCTCCAACGTTAGTCTCGGGGGACCCTAGGCCACAACGTTTGGCATCTCCCTCTCAAATCCCTTCCTGTTCCTAGAGTTTGGATGTTGTAAGACATCCATGTGGGAGGAGGGCCTAAATACATCCTTAAGTATCAACAGAAAGGTTCTGCTTATCATTAAGTTTTTGGACAATTTGCCTTTTCTCCTTACAAGTGAACCTTTAGAGTTTAGGAGAAATACTTTTTGTGCAAATCTGACTAAAAGTTTGTATGCTTTGGTCCTTTAGGTGTTTTTAGTGGTACTAGGCATTAAACCTAGGGCCGTTATACTGATGTATATCTCTAGGCATTTTTTATTTTTAATTTTGGAACAGTCTTGCTAAGTTGCCCAGACTGGAGTTGAACTTGAGCTACTCCAACCTGAGCCACTTAGGGTGCTGGAATTACAGACATGTACCACCACACTTGGCTTTTTTTTCCCCTTCTAAGATGAAGTCTTGCTTTGCTCTGCCTCAGCCTTCTTAGCATCTTGTACCACAGGCATGTACCACTGTGCCCAGCTCTAGGATATTTTTTCAGTTTTAAGGATTTAATTGTTCAGTGGTGAATTTTATGAGGACAAAACTAGAATTGCCGTAATTTCCTTTCCAGCTTGTTCGCAGCTTTGAAATATGAAAGAAGATTCATGCTGCTGATATTTTGGTAGTTTTGCAGAATGATGACTGTGTGGTGTGTCTCTGCCACCTGCCTGGTGCTCTCATGTCTTGGGTCTGTTGTCAGTACCTCCTCCACCCAGAGGTAAATTTTTTGCTTCTCACATATTAAAAGTTGATCAAGAGAAAGGCCAGAAACTTCTTTATGGTCTGCAGAGTTTAGGATGGAACTCTGTAGAAACCAGCAAATCTTCCTTAGAGACATCCTACTTTTTACACATATCAGACACTCTGCTTATTCTACCTTCTTATACATAATTTAGATATTTATTTAATACATGAACCCAAATATATATTATGTACATATACTCTCTGGAGAATTTCACTTTCATATATTTCAGATTTATTTATTTATTTTGAGACAGGGTCTCTCCGTGTAGTCCAGGTTGGTCCTGAGCTTACTGTGGAGCCCAGGCTGACCTTGGACTCCTGTCTCACCTTCCCCAAATTCTGGGATTATAGGCATGCACCACCATACCCAGCTTAATAGGTGCTGAGGAATCGAACCCAGAATCTTGAGCTTGCTAAGCAGCGCTTAGCCACTGAGCTATTCCTCCAACCTCATATATATACATATTTCTTTTTCAGCCAGGTATGGTGACACATGCCTTGTCATCCCAGCACTTGAGAGGCTGAGAGAAGGTTTGTTAGGAGTTCAACCATGTAGCCTCAGCTACGTAGTGAATTCAGGACCTGCCTGGGCTACAGATTGAGACCCTATCTCAAGATAAAACAAAACCCAAACAAGCAGATTTTTTAAAAATTCAGGCGTCTAGATTCTAGTTGTCTTTGAATGAGTCACTTCTTGAAAAAAATACGGGTGAGAATGAAGACTGTGAAAGACAACAGACTCAACTAAGATTTTTTTGTTTGAGACAGAGTTTCTGTAGTCCAGGCTGATCCTGAACTTATTATGTAGCCCATGCTGACTTTGAATTCATGTCAATCACTCTGCCTCAGCCCCCTGAGTGCTGAGATTACAGGCCTGTACCACCAAACCCAGCTAATCTTTTGGGTTACTAGGGAATGGAGTCCAGGGTCTGTGCATGCTAGGCAGGCGCCTTAACCACTGAGCCTACCCCCAGCCCCACAATCAACAGATTTGATATTTTCTACCCACCCCATTCAGTTTAGAACCAATATTAAGGATTTAGAAGGAAAAGCGATTTTGCTCTTGAAGACCAACAGCAGCAAGTCATGTCATAATGGGAAGAGTTGTGCCATCATTTTCATATGACAAGGACCCAGTCCTGTGCCGGGGGGTGGGGGAGGTGTTGGCATGGGCGAGTGCGGGTAGTTGGAAAGGGGTGGGTAGCCCAAGACCCGGTGCAGACCTGCTCTGCTGATGGTTGGTGTTTTCTGGCAGGTCAGGACAGCAGGTTCTTCTGCCACACAAAAGTCCAGGTGATCAAGACAGAGCCAAACCAAAAGTGCATCTGTCAAAGCGCCATCGTAACTCCTTGCACACCGAGCATGAAAGTTCAGTATACTTCAGTGTGTTTTCCTTTGCTTGTAAGATACTTTATACCCTGCAGTTAAATTTTGTGTCACCTGTGTAGGTCCCCTGAATAAAACAGTTAACAAAAGGAAAAAGTCAAAACAACAACTTTTATAGATGAACCAAAAATACATAGTTCTTGGTAAAACTTACCGAAAAGATCTAAGGATGTGTGACCCCTTTGTAGATGTATTTTGTGTGCACGTTCCTGTGGGCGGGCACTGCCCAAGGTGTGCCGTCAGAGTAGCTGTGTACACATTCCTGGTACTAAGCTGCACCTCCTGCCCGAGACTCTGACCTGCCATACCAGAAGTTGTGCCAGGTGTATGCCAGGTGTACGCCACTGGAAACTGTAACTTTTCCTTCTATAAGTGCCTTCTTGCCACGCCAGCCCCTCTCTTCTCAACTTAGTAAGGGTGAGAGCAGGTCTCCTTTCCTTCCTCTAGGGTGCCTTGCCTCGTTTGGAGCTGGTTTCTGCCTGCTTGTTCCTTGTGTGACCACAACAACACAGGACCGGAGAGGGCTTCCCGCTGTCAGAGAAAGATTCTGAATTTCTGCTCAGGGATTCTTTCTGTCCTTGGAGTTTGCAAAGGCTCAGCACCTAAAAACATCATTCCCAAATGAGGTTCCTGGGTGATTTGGGGCACCACTGCCAGCTCCCAGGGTTGTTTCCTTGGGAATCCTAACTACTGCTTCCAGGTAGTTCTCAGTTTTAGGTTGTGCTGTATTTGTCTGTAGGATGTTGGGGAGCTTCAGTGAAGTCTGTGGTAACAAGCTGAAGTAATCCCCTTGGGGACAGGAAATGAGGGTGATGATGGGAGGGTTTACAGGGCCCAGCAGGTATTGACATCCCATTAGTGGTAGTAATTTAAGAGTGCAATAAAAATATTAACTTGTAATTTTTTTACATCATGTTTCAAATGGTGCGAAGTTGCTAGGTCATAAGTATTATTAGTTTTCTCCATAACCATTTAACAAATGGAACTCCTGTGAATTTCTCTTGTCCTGGGCACCATGAAAAAGTTACTGATATGCTGAGGGCCCTGTGAGCTGAATAAGTTTGGGGACCTCTGATGTAAAATCCCTTCCCGGAGAAAGCCTGTCACCAAGGGAAGGAAGAACACAGGTGAAAGTGGGCCACTTGGCAGGAAGAGAGGAGAGCAACCTGCCCGAGATGCGCTGGCTGCCACAGGCTGGCATTCTTGGCATTGTCATGCCCGCCCCACTCTATGAAGATAAGTGAGTGGATTTATCTGCGTCCAGTGCTGTTTCATCTTGAGAACCTGTGTGGGGCCTGCTGGCCTTTTGTCACGTGCCTTCCTGGCTCCTCCCTGGGCCCTGTGATTAGATTCTGGCCAGTGTGGTTTGAGGCACTTCGATAAAGACAATGTCAGAACGGCCAGAGGTGAACATCTAGTTCTGGGACACAGCCAGCTCCTTTTTTGTTTGGTTTTGTTTTGTTTTCCCCCATTTTTGTTCATATATGAGCCATGTACAACAGTTCTATCAAGCTTGGGAATTTCGTGACATACATGGCGCACTGACTTAACGCCCTCTTCCTCTCCCCGCCTTCCTTTTCTTCTTCCCCGCCGACTCCTGATGTCTCACCCACTTGCCTCTATTCCTTATGTGTGTTCTGGGTTTCTCATATTGGAGAAAAGAGCCAGCCTTCAACTGTGTCGGCCTGCCTCTTCACGTAGCATAGCCCTCTCCGGTGACCCGTTCGTCTGCCCAGGACTCTAGCCCGTGGGTCGTCGCGGCAGGACTGCCCTTCCTGCCTTCCTTAGATCTGCTGCTTTTCCCCTTCTGATTAACCTCCGTGGGATCACTTCTCTAGAAATGATTTGTCAAGTTCTTCTTAGTTTAGTTTCGGTTTTGTCCCACTAGCTAGGAGACCCACTTAAGGAATCTTTAAAAAAAATAAATAAACAAGAGGAATGAGCTGGCCCAGTGCACAGGCCCACGATCCCCGCTCCGGCGGCAGCGGGCAGAGGGTCGCAAGCTGGAGCCCCGCCTGGGCAACTTGGCGAGGTCCTGTCTGAAAATAAACGGTGAGAGATGGGCTGGAGATGGAGCTCCGCGTGCGTCCTGGGCTCAGTCCCCGGCTCTGTCCCCTGCATGTGTAGGCAGAGTAAACACTATTTTCAGAAGATAACTTGGGAAACGGGAAATGAGCCCTCTTGTCCGTGGTCTCCCTCACGACTGGCCTCCCGGCTTGTCTCCCGCTGTCGCTGTCACTGCAATGCACGCTGTGGGCCACGGTCCGGGATCAGCTTTGCGCTCTGTTTCACTCCCACATCCCGCAGGCGGTGTAAATGGTGACGGGTGAGATTCTGGTCTCAGTGGTGAGCCCCAGGCAGAGCTTCAATTCTGGTATCCATTCCTAAAAATTAGGGTAGTGGCCAGGCCTGGTGGTACAAGACTGAAATGCCAGCACTTTGGGAGGCTGAGGCAGGAGAATTGCAAGGTCAAGCCCAGCAAGTGAGTGAGACTGTGTCTCACCAAATAATGAGAAGGGCCGGGGCTGGAGCTCAGAGCAAAGACCCTGTGGTCAGTCCCCAGTACCAGGGAAAAACATGAAGGTAACAGTAATACATACTTCTTAAACTCTATGAAGTTTAAGTAAAATATTTGCAGAGTGCTTCTTATATCTCTAGCGCACACTAGGAACTCAGTGAATAGTACCTCAGTATTAATAATATACTTTAAATTTTTTCTTTTGCCATATAATCTTGGTGTCCATGTTCTAATAGTTCCTTCCTTGTTAAGTAATATACATTCTTATTTGCATAGCCACACATGTTTTATTGGATTCTTAGGCTTCTTCTATGCTTGCAGTAGAATACAAAATTGCATACCACATTTTTTTTTAATTTGAGAAGGTTTGTTTAGGGATTGTGATGCCCCAAGACCTTTGCTTGACCTGAAGACCTGGAGTTCTGAGTGGCCCATGCCTGGCCTTGACTGTCTTAGAGGTTTCTGGGAAGATGCATCTCACTGACTTTCCTGTGGTGAACCATCACCTAGAGGTAGGGAACAAGTACAAAAGCAGTTTATTCAGCACCCTATTTAGGATTTATTCTCAGTGCAATGGGAAAGTTGGTTTGAAGGGAGTGGACGCCCTCTGCTTAGGGTTTTGTGGCTGTGGGGAGCAAGGTGAAGGCAGAGGTGGTGACAAGAGGGACATGGGGCCTGGCCAGGTAGAGTGGCAGAACTGGCTGAGGGGCAGTCATACCGAAAGAAGCCGCTCCCTGCTACATGAGCGCACAGGCTAGACTTGGGCTCCCGGGAGGTTGGCCTGAGGGAGTGGAGGGCTGGAGTTGCCCTTTCCAAAACCAGGGAAGAATGAGAGAGAGGTGCCCAGCCCGGACAGGGAGACCAAGAGAATTTTTCAATGTTGCATCTGAAATGTGATTAAGCATGCGGGTGTGGTTCTGTAGCTGTAGGGTTTGGAATTCAGGAGGACAGAGGTTTGTATCTGCGTCATGGTTTGGGAGATATGGGTATATTTGTGGTATTTGTTTCTAACTTATTTTAAAAGCCTGGTACAGGGCCTGGAGTGGATTTGCAGGCCAGGAGGAATGGCACAGTAGTTAAGTGCAAGGCCTTGAGTTCTATTCCCCAGCACTGTATCAAGCCAGGCATAGTGGCGCATGCCTGTAATCCCAGCACTCAGGAGACTGAGGCAGGAGGATTGCTGTGAGGCCAAGGCCAGTCTGTGCTACATCCTGAGTTCAGGGCTTGCCTGGGCTACAGAGCGAGATCCTGTCTCAAAAAAAAAAAAAAAAAAAAAAATATATATATATATATACACACACACACACACACACATACATAAAAAGCTTGGTATAGTTATTTACTTTAGCCGTCATCATACTTACGTATATTATGCAGAATTTTCTTTGGGATGTTCATCTTTTTTTTTTTTCTTTCTGAAAATCAAAATATACTTCACTTTGCCAGATGTCTTTTATATAGGAGTGTTGGAAATAGTACTAGAAAACTAGAATTGAGATGGCTTGGCATCTTTAAAGTGAATCATTTTTATTTTTTTTAATCCTTGTATTTCTTTTGTTTCTTCGTTTGTTTCTCCTAGGAAGAGTTCATGCTTTTTCCTTCATTTTCTCCCTCAGTTCATACACATTTCTTGGTACTGTATTTTCCAGGCATTCTGTACTCTTTGATGCCATTGCCGATAAACCCTTTTTTGGTAGAAGTCTCTTAGCTTTTGCTAAGACTAAGGGTTTATATATATTTGGTGATTTCACTAAACTTCCAATACTATAAATATAATATGCTACTTGATTCTTTTTCTCTTGGTGGAAATAGAATAACATGATCTGCAAGCAATAATTCTTTATTTTTTCCTGTTTTTGTTCGTGCATAGAAGAGATGTCTGAAGTTTAAAGATAGAGTGGTGATTAAGTAAGGAGGAAGTTCATACCTAAAAGTGTAATCATAGTAAAGTTTTGTTTTATTTTCTCTTTAGGCTTCTTCTAAATATTTATCTTTCTTGTCCCTTAACAATTATTTCTGATGAATATCTGGAGTGACTATAATTTATGTTTTAGGTGGTGGATTGCTTCTAGTAGTTTTGGGGTGGTACACTTGATTTTCAGCCCATATGATCTCTTAGGTACTTCTCTGACTCCTTTGTTGAGCATCAGGTGGTAGGGTACAGATTTCCCATGGAATCAGCATTTAATCTTCCAGAAATAAGCTCAGTAGAAAATCAAGACATTTCAAGCTTGTACATGAATAAGGTTACCAACTAAAATTTTATGCTACCATATAAAATTTTACCTTTCCCCTTTCATTCAAAAAACAGGAAGAAAAGAATGTATGTGTTTTCTACTACTGTGCTTGAAAACCTGACCTATTTAGAATTTATTTAAATACTGCTTTTTAATTATTTTTATTTTCTCATTGCATGTTAATACTATGTAATATGGGAGTTTGTTTTAGGAAGTTAGTACAGGCACCAAACAATTTTTATACATTGATACACACGCACACACACACACACACACACACACACACACACACACACACACACACACACACATTCACACACTCGCTCACATTTCTAAGTCCTTATGGGGCTGGAGGAATGGCAAAGAGGTTAAAGTGCTTGCCTTGCAAGTGTAAGGCCCTGAGTTTGATTCCCCAATACCACAAAAACTGGTCGTGGCAGCACTCACCTTTAACCCCAACATTTGGGAGACTGAGGCAGGAGCATTGCCATAAATCCAAGGCTAGCCTGGACTACATAATGAATTGAGGAATAGTCTGGGGCTATAGAGCAAGAACCTCTTTCAAAACAAAACAAAAAAAAATTTTAAGAAAAAAAAAAAAGTCCTCAAAGTATAAAACCTGATTTGAGTTCTGAGGTGGATTGCACTTGAGAAAAAAGTTTAGAGTTCCAGAATGCTTCATCTGGACTCCGCAAGTTAACTTTCAAGTTTTCCTTCCTGTTTGTCGGTGGCTCCGTGACCTTTCTCCCCGAGGGAGCTGTGCAGGCTCTCTGAAACATTAGGACTTTGGCCACCAAGGGCGAATTCACAGAAAGCTTTTCGTGGAGCTGCATTGCCTTGTTCAAATAGCCAAACACCTGCTGGGCAAGCTCGGGTGAGTGGCCGCGTGTGCTTCTGCCTGTAGGGTTTGCAGGGTGGAAGCACAAAGAGGGCGATTGTTACCCAATAAGCAGTAGTCACACACTCCTACCAATCGCCTTAGGAGGGCTGGTTACCATGGAACCCACCATCTGTTCCCTCCCTGCCGCTGGAATGTGATTGTCCGCGCTGGCCGGGGACTGTGGAGTAGGGGCGCCTCTGTGTGTGTGTGTGTATGTGCGTGTGTGTGTGTGTGTGTGTGTGTGTGTGAGAGTGACATGATCGGCCATGGACTGGGGCGTGGGAGGCTGCATTTGGCTGTCTGGAGGAGCACATGAAGAGAGTTGTACTTGAACATTCATGACCTGGAACCAGGAGGAGCAGATTCCAGCTTTGGTACGGTAAGTCCCCCGTAGGTAGCCCGGCCCGCGGTGTCCTCTCAGCCGGTGCCTGCTGCCGGCAGCATCTCTGTGGGGACCCAGGAGAAGGAGCTCCCAGCCCTTCCGGAAGAAAGCCCCAGCACACACTCACTTGGGTTACCTCGGCAGTTCAGTCCCCTGCCTGTGTGATACGGGGGAGTGGGGGAAAGCGAAAGATTTATCTTTGATCTTCACAAATTTTTGCCTGCCTGTGATACTGTTTTATGACCTCTGAAAGTGGCAAAAAAAGACAGTCATTTGGAATTGTCTCCGATCAGTGACGCTGGTGTTCTTGCTGAGATACGCCCATCGCCACAACGTGCCAGTGTCTGTTCTTATTATTTGGAGAAAAAATGTCTCAGGTCAGGGGCATATGTAGGTTAGGGTTTAATGAATGATTATTTTAGCCCACTCGACCAACTACCCTCAATGAGTCATGTTGTGAAATGTGATGTTTCCACCGTTTTATTTCACAATACATTTTACACAAGTTTCAAGGGCTGGAGCGTGTGGAAACAGTGTGACGAGCGGTCGCGGCTGGCGTGCAGGCATAGTGATAAAGGAAGGGACGCGAGCAGGAAGGTCGCTTGGGTTTCAAGGGCTTCCTTTGTTTTTCTGTTTCAACAGCTCCTTAAAATGTGTGTTGCATATTGTGAGCAGGAGAAGGAGATTTGGGTCCTAACAAATGGATGACTGACATTTTTCTCTGTGGCCAAGAGGTTGGTAGCTCAAACAAGGGACTTCTATGTCCTTTGTAAAGCAGCATTGTATCCCCTTCCTCAAAATGGTGCTCTGAGATATGGAAAGGGGAAAACAAAAATAGTGCTGCCTGCACTCCACATAGTTCTTTTGTGTAAGTTTTCCTGCCATGTTAGCCATAGTGCCAGTGCTCTGGGAGTCTTCCTGGGGTCTGCCATTTTTATTTGCTATCGGAAGGGCCAAGAGGAGAGGTTTTGCCTGTGCAGTTTCAGACCCTGTATCTGTGCTATGCTGCGGTCTCCTTGGACATTTGTGTCACTGGGCCAACAGGCCACAAGAGGTCATTGCTAATAGGTTGTACGTACTTGGGTTTTTTTTTTTTTTTCAAATGCTAGTATAAAATTAGATAACCTTGTATTTGTCAAGGACTTATATTCTCACTTCAGGAATAGGCTTTTCAGGCCTCATGGTTATTTGCGGATTCCTGATAAGAATTGTAGTTGACTTTAAAATTCTTGCCATCTTTTGTACTTAATAGTCTATCTATATTATTATTAAGCTTTTTGAAATTTGCAAAATTAGATTAGGTACCAAGTAGCTCTGAGATACATCTTTCAGTGACAGGCATTTGTCTGTCTGAAGATTTCCTTAACATCACCTGCAGATGTTTTCTAGAGAATCTTGGGATAAAATTTTCACCCTGAGAAGTTAGTGGCTCCTAGGCAACCTAAGGTTTGGAGGGAGTTTAGTTAATTTAGAAAGCATCACATGTGTTTAAGGTGTTCTTGTGGCTTTAATTACCATGATCTTAGAGAAAGTGAACGAGTGTTTGAGGGAGTAGATGTGAAAGGTATGGCAGCCTCGTGCCTGAGGTGTGGTTACTTAGGCAGTCAGGTGGGCTTGATAAGTGCCAGTACTTCTTGAACGTGTTAATGTTTGTGACCATGCTTACCATTTTTGTTGTCACTTGGGTAAACTTAAAAGATTTGCATCTTTAAGTACATGTTGCTACTAACCGATAATCTCGGCGTCTTATGAGTGTTGTCAGGAAACTTGTCTCTTGTTTCTACTTGAAAGCAAACCTATTAGTAGGCTCTTTGTTCAAGTTTCCAGAGTAGCAAGTAATAAAACCACAAGGTTTTACAAAATGTCTTTTAAAAACCTAAGTTCAACCACTGAGAAGAAATGCTGTGATTCTTGCGGATAACTTGGTACTGAAATTGGTGGAGCACCTGGGATTCCAGCTGGGTACCTGAGTGGCAAACAGGAATGTACAGTCACATGGCTGTCCTTTGCTGAGGGAGTTCAATCCTCCTTCGGTGCAGTTTAAGATTTTATGAAAATGTTTATAAATATGTATTTATGTTTGAATATATGCATAATTAACTTTATTCAGAGTTATTTCATGTAAAAGCATTATCTAGATCACAAACAACAATTGTATGTAATATGCTCGACTAGGGAGTTCCAGAACTTTATCCGCTGAGTTGATGGCAGATGACCCACCCCACCACAAGTTCAGCCCAGTCACATCTTTCTGCTGCTTCATTTGACACATGGTGCTAGAATTTTGCCTGACCTCACTTATGACCAGGCAGGGAGACTACAGAGCTAATAAGTAGTGACTAATTTCAGACCTTTTTCTTCCTCTGTTGTGTTGACTCATTCTGCCTTACTCCTGCATTGAGTCTTTTTGTCACTCTGAGTGCATATTTATAGTTTTTTTGCTGTTAACTCTTTTGGCCCTCTGTGGACTTTGACCCTTGAGCTGCCTAGGATGATGGGAGGGTAGGGCTGCGAAGTGGAGAGTCTGTGCATATCGGCATGGCTGCTGCTGCATGCAGAGATCTTGGGGTTAGATCTGTCCACTGTTTATGACTTAAAAGCAGATGTACCGGAGCTGGGTTTGGTGGCACAGGCCTGTTATGGCAGCACTCTGGAAAGCTGAAGCAGGGGGATGACAGGTGTGAGCCCAGCCTAGGTGACTTAATGGAACTCTTGGCTCACAAAAGGGTAAATGTACCGAATTGCTCTCTTTTGCCCTCTCCCAGGATCCTATCCACAACTGTAGGATAGGCTTAGGCTGGTTAACTGGCCGATTGGATGTCAGCAAAATTGTGCCTTGCTCTGTAACATAGAGAATGGCCGGGTGGGAAGCCTTTAAAGCTTATGTGTGAACGATGTGACTCACAGAAACTGTGGCTTGAAGCCGTGGCACTGGACCGAGCTCTGTGTGTGCTGTAGATGTGGGCTCCATGGCTGTTTTTCTGAGTTGTCCTCCTCCTCTGTTTTCGTAGCTGCTCCTGTTCTCTAACAGAAGGTGGCCAACTTCCCCTCAGTTGGCAAGAAGTAGGCCGACGTGGGCTGCAGTGGATCCTAGGAGCAGTTTTGTGGTGGCACATGTCCTTTGCTTGTTCAGTCTTCCCAGGAGTTGCCTGGTGGCGGTTGTCTAGCAACACCTTATTCTTTGACAAGTTCTTTATTTTTACCAATAACCCCTACTCTGTGGAGCTAATTGTTCTTTTGTAACAAATAATTTGAATTGCTGACTTCCCGTGTAAATGGTTCCTTCCTCTCTTTCCTCCTTGTCTGCCGAAATCCTGTGTGTGGGTTTTTCCCCCTTCTCTAACCAATTTCCTGGACCTGAGCTCTGATTAAAGAAGTAAGATATAATATATTCACATATTCACATAAGCCAGACAGATTGTATCGTATTTTTGCAATCTCTGATATGTCACTTAGTGTTGGCTTTCACATTTTTATATAGATCCCAGTCTAAACAAAGTCATCTAGCTACAAAGGGAAGACCCCCAAGGCCCATGAAGATGAGGCACCTTGTCCCAGGTCGAGAAACCTGTGAGTTGCAGAATGGGCTCATATTGAGTGTGGTGTGTTGGGCATAGTGTGTTAAGCACAAAATTGTGATTTTCTGCATGATTGCCTTTCTGAGGTACAGAACATGGAGGTGGTACTCTAAAAATCCTGCAGAATTTTCAGTGTATCTAGAGAGAACATAGCTGAGAAGAGTGATGTCCTCAAAAAGCAAAGTCATAAGAAACAGACAGATTTCTCACTGTAAATGCTTAGCCCTTTAAAAATCACAGCTATCATGTCAACTAGCTGTGTGTTTTGAGTTTGCGCACTCTCCCTTATAGCCATACGTATGTGAAAAACAAAATTATCAGCATGTTGCTTGGTGCCTTAGCTACCTTCTCCTTGCAGGGACACAATATCTGACACCACAACTTAAGGGAGGATATATTTTATTTTAGCTTGTAGTTTCAGGATGTCCCCATGTGGTGATGGTCTGCTGGCAATGGTGGCATGGCGATAGGTCTGGTGGGAATGCCTGCTCATGACATCACAAGGTGAAAGATGGGTTGTTGGAGAGAAGCCAGGGCAAGGCTCCATCCTTCCAGGCCACATCTTTGTGGCCTCACCTCTTAACAGCACATGACATCAGTCGACGAGCCCACATGATCTACTTACCTCCCACAGTTCAGTCACCCTTCCATTGCATGAGGCTTTTGAGGAGTGCTCCACATCTGGACCACAATGCTTGGTCCTTGTGGAGGCGAGCGCTGATGAGGTTGGGCATATGGGACAGCTACAGCTCTGCTCTGGGCGCGCAGGTGTCGTCCTGTGGTGGGCCAGTGAGCCCCTTCTATGGGCATTGCAGTTGCACAGCTTGTGCTTGTGTGCCCATTTACCCTTTCCTCTGCTGCCCTCACCCGCCACGTGCCCCACCCTGCCTAGGGCACCCTGCTCCTCATGAGGTGTCCCATGGTTGAAAATGTTACCATCCTCATGGTTCATCCATACTTAAAGGATGTTGACTCTGTGCTGCTCTTGTAGGTGTGGAGAATTTGGTGCTGACCTCAGTGACAGGGCATTTAATGAAATGCACACAGTAGAGGAAGAGACATCAGAGGAAAGAACTGAGTGAACAGTATACTTTAAAACAGTGGCTATCACATGAAGACAGCCATGATGTGTGGTGGAGGTTTCAGGTGGGCGGTCAGGTGATACTTGTCTAGGGTAGTCTCATTAAACCTAAAATAAGTGATGGAAGCCAGCCTCAGAGGATCCGGGGGTGAGGGTGTTAATCTTATTAAGTGCAGGTGGAAATTGAGGTGGGCCAATTATCAGGATCATGTGACAGTCATGGTAAGAATGGCCTGAAGTTACACCACACCACTGTCTTCTTTCAGGGCAGAGTTTGTGTGTTACTGCTGTTTTAGTACTAGGGATCAAGCCCAGAATCTTCACAGCTTGCTCTATCCCCAGCCAATTGTTCTTTTTATTTTGAGACAAGGTCTCCCTAAGTTGCTGCGTTGCCCATGCTGGGCTCAGACTTGCAACCCTCTTGCCTCAGCCTCCAGGCTGAGCAGGGAAGATTGCAGATTCAAGCCTAACCTGGGCAACTTAGTGATTAGTGAGATTCTCTCTCAAAATCAAATATAAAAAATAGTCTGGGAATGTAGCTCAGTCGGTGTAAAGGTCCTGGGCTGGAGCCCCAGAACCACAAAATAAAATTGGTAGCTGAATTGGAAAGGACAATGTTCTGGGCAGCCAGAAGTCCTCATCCTCCTCCTTATCCACAGCAGGAAGACTTTTCCCTGTTATCACACACCATAGTGAAGTCATTCTTATTCTTGGTATTTAAACTCTAAAGTCAGCACTAGAAGTGAAACTTGCTTAGTCTAAATGTCCTTGAGAAATCCCTTAGGAAGGCACAGTTTTGGAGATGAGTGAGTGTGTGTGTGTGTGTGTGTGTGTGTGTGTGTGTGTGTGTGTGTGTGTGTGTTTTCCCCAGGAAGAGCGTGCTGCTGCTTGGACCAGGCATGAGATACAGTCATTACTTTACGGGCACTGGAAAGCTGTTCTGTATGAGCTATAGGCCTAGAGTCAAGCTCAGTGTGGTGATGGCTCCTCTTGCCAAGCCACCTGAGAGCCAGAAGTTGGGGTGGCGGCAGGGTTGCCCACTAGTCAGCACAAGGGTGTCGCTAGAATCGCCTGAGCAGTTTAAACTCTTGCCCCTGTGTCTGTGTGGACACACACACACACACACACACACACACACACACACACACTGAGCAGGTTGAGATGCACTTACATCGCAGCTATTGTAGTCACTACCAGTGCTCACATTGTTTCCTACGTGTCAGAAACTGCAAACCCCATTCATCGTCCCATCTGATCTTTTGAATAAGAAGGATTTATCTTCATTGAACAAATAAACCCTTCTAGGAGATAACATACCAATTCCAAGTTCTCTAGCTATTAAATAATGAACCAGGATAAAAACTCGCAAGTATTCTTGTTTTAGTTCTGTGTTCTTAGCTTTTATGCTCAGTTTCCTTCAGTTAGAAAGCCTTTGCATTGACCTAGGTAACATAATACTAATATTGATGGTAGTGATAATAGGAGATTTAATTACTGCAGCAGCAGAAGAGATATGGATACAGGATTCCAAGGAGATGGTTAGAGAGAATTAATGAGTTACTGTTGTCAGGAAGCCGTTAGATGATTAGTCCTTGTAAAAGAGTGTGAATAGTTGAAAAGGAAGAAACATAAATGTCTAATACATTCTTTAAAAGTTATATTTTATTTTATTGAGACAGGGTCTTGCTCTGGAGCCCAGGCTGGTTCTGAACTCATTATGTAGCCCAGGCTGGCCTTGGACTCATGGCAATCCTCCTCCTTCGTCCTCATGAGTGTACCACCATGCTCAGCTTTATGTGGGGCTGGGGAATTGAACTCAGGGCCTTGCACATGCAAGGCAAGCGCTTTAACTGCTGTGCCATTTCTCTAGCCCCTTAAAAAGTTTTATATAACTAGTAATCAAATATACAAAATAGTCTTGCTTGTTGATAAAAATATTTCTGAATATTGTATTCTAGATTAGCATGCATGTGTACTTAGGTGACAGGATCACTTCTGAGAAAATATTTTTTTGTAAATTATGGAGAATGTGGTGTGTTATAGACTAGGAAAATTTTGAGAGAATCCTTAATAGACTATTTTAAAAGAGGAATGGTCTGTTTAAAAACTATTTTTCATCACTGGTGGTATTCAAGTAGAATTAGAAGCTGAGAGAGGTGGTACAGGCTTGTAATCCCAGAACTCTGGGAGACTGAGGCAGGAAGATTGCAAGTTCAAGACCAAGCCTGGGCAAGTTAGTGATTTAGCAAGACCCTGTCTCAAAAAAAGTTTTTATTTTCTTTCAAAATTTCCTAAGGATATATAGCCTAGCATGAAGGCCCTGGATTCAAAATCCTTCTCACCCTAACTATCCTGTTAGGAAAGCAGAACATACTCTGGAAAACTAGCTTGTAAAACGCTTAGTTAAATGTTAGAGGAGTATTCTGTAACATAGACCACATGAAGGATGTGAAAGCGAGGTGAGATCCCAAGTAGTCATCGGAATCTGTAGTGTTGCAGGAGGCAGTACATTTTACACCTATCTTGAAGGCACAAATTCGACTTTGTGAGAGAAATTATTTTCAAGTTTAGTTAGATTGGTGATAAGGTAGATTTGGGTTTCAGCTAATAATCATGTATCTCAGAAGGGGAAGTGTTTAGGTCAACTTTCTGTTACTGTAACCAACTTGTGAAGTAACTTTATCAAGAGGAATGAATGGGTCTTAGCTTATGATTTTAGAGGTTTCAGTCCATGGCCTGTTGTCCCCAACTGCCCTGGGCCTGTGGGGAGATGGGAGCAGAAGGAAGGACGCTGCTCAACTCCTGGTAGCTGAGAAGCAGAGAAAGAGGAAGAGGAGGGACCAGGGTCCCATCTCTCCTTCAGAGGCACATCCCCATATGACCTGAGGGCTTCTGACCAGGAACCACCTCCCAGTAGGGCCACCAGCTGGGGGCCAAGTGGGTACCATACCAGAGATCTGAATCCAACCCTTAGCAATAACCACATTGCTTGGCAGATGGCGGAGGTGTTTTCCTGTTCATTCTGTCAGAAGGTAACCATGAGCATGAGGGTGAAGAGAAGACTCATGGGCATGTTTCCTTATTGTTGTGCTTCACTATGTTTGGGGAAGAAGACTTAAAGATAATCAGGCGTGACTTTTATGTTTTGGTAGTTGTTACACTGTGCTATAAAATCAATCTACTCTGTACTAACTTTCCTGTTAATAATGCTTCTAAACTATAAAGAAACCAAGAATCTTTTAGTCTGTTATCTTTTTGCTAAAGTGAAGTTATGGTAAAGATACAGTTCTTTACATTAGAAAAAGGCATAATTCCACAGAGAGTAAGCTGATCTCAGCATTTCATCCAGTTTAAGATTTTCTTAAACCTGATTTTTCTCCTTTAAAAAAAATGAAATAAGCACCAATGATTATTATGAAATGTTATAGCTCTTGCTTGAATTAAGTTCTGCTCTTCTGGTCAAGCCTTGTTCTGTGATAATTCAGCAGCTTCTAAACTAATTCTAGTAAATGTGTCCTAAACTCAAAGTTGTGGCTAATCTGAGGGCCTGTGGTACAGCGCTGGCTTGGTCTCAGCCTCAGGTACTAATATCTGGGACTCCTCTGCTCAGATTATTACCCCATTCTTTATGAAGGGTTGGCACTGCTTCTTTGTCATAGAAACTGTGAGGGTGGTATGCCAGCAGCAAGCCGTTCCAGGGGCTCAGTTGTCTACAGTGCACAGTGGCTTTGCAAAAGGCAGATCCAAAGTGCAGCTCCTTCCCGTTCAGAGACCATAACATTTTAACATTAGGAGAAATATAGTGATTTGGGCCAGGAAATGAAAAGGAGCAGGCCAGAATACAGATGTTTGTGCACCTCCACCATCCTGACCATTCCTACCAATTGCCCAGTGGTTGCTGCCTTTCCAGAAAGGCTTTTCTGCTGGTGGCAGGCATTGGTGGGCGAGTGAAGGGCATGGCAGTTGTCTTGACTTTGGCTTCAGATACCCTTGGCACCACAACTGGAGAAAGAGGACGCATGATGTGGAATCTCCTCTCATCCAAGTTAGATGGATTTGTTTTGTTTCGTGACTCTTGAACGCATTGCTCTATGCCCCATGCTGTGCTAGACCCATCAGTTTGTAGTCTAGTGCTGCGCAGTCTCGCTTCAGTTGCAGTGATCTCCAGTGCAGGGCTGTATGGCTATACCAAGGTGCATGCAAAGTGGTGTGACGGTGCAGGGAGGAGGAAGGACTCATGTCCAGGCTGGCAAGAAAAATGTCACCGTGGATACCAGCTCTGCTATGGATCTGATGGATAAGGTGAGATCTGCCAGGTGGTGAAGGGTGTGTCTTATCAAGGGATAAAACAACCTAAGAGCTTAAAATCTTTAAAAGAATGGTGGCACAGGTCACCAGGCCCAGTGGCACAAGCTTGTAATCTCAGCACTCTGTGAGGCCGAGGCAGTATGATTACAAGTTGGAGCCCAGCCTGGGTGAGTTAGTGAGACTCTGTCTCAAAATCAAAGCTTAAAAAAAGGGCTGGGAATGTAGCTCCATGTAGCGCTTAAAAAAAAAAAAAAAAAGGTTTAGATTACACAAAGTTGGTGTGACCTAGAATATTGGGATGAGGTATAGGAGTGGAATAATTGGGATTTGTCAGATAAATAGCATCAGATTATGTTAGTCCAAGGTGGGCTTGTACAGCCTCTGCCCACTGCACGCACATGGTTTAGTACAGCATTGAATGTGGTCCCACCCAAATCATAAAACTTTCCTAAACCAGGTTTACCCTACCGTAGGCCCATGAGCTACATGCATTCCTGAACGACTAGAAATGCAGCTCCACAAGATCATATGCATGTACCATTATTATGTGATTTCTAGCAATATGGTTCATGACTCGATTGCATATGGTGCTTGAGTGCAGAGTGTGTATGTGACAGTTCAGTGGCTGACTTTGCCTGCTCTGCAGCCTCCCCGGCCACCACACAGTCAGTGGAATCAGATTCTGCGCCTGTCAGGCATCACTTGTGCTCATGCTGCTCGCAGGGTAAACGCAGTGGTCTCTGACACTGGTGTTTCAACCAGCCCGCACTGCGTACATCTGTTTAGATGGGGCTCATTGTTACTAAGCACAAATGCAAGTTTTCCTTTTCAATTATGTAACTTGAGGTTCTGTTATTTTCATATTATTGCTATAGTAAAAATATTAAAAAGGGAATTTTGTTACTTACATACATTAATTATATTAAATATTTAATATGTAGACCAAGACAACTCCTTTGCTCTCAGTACAGCCCAGGCAAGCTAGAAAGTTGGACATCCCTGGTCCAAGCTCTGCCGAAATGCTGCCAGACGACATGGTATGAGTCCATTCTGAACGTGATTGAACCCGTGGAGGGAGTAGGGTTGCGAGGGCAGGAACCTTGGCATTTCTTTCAGGAGCAGGTGGGTCAGGAGAGAGATGGCAAGATCCCCGAGTTAAGACAGTGGTACCAGAATGCAGAAGAAAGAAGGGACCGAGACGTGTTGTGGAGAAGCTCCATGGGGATTTAGTGATGTGTGGAATGTCGGATGGTGGGAAATGCAAGGTGTCAGCAGCTCTGGTGGCATGGAGCACCAGCCAGACGGTGCACACTTAGCTACTGTTGGACTCCGTGGGGAAACCAAGCTTGGCTCTCGCGTCTGTCACTTGGAAACTGGGTGTGGCTTCCCATCACGTGTCTACTTGCTTGAAATTTATGTGTGAAATTCTTAATTTTGAGAATTTGGGAAATACCACAGAAGTTCAATGCAATGAGCCTGCATTAAGCCGATAAGCTGTATTAGCTTTCCTTTTGCAAAAAAAAAAAAAAAAATGTGAAGGAGCAATAAGAGATTGTAAGGCCAACTCTCAATTTTTGTTCCTGATCATATTCCAGCACTCACTGCTGTTTAATGTCATTGCCACAAACAGGTGATTGAACCTTCCTGTGGGTGACAACAGAACATAAAATTGGGTTTATCTGAATTTATGGCATGACTTGGAAAAAAATGGGTGCGTGCGTGTGTGTGTGTGTGTGTGTGTGTGTGTGTGTGTGTGTGTTTCTCCCCTCCTGCAGTATTGGAAAATTGAACCCAGGGCCTTCGTGTTGAGCTATGTCCCAGGCCCTTTTTATTTTTAGTTTTAATATTTTTATTTTTATTTGGGGACAGTCTCACTAAGTTGCTAAATTGCTGGGCAATTTATGATCCTCCTTCCTGAGTGTCCCACAGTTCTGAGATTGTAGGCCCTAATATACACACACACACACACACACACACACTTTTTTCCCCAGGAAAAAGGTCTGAACTCTATCTAATGAGTTAAGTAATTCATTACATATATTTCAATTTTAGGATACAGAGCAACGTGAGCACTGAGCCAAGAAATTACCGTAACATGTTGGTTTCTAAAGTAAAGGAAAAGAGAGAATATCACAGTATTAGAGTCTATAAAGACACAACTGAACTTTTCCCTCTGTATTACTCTTTGAAGGGCTCTGATTTTTAGTCATAATGAGCATACTTTTAACCCTTCCAGAGCACAGGTTTGAGCTGCACAAGTTCACTTAGAGGCAGACTATTTTGGATTTGTGTTAACTTGCTTTTGTGTTGATTGTTTTAAACCATGTAGCTCAGAAGCCTCAAAAAATTAAGAAAAATTCCATTTCTTGAATGCATAAAATATTTGTGGCAGCAGCCTTTTTTATTCCCATAAATTATGCACAGATCTTTTCTAAAAAGTGAAAACTTAGCAAAAGTTGTTCACACAGACACAGGTCATACATGTTCTTCTGGCCATGGACAGCAATGTGGAGTGATGTGAGGCCAGCCCAGCAGCTTGACTGCAGAAGCTGGTGCGGCGCAGCCGTGCTGCCGGGATAATTTCATAGCCCCTCCTACTGCTGCTGGCACCCAGCGCAGGTGTTGCAAGTATCGCGTAAGGCTGTGACCTCAGTCGCCTCCCTAGAGCTGGTTGTCTCTCCAATTAGGTGGGTACGATCTCACACAGTTCTGTATTTTACCCCATACACAATTCATATGACGTACAGAACATGTTATCCTAGTGTTTGTTTTAATGGTAAGACTTCTGGTTAACACAGGCTATTATTGGTAGTTAAGTTTTTGGGGATCCAAAGTTATGTGCATCTGGGTATTGTGGCCCAGGTCTGTAATTCCAGCACTGAAGGAAGCTGAGGCAGGAGGATCATAGTTTGTACCTCAGCATAGATAACCTAGCCACTTAGTGAGATCCTAACTCAAAACAAAAAATTAAAAATCGAGGGTGTAGCATAGTGTGAAGGCTCTGAGTTCGATTCCTAGTACCAAACACAAAAAAGTATTTCACTCTACAGGGAGTTGGTGCCCCTTTGTACTTGCTGTGACAACTGAGCTGGAATTTCAAGGCCGGGAGGTACTACTTACATCCTAATATATCCCAAGGTGTTTTTATTTTTGTTTTTGTTTTGAGACAGAGTCTCTAATCCAGGCTGGTCCTGAACTCACCAGGTAGCCTAGGCTGGCCTCTAACTCAAAGCAGCACAGCAGTCCTCTTGTCTCAGCCTCCACAGTGCTGGATTATAGGCATGTGCCACCACACCCAGTCACATCCGGTCTTGCTCATACTAACACTGAGGGTTTTTTTTTTTTTTTTTTTTTTGGTCTTATCTCTATATCCTCTGGTGTTTGCATAAAGCCCAGCAAATAGGACTTGGTAGATAAAGCACCAAATGTTAGGAATGGGGGAGAGAGTGACTCTTACAGGCTTCTTCAGAGTTTTTGAGAACCACTAATGGGTTGAAGCGTATGTTTGAGGGGTTAGAAGAGACAAGTTTTTGAATGGAAACGAAATTCTTTAAAATGGATTTGAGGGCTGGAGTATGAATGGCACAGCTGTTAAAATATTTGCTAGGAAGCAAAAGGCCCTGCCTTGTATTCCCAGCGCCACAGAAGTGACTTGGTGGTGCACACGTGTAAACCCAGCACTCAGAGGCCTGGGGCAGGCAGGAGGGGTGCTGTGAATTCAGGTCCAGCCTGGACTACAGAGTGAGGCTCTGTCTCAAAACAGACAAACAAACAAACAAACAAACAATTTGTTCTGGTGTTTCTACCGGTCCCACTGTTCTTTCCAGCAAGTGCACTGACACTCAGCGTTCCATATGGTGGTGTCACTCAACTTCCTGTCCATGTTGCTTCCTGCATTGAGTAGTTACTAACTTTAACAGAGAAAGAGAGACATAGACAGACAACCTTTTTTCTTTTTTTAAGGGTATATGTGAGTACTTGGGTCTTTTAAATACAAAATTAAAAAATAATTAAAGTACTCAGGTAAGATTAAGGACCAAAATCTATTACAGGTAAATAGGTTGAATTAAGAATGAAATACCGTGGCTGGAGGAACGGCTCAGTGGTTAAAGCACTTGCCTGGCAAGTGCTGTGTCAAATTTTAAGTACCCGAGTTCGATTCTCCAGCACCATGTAAACTGGGCGTGGTGGTGCATGCCTGTAATCCCAGCACTCTGGAGGCTGAGGCAGGAGGATTGCCGTGAGTTCAAGGCCAACCTGGGCTCCATAGTGAGTTCAGGACCAGCCTGGGCTACAGAGCGAGACCCTGTATCAAAAAAAAAAAAGAAAAAGAAAAAAGAAAAGAAAAAAGAGTGAAATACCTCTTTTAAAGGGGCAAACAGATGAGCTCTTACTAAATGAGCTAACCATTAAAGAGATTTAGCCTTGATGTCTTTAAGCAGTAATTTGATTATCTTGTTTTTGTTGTTACTCTGGGGGTTAAAAATGGGTCTTTGCTCTGAGCTGTTCCCAGACCCCCGGCCCCTTATTGCTGAGACAGAGGCTTGCCGAGTTGCTACATCACTCAGTCTGGGTTTAGAATTTGTGATTCTCCTGCCTCAACCTCAGTGAATTTTTAGTGCAGACTTTTGCAGTTAAAGTAGAATAAAACTTACTTTAATAAAAAGCTCTTATTTCAACCCCCACAGTAGTTATTAGGTGGCTTTATATGTAAATGATAAGAGCAAAAATTATTTTTAGTAATATACTACTGACCTATTCATGTACGAGAAGTTTAATTCATTACTCAGGTGAGAAAAGGAGTGGCAAAATTAGGATTTTTGATTCAGTATGCTACTTTTATTTAATACATTCATGTCTGTGGGCATAATTGGGAATATTACTGCTTAATACTGTAAAAGATCTGGATATGATAATTGGTTTGGGGCAATTTTAGGTCTAGGATGTTTTAACAAGTCCCCAAAAAGTTGCTCTTAGTAAGCTTTCTTATTAGTACATTCAGATGAGCCAGTATTTGTAGGCTTTCTGTGTTCTTGACTGACCTTGTTTTGGGGGAGGGAGAATAGTCAGAAAAATAACTGTGACTGGATTTGTTGCCTGTAGTCCCAGCTAAGTGGGAGACTGAGGCGGGACAGTTGCTTAAGGCCAGCATGAGCAGCACATCCACAGCAAGCCCTTACCTCTGGTATCTGATTTTCAAGGGCATATGCTGGGTAGTTCTCCTGTAGTTGATAGACGTCACATGTTGCCTCTTCAGTTGCCACTTTAATTTCATGTGCTAATAGTTTCTTCATAATTTATAGCAATTTATTCTACTCTAAGCCTAGGGAACATTTGATGTCTGTATTATGGAAGTACACTAGTTTTCTTAAATACTTATTACCAAACTTATCTTTTTTGGATGGGGTTTTACCGGGGATTGGACACCCAGGGCCTTTGCTCTGAGCTGCATCTGAAGCAGCCCATCTTTCTCCTTTTTTGTTTTGAGACAGGGTCTGGGCTTGAGCTTTGTGTCAGCCTCCACCATGCCTAGCTTCCTATTAATTTTTTAAATTTTGATTTTTTTTTTGGTGCTGAGAATGGAACCCAGTGCCTCATGCATGCTAGGCAAGCACCCTACCACTTGTGGTATATCTTTAGCCCTGTCTTTTCCTGGGTTTTTTTTTTTTAATTGGTTGTTTTGTTTTGTTTTGTTTTGTTTTGTTGAGACAGAGTCTCACTGTGGAGCCCAGGCTGGCCTTGGACTCAGGGCAATCCTGCCTCAGCCTCCCTGAGTGCTGGGATGCACCACCACACCCAGCTTATGTGGTGCTGGGGATTCAAACTCAGGTACTTAGTGCTTGATTTAGTGCTTGCTAGGCAAGTGCTTTAACCAGTGAGCCATTCCTCTAGCCCTTTCCTGGTACTCTTTAAGTTTTATTTTATTTTATCTTATTTATCTTTTTGAGATGGGCTGGTCCTGAACTCACTATGTAGCCCATACTGGCCTCATGACAATCCTGCCTCAGCCTCATGATTGTTAGCATTACAGGCATGCATCACTGTTCACATGCATCACAATTAATTTTTATGTGATACTGAGGAATTGAATCCAAAGGCTTGTGCATTTTAACCATTGAACTGTGACCCCAGCCCTATCCTTGTACTTTAAGATTAGAACTGAATGACACCCTTAAGTTAATGAAATTCTCTTAATTTTTGGCACTATAATTGATCCCCCCAAAATCAAACTACATTTATTGTGGTCACTGCCCTCTTTATACGGTCAGCGTCATTTTGACGTTGGTGCTAGCATGTATTTATGTCAACTTTACAACTTATATCTAAATTCAGGAATAACTTGAAGACTACTTAGCATCAGAGCTGTGTGCCTTTTGGAATTTGCCTTTCCCAAAGCCTGAAGTCTGAAGTGTGTGCATCAGAGGGTGCAAAATATGGACCCCCTGTTGTACATGAAGCAGATGCCAGAATGTGGAGCATTTTGCTTGAGAAGTTTTAAAAAAAATCCCAAATCTTTAGCATTTTAATATATTTTGGGGATATTCTGGCATTTGCATTCTGTGTATATGTCCCATACATCTAGTTACTACTAATTGTACTATTAGGTTGTTGGAAGCATCATGATGCATTTTTGCAACAGATGCCGCTAGCTCATTTTTGGAAGTACCAGAGTCAGTTACATCTATGTTATTGCTATGTTATTGACCGGTGACAGTTCTAGTTTCATTTAAAAAAAAAAATTGAGCACTTTGTTTGAGTTTTGGAGATTTTACAAGTTGAAGACAGAAGACCAAACTGTATTTTGCCGTATGTTACTGTTTTACTTCTGTACAGGGAAGAATGTATGTCAAACTCATGAAAAGTTGCTTGCAGTTTATGGTGACATTGCTCTACAACAATGTCAATATCAACAGTGGTTCACAAAATTCCATGCTGGTCATTTTGATCTTGATCTCAATGGTACTTCTCAGTTGGGAAGGTCACTGAGGCTGATGGAGACAAAATAAAGGCATTGATTGAGTCAAACCACATATATAACATGAGAGAGTACAGAAACATTGAACATCTATCATTCAAACATTCACAACCCCCTGGAGAAATTGGGATATGTAAGTAAGATTGATACTTGGGTTCCTTATGAACTCAAAGAAGTTCATTTGATGGCCTGTGTAAACATCTGCAATATGCTCATTTTAATGATCATGAGAAAAAGTGATCTTTTTTTGAAGCCACTGATAACGAGATGAGAAGTGGATTGTTTACAACAGTGTGTGCAAAAGGTCGTGGTGCCAACATGGCCACCTCAAATGACATTAAAAGGAGACATTCATCAGAGGAAGGTTATGCTCTCAGTGTGGTGGGGTTTTTAAAGGTATTGTGTTTTTTTGAGCTCCTACCAATGAGCTTGAGTCAATTCCAATGTGGACTGTTGGCATTTGGATGGTTTGAACTAATCCATCAGGCAGAAACATCCAGTGCTTGTTTGTCATTGAGGAGTTGTGTTCCGTCATGACATTGCAAGATCACACCCCTCAAAGTTTGGTCACCCATCAGAATTCACTGAAGCTTGGTCAGTGTGTGTTGCCACACCCACTGTGCTCACCTGACTCAGCACCATCAGACTGCCACTTGTTCTGCTCTCTTCAAAACTCCTTGCATCAGCAGCACCTTGTTCTGGTTGTTACTGATAAAGACAGGTCTTTCTATGAATGAGGAATTAGGAAACTCAATGAAGGATGACAAATGGGCTTGATCTTTGTTCTTTTTATAAATAAATAACCTTTGAAAAAATGCAGAAAGTTACGTCATGACTTTTCATACAACCCAGTAAATTCACCTGGCCCCTGTGAGAAGTTGGTAGGATGGAGGCAGAAAATGCTGACTTGTGCCTTTTCTGATCTTGGCACTTTAAATCTGGCTGGTTCATGGACTGAGACCTGGCAATCCCTGGTAACATGACCACACACATTATAGGTTGTACAGTGGTGGGTATTATGGTTTGGATCTGGAACGTCTTCCAAGAACCTCATGTTTGGATTATTCTGATGTAGTCGTGGGAGATAATCCATTGGTTATCTGTGCTGTTAGGAGGTGGGGCCTGCTCGGAAGGGGCGGATCCAGGGCCTTGGTCCTCCTCCCCCCCCCCCCCCCCCGCGCGCGCGCGCGCAAGAGGAGTCACTGAGATAGGACCTGGAAGGGTATATGCTAGCTCCACCCTTCCTCTCTCACTCAGCTTTCTGTCTATAGATGTAAATAGCTTCTGTCCAGCTAGGTCCTCTACTAGACCTTTCTGCCCTTGACAGCCATCCACAAATGCACTGTGACCTTATTTATGCACTGTGACCTTATGCAGCTCTAAACTAAAATAAACCTTTTCTCCTTTAAGGTGTGGGTGTTGGGTATTGTGACCCAACATCAAAAAAGTAACTGAGACAGCACAGGGCAGAAATGAGTTGTCAGACAAAAGATGTTGCATCTTTTTTTTTCTTGCAGAAAGATGAATATCCTTCATTTGTAAACCTTTTGTGTGTAGACAGGTGTCTGTTGAAAGATATTTAGCAGTTTCTTGGCTAGCAGGTATATTTGAAAACAGTAAGCACAGCCTGTTCCTTTGAAAGTAAAGGTGACATTTGAGTGAGAATTTGCAGTCTGGGTGGTGGAAGAATGCACCTACAGACTGAAGTTTTATAGGCTTGCTTGCACAGGTTTCATTATAGTGTAATTTTATCACTAAAATTAATATCTCTTTTTTAAATCTTTCTCTGCCTTTTTTTTGAGACAGGGTCTCACTCTGTAGCCCACGCTGGTCCTGAAGTATTTATGGAGCTCAGGTTAGGCTAGCCTTAGACTCAAGGCAATTCTCCTGACTCAGCCTCCCAAATGCTGGGATTATAGGCATGCTCCACCACACCTGGCTTTATATTGTGCTGGGAAATTGAACCCAGGACCTTGAACTTGCTAGGCAAGCACTTTAACCACTGTGCCGTTCCTCCAGCCCTCCATATCTCTTTTATAGAAGAAATTCTACACATCCATTCAAACTTAAAATGATTCTTCTTAACTTTCTTTAAGTCTTTGGAATACTTCTGGTAGTTTTTCAGACCAGCATTTCAAAAATTTAAAAATAATGCTTTCCAAAATAGCAGGGCAGGTGCCATCTACTAGTCACTTGACTTGTCCACTTCTTCAGTTTGCCTCACAGCATGCAAGTTAGTGCATTATTATTTGCATGCATTATTTGCATGCATTAGTGCATTATCTCTGCATGCTTATGTGTGCACAACCACCTGCTGGGCATGCACGCACAGTTTCCATGCTGAGAGGGCGTGCTAGGAGAGCATGGTTCCAAGAGCTGCCCATGACTGTTCTGCACATGTACAGCAGTGATGGCAGTTGCCATGCTTGTCAGTCACCGTGGTACTTGTCTGCTGTCTCTTTGGCATCTTGAGAAAGGAAAGGACCATTTAGTGTGATTGTTACACTTGACACAGTGTGTGCAGATCCCCCAGTAATTATCAGGATAGACACGATCCCATTACCTGGAAACTGTGAGTATGGTTAGATTTATGCTAATGACAGATATTGCAAGAATATTTAATTTTGTTTAAATGTCAGTGCTCAAAGGATATGCACAGGAACATGGAAGCCTAATGACGTGTGAAGCTTTTGCAGCCTGGAAAGAACTGGAAGGGATGGTGTAGCTGACTGAAATGAAAATTGAGAAAAGTACAGAACAGACCTGCATGAAAAATGCCCTAGCTAGGTGTGGAAGTGCATGTTCCTAGTCTAGACCTCAGGAGGCTGAGACAGGAGGATTGCCAGGAGTTACTGGCCAGCCTGGGCTTCGTAGCAAGTAGTTCAGCCTGAACTACAGAATGAGGCTGTCTCAAAAAAAAAAAAAAATGAAAAAGAAAAATCTCAAGTGCCTAGTGTTATGTCACTCCATAAAGGGGTTCTTTGTAAAGGAACTTAAAATGTTTTGAGTTTTGACATTCGAATAAAATCATTTCTCACTTTTCCATAGGTAACCCTCATTCCTTCTCTTTTAAACCTGAGTCCTGGGCTGGAAGAATAGCTCAGCTGACCTAGCCTGCTCAGTCAGTCAACGGGTATTCGAGTGGGAGCGTGCAGATTAAAAAATAAAAAACATGTGGACTCTTGCAAGGGACACTGCAAAAGACACTTCATTTTTTACAGTTTCTCCTCTTATACCCCAGTTGTTTACCAGCTTCTACAAAGAGCAGACCAAGGTATGCTTCTGCATTTCCCCATCAGTGCTTGCAGACCAAGGTATGAGGAAGAACATCTGGGCTTAGGTTTAAAGTACAGGTAGTAAGTAATTCTTTGTAGGAAGGAACCCTGCCGAGGTCTGCAATGCTGAGGCTCTCAGGCCGGCCATGAGGGCTCCAACACCGAGCAGTTAAAGTGCTTGCCTAGCAGGTGCTAAGTACCTGAGGTCAGTTCCCCATAAGCTGGGCATGGTGGCAGGAACGTATAATCCCAGCACTTGGGAGGCTGAGGCATGCGGATTGTCCTGAGTCTAAGGCCAGTCTGGACTCCGTAGTGAGTCCAGAACCAGCCTGGACTACAGAATGAGACCTTGTCTCAAATAAAGAAAAATAAACCCGAGTCCTATTGTTTGCTCTCCTTGCCTGGATGCTTAATCCGTTTGCCTTTTCTGTCTGGTGTTGAGGCTAAGGATGAGCTGCATTCCATGAACTGTGAGCTATTGATTAGTACAAGATTATCTTAAATTGTCCCAGTGATTAAGGTGGGAACTAAAGTGCTGCGTCTATACGGATCATCTATCATCCACAGCATATTTAGGAAAACTTGTTTCCATTTCGCCATTATTGCCAAAGTTGACAATAATAGGTTGCCAGAAGAAACTCCTGCTCATTAACGGGAACTGACATGATCGAAGGGGGCTGTTTTATTATAATTGTTTTCCTTTTGATCCTTGGCCCTACTTCCCACCACCAAGACAGTGAGTTAGGGAATGTTGCCTAAAAGGTTACTAATTCTGGATCTGCAGGTGGATAGACTGATGCATGTCCATAATGCCAGCTACCGACTGAGGCAGGAAGATCACAAGTTCAGGACCAGCCTTGGCAACTTAGTGAAACTCTGTCTTAAATTTAAAAACTCAAAAGAGGAAGTGTGGGGAGTGTAGCTCAGTAATAGCCCTTCTGGGGTTGATCCTCAGGACCATACCAAAACCACAGAATTTGGAATCTGCTGATGCTTGATCATTCTTTCCAATTTTTGTAATATACTTTTAAGGTTGCATCCAAGGGAGCTGCATGCTTAAGGGTGTCATTATCTGTGGGGAAGAAAAGAGGAAAAATGAGTAAATGAGGCAGGTGTTGTTAGACAGGGTGTCCCAAAGGTCACCTTACACGTAGAAATATTTTTAAAATATGTAATATTTGTTTGCTCATACTATTCAAAGTAAAACTAATGCTATGAGAAAGTCTGTGCAAGCA
Organism: Ctenodactylus gundi; assembly: GCA_004027205.1. NCBI lineage: Eukaryota > Metazoa > Chordata > Mammalia > Rodentia > Ctenodactylidae > Ctenodactylus > Ctenodactylus gundi. Next base: position 125,013 of record PVKB01003226.1, on the reverse strand, counting down.
CTAAACTTAGTATACTGGGTGTTGCAAATGTCTCCGTACCTAGGAAGCATCCAAGCTTTTGGGACACCCTATGTTTCAATTATCTTTTCTTTCCATGTTCTTATTTTTGCTCTTAAGAATACCGGGGTCAGAATGAAAGGCCTGAGTGTTGCTGTTGCCCCAGCAAGCTGCGCTAGGCTTTTAGGGAAAAGGAGACAATTAGTGGAGGAAATTTGGATCAGGCTGCTGATCAAAAACAGAGGAATGAAAAGCGCTGCCTTTTATGTCCCAAGTTAACAGCAAGTAGCTGGCTGCCCTTTATCCTCTGTCTGACCCAGCAAGGGCAAGACTTCCATTTTATTTTCTTAAAGCCTCAGAGGAGACTTTTCTGGAAACTGCATGGTTATTTCAAAGTTAGAAAAAGTAACTGTTTCCTGTGGAAATTTATGAAAAGAAAACATTCTTCTCAGTTTCCTTCCCAAACCCCAGGTGATTTCTAGAGGATACATGGCTTGGAAACATATTTGCAAACCAAAGTGGCAAGAGATGAGAGCGGTAGGGTAAACAGAGGCAGAGCCCACAGCCTCCTTTGGAGTCTGGGTTTCATTCTAAGCAGTCCCCGAGGCCATCGGTGGGGTCTCCTGGATACTTCTAGAAGCCACTGTGCAGTCTGAAGATTTATACCACACATTCCCTGCCTACAGATTCTGAAATAATCTTTTTCTTCTCTTGCTGCCTGATGAAATCATGCTTGCTTATCCTTCAAAAGAATCCTCAAAATTGCCTTCTTTGGTGAGGGAGATAGTTGTCCGGATTTTTGACAAGGAGAACGTGAGGCAAGAATCGAGGATGGTCCAGGGAATGGGTATTTTGGATTCACAGTGTGGAATAGCGGTGCCCACCCCCCTGTCTCAGGGGCCAATTGTCCGGGGAAGTAAAGAAAGGTACTGAAAGGGAGTGAGTCAGCTGTAGGGGTGTATGATCAGGAGTTGACTAAGTGCAGACCAGCGAGTCAGGAAAAAACAAAGGAGAGGCCGGATGAGGTTGGGAAGCATAAATACGTGGTAGGAACTGCTTTAGGCACAATCATTTCTATTGATATGCTATTGATATTACAATATTGATAACTTATAGACATAAATATTAAATATGCATATGCTATATAATATATTAACACAATGTTGCCATTTTAGCCATTTGTTGTTGTGTATTCTGTGGCATTAAGTATATTCATATTGTTGTACAACCACCTCTGGACTGTGGCAACAGGAAAAAAATCCTTGGCCATGGTGTCTGCCTGCAAGGTACCACCAATAATGGTTAGTTTAGTAAAGTGGTCTTCCCTAATTATCTACATTTTCCTAACTCTATGAATGTAACAAGTGATGGGGGGGAGGGGAAATGCTAAAAGAGAGGAAATGACACCAACTTCAAGTGTTTGAGGCCAAGTGTGTTAGTGATCATATGATGTGAGTGTTGGGGTACCAGAAAGCCCTTGGGTAAGATCTCTCAGACTGGAAATGGGGTGAGGGTCAGTTCCCCTCTTTAGGCTAGAAAAGTCTGTTTATCCTCTATGAACATTGTGTGTATGTGATATAAATAACTGTGTAGTAAGTCTCATTGTGTTGCTGAAGCTGGCTTTGAGCTCCTGGATTCAGGTGACCTTTTTGCCCCAGATTTCTTATTAGGTGGGACTTTAGGTGCATGTACTTGGAAGAATTTTATACACACACACACACACACACACACACACACACACACATATTTATATAAATATATGCACGTACACACATATATATTCTTACACACACACAGAGGTATATACTTTTTTGTGGCACAGGGGATAGAATCTAGGGATTTCACATTGAGTTATATCCCCAGCCTTTTTTTTTTTTTTTTTTTTTGACACAGGTTCTTGCTAAGTTGCCCAGGCTGAGCCTAAACTTAGGATCCTCCTGCTCGGTTCCCAGAATGCTGTGATGACTAAACTGTGCTGCTGCATTTGGTTAGAATTGTATTTTTTTTATTGGAAGAGATTTACTTATTTTTGTGTCTCTGAAGATGGGGCCTGGGACCTTCATACTGATGGTTTTATTCTTTGACTTTAAAGCAGAATCTCATAAAGTCACTAGGTTGTTCGGGCTGCCGGGAAACTCTCAGCCTGGAAAAAATTATTAAGATCAGGTAACTTTACAGCTGAAACATGTCTTCTGAACTGTCTGTCAATAGTAGAGCCATGTGCCACTCAACAGCAGGGGCACATCCTGGGAATGGCATCCTTAGATGGTTTTGTTATTGTGTGTCTAGGTTAGAGTGTACATACAGAAACTTAGATGCTTTACATCAGGCTCTTGACATGGGCTCTTGGTGCAGTCAAGAGGATGATGAAGGCATGAGGCTGCGGCCTGAGTGGTAGGGCCTATTCTTTTACATTAACCTTTTAAAGTGTAGAAGGAATGTACTCTAAAATAATGATTAAATGGGTAGTAAACACAAAAGCAGTAAACGTCACTTACTGTGAAGTGTTATGTACTGTGCACAATTACAAATGGCAGTGCCATTGGTTGGGTTGCACTCACATTGCCACAAACATGAGTTGAGTGTTGTACGATGACATTACAACAGCTACAGCCTCCATGGGCTGTGTTAGGGTCTTTGGAGACCCTTGTCTGTGCAGCTTCTTCCTGATGGAAATGTGACTGGGTAGTTCATGGCTGTGCATGCTGTGCCCACTCACCAGCTGCCAGAGCCAGTAGTGTGGAATGGAGTGGGAGAGGGCAACAGTTTGACCTAGCATTGTGTTCTGATCCAGCCAGAATCCTGTTTGGATGTGGAGTGAGGCCCCTGGATTGCAGTTTTAACAGAATGTAACTAAAGAAGTAATGGTGCTTGTTTATTTGTTTTGGGAGTATTAAGGATTGAATCCAGGGCTTCATGCATGCTAGGCAAACACCCTAACACTGAGCTACGTTTCTATTCTTTTTTAATATTTTTATTCTGAAATAAGATAGTCTTGGGGCTGGAAGCACATAGCTCAGTAGTTAGAACACTTATCTACTGTGTGCAAGGCCCTGTATCCGATCTCCCAGTTGCCACATAAACATTTATTGGAAGTGTTGTGCACACCTGTAATGCCGGCACTCAAGAGGCTGAAATAGGAGGATTGCTGTGATTTTGAAGCCAGCTTGGGCTATAGTGAGTTTAGGGTCTGCCTGGACTACAGAGCTGGGACCCTGTCTCAAAAAAACAAAACAAAACAAAACTGAGATAGGGTAGTTGATCAGTTGTCCAGGCTGGCCTTAAACTCACAATCCTGCTTCAGCCTCCTGAGTAGCTGGGCTTGTGGGCTTGGCTAGAAAACATTTTTTGTCACCTGTCTTTAATGAAAGAATTAACTAAGGTTCAAGGTTAAGCTTGCTTTGAAGGTCTGTACAAAAACAGTTTTGTGCAAAAATTCTAGCAACTAGCATTACCTGACATGCAGTCAAGAATGTACAGGCCTTATTTCATTGGGGCTCACAGGCATACAAATGGAAATTATGCATCAATTGGTTATTGTTTTTCTAATGTGTTATTTTAGGCTAATGAGGGAATGGTTGTAATACCAAGTTGCCCCTTGATTTTTATATTATCATTTGAATACTGATGAGTACAAGGTGGGTTAAGATTCAGGTTATATTTCTTCTATGAAAATGTGTATTTCCCCTCAGTAACATTGAAAAGTCAATCTAAGGACTTTGCTTCTTAGTTGATAAGTAATAATCAGAAGTATTTCATTATCTTGTTTTGCTCCCATTCTTTTTATCTGAACAAGGTTAATTATTAACATGCTGGTGACATAATACCATTCTTATTGCCAAAATGTGTTTTATTAGCTTATTAAATCTAGATTTTTCTGAAATATATGGATGTTTTAAATTATGTGACAGATGCATCATTTAGCTTGAAATAAAAATGCTAAGACAAACAACTTAGTCACCCATCTATTTTTAAAGATTGTAAATTTGTGCATTTTAATTCAGAAGTATAGGTTGCATACAAAAATCTTGATTTTTTTTTTAATCATTTCCATTACAAATGGCACTCTTGGAAAAGGAGTAATGGTGGTGGGGCCCAGCTGGAATGGGCAGATACTTGGAGTTGACCTGGACGGGTGTGTGCTGCTTCTGCCCTTCCTCCCAGTCTCTCTCTGTTCCACCATGCTGTGAGGATCTCTGCCTGGAGCTCTGGCTCCGGCCCTGCCCCCGCTCCAGCCCTGCGATGTGCTTCCATCATTTTCTGTGAATGGACGGAGACCTTCTGAAACTAAGTTACAATAAATAAAACTTTCCTCCCTAAGTTGTGGATGTCAGGTATTGAGTCACAGCAGTGAAAAAGTGACTAGTACGGTAACCTTCCCTAAAAAGAAATGTAAGTTTAATAAAATGAAAAATAGGGGTTTTTGCCAAAATGGTGCCAAAGGCAAAGAAGGAAGCTCCTCCCACACACTCCCTTCGCCCGCCTAAAGCCAGAGCCAGAGCTAAAGCAAAGGCTCTGCAGGCCACGAAGGCAGTGCTGAAAGGCCTCCGTGGCCAGAAAAAGAAGACCTGCATATCCTCCCCTTTTTGGTGGCCTGGCTTCAGGGGCAGTCCACGTGCCATGGCAAGTTTGACCACGTTGCCGTCATGAAGTTCCTCTGACCACACAGTCAGCACAAGAAGGTAAGGGACAACACCACACTCGTGTCCACTGTGTGTCTTGTCTCATTGCTGTGACAGAGCACCCAACATCCACAGCTTAAGGGAGGAAAGGAAAGATGTTTTTAGCTCACTGTTTCAGAAGGTCTCTCTCACACACAGTCCACTGTGGGGCAGCTGGCCACAGTGAAGGCACATGGCGGAGACAGGCTGGGGAGCTGCTCACCCCACTGCAGACAAGTGGAGCCGAACGAGGCAGGAGCAAGGGGGTGAGCTTCCCTAGGAAGAAGCCGCAGCTGCCTTTTTGCTTTCTTCCTTTAAGTACTTTAAGCTGCTCGGGGCCCCTCCCTCACCTCCTGGCCCCCAAGTCAACAACAAACACCTGAAATCTCTGCCCTAGGCAATCCCCAGTCTCTATAAATTGACAGTCCCTCCAGGTCAAACCTTAAACACCTGTCCCTTCCAGCCAGGCCCCACCTCCCAGTCACACACACTTCCAAATACATGAGGCTTTTCGGAGCCACTCAAGACCCAAACCATAGCATTGTGGATGTCAAAGACCAGATCAAGCGAACTGTGGAAGGAAGCTGTGTGACGTTGATGTGGCCAAGGTCTGATGGAGAAAACAGGGCCTATGTTCGACTGGCTTATGGTTATGATGCCTTGATTGTTGCCAGGAAACTTGGGATTATGTATGCTGAATCCAGCTGGATAATTCTAAATATACATTTTTTCTACCGTAAAAAGTGGAAAATAAATTGCTATGAAAAGCCATGTGAGTGGAATTTGTGTAAAAAAGTCCTTACAGCGAGGGAAGATGACAAGGCAGGTGGCAGCCTTCTTCAGCTTCAGAACACAAGGGATTTTGTGAATAACTCTCCATTGGTTGAATTTTATGTATTTTTCCAGAGCTGATAACTATAGCAATCTTAAAGTATCTAAACAAGCCCAGACTGGTGGCACAGGCTAGAAACCCAGCTCTCTCGGGGGCCAAATCAGGAGGATTACAAGTTCATGCCTAGCCTGGGAAATTTAGTGAATTAGCAAGACCCTGTCTCAAAAAATTAGGTGAGGATGTAGCTCAGTGTGAAGGCCATGGGTTGGATCTCTGGTACTGCCAAAAACCTCTGAAAAGGTGTCAGCGTACTTAAAATGACCTTTTCAATGTGCTATAATACACTTCATTCCCCACCCCCACCAGACTTCATATAAGGGGCTCATTTGTTCGCTCGAACTAGTAAATTTAGTTAAGATTAGATCTGTCAGGATTTTTTGAAGTTACAGAAAATAGAAGAATTAACCAGTGATAGTCTCTACTACTAAGAGCAGCAGTGAGTATACAAGAGCTTATTGAGCTTGAGTTCACACCACTGAAATCAGACCATCACTTTCCTTACCTGCTTTGTAATAGAATAAATTATTTTTGTTCCTTTTTTAAAAAATGGATATTTTGCACACAGTAAAATTACCCTTTTTATGGTATAGTCCTGACTATAAACTTTTAAGTTGAACTTTTTCTTTTTTTATGGTACAGGGAATTAAGTTCAGGGCCTTCATGCTGAGCTACATCCCCAGCTCTCTTTTTTTTGTTGGGGGTGGGGGTGATTTTGAGACAGAGTCTTAAGTTGCCGATGGAATGAGCTCTGCAGCCATCTGTGTGCAAGCTTTGTGTGAGGGGCAGTGATGTTGCTTGAGTAGGGATGAGACTTTGGGTTGCTGGGATATGGTGAATGCGCACTTACCTGTGCTGGGAACTGCCGTGGCCATTATTGAGTAGCCTTGGGTTTACTTTTGCATGTATGATAGGTGCTGCATATGTCTGTGTGCAGGTTCTCTATCATTGTGTGTTACTCATCTGTGGACAACTGTATTGATTGGAGTAGTTAGGCTTTGTTCTTTCGTTGATGCTGAGACCTGAACACAAGGCCTCAGCCATACTCAGTTACTATCACTCTACCACCAACCCGCTCTCATGGCCCCAGCTATGTGTTATTTGAACTCTTTTTGTGTGTAATTTAATAAGAATTTTCTTATTTACATAAGACTTTCTTTTCCCCTTACCACCCTCTGAACCCTCTGCCCCTTCCACAATGTCCATCGTCTTACTTCTTTGTATCTTTTTTATATTTTTATGGTTTGGGGTTTTTTTTGTTGTTGTTGTTGAGCAAACTTATTAGTGTCTGGTCGTAAGTCATGCTTTCTTTTCTGTCTTTCATCTATAAAGAAAAAGTGGACACTTATTTCACAATTTGTTGTAAAAATATGAATTTAAGTTTTTAAAGGTTGTCATTTTATTAGTGCAAATGGTCAAGATTTGTAGCCTCTGAAACCTAGTTTTCTCTTCTGTAAAATGGTGATAAATTATTATTACCTTACAGAGCGGTTGATACTTCTACAAAAGAATGATAATTTATTATCTGACAGTGAGGATTTAATGAAATGCCTTGTGGAGAGTGTTTAACCTGCACCAGGCACAAAGTAAATGTTAGGTATAAAAACAGAAAAGGAATTTGGTTAAAGCCAAACTTGAAACCGCAGTCGAAGCATTGCTATCAATGCTCATGGAGCCCAGGCGCTGGGCATTTTTGTGACAGAGGAACACTGTTTTATACATTACTGAAGTTTGCCAAGACAGAATGGTCTTGGAATCAGATCTAAATGCTTTCTCTGCCACGGTGGAACTTGAACACGTGTGGGTAGAGTTTGCAAAGGAAACAAAGGACAATGCAGATTTCTTTCTTGGTGCTGGAGCTAGATCCCAGGCCCTTCCTCTGTCCATCTTTTGATTTTGATTTTCAGACAGGGTCTTGGCTAAGTTGTTAAGTTCCCCAGACTGAACTCAGCCCAGCAGTCCTCCTACTTCAGCCTCCCAGATTGCTGGGATTGAGGCCTGTTCCACCACACCTGGGAATTCTTTCCCTTGACTTCTTTATTCCTTTACCCCCCTTAATAGGTTCTCTCCCTTTAGCCAGGTTCACCACCAAAAAAGAAACTAACAATCCTCCTGCCTCAGCCTCCCAAATGCTGGTATTATAGGTGTGTGCCACCACACCCAGCTTATGTGGTGCTAGGTAATGAAACCCAGGGCCTGTGCTGAGCTATGTCCCTATCTCTGCTTCTTTTTTTCTGTACTCTAATTTTCTATTACTTTTTGCTTTTGAAATTAGTTGTAAAACTTAGTCATGTCTTATATAGAAATGAATCTGCTTTTTTGATAGTGCTAGAGATGGAGCCCAAGGCCCTGCTAGGTGGGTGCTGCGCCACTGAGCCGTGTCCTCAGCAATGGAAATAAATTTATTGAAAGTTCTTATTATTACAAGAAGATTGGTGACTCGTATTTCCTGGTGAACAGGTCGATGTTACTGAGAGTCCCATGTGAATGCTTACCTGTGCTATGGTGAGAACAGGTTCTGCTGTGGCTCCTGGTGTGCAGTTGGGCACATAGCGTAAGTCCCTAGCCGTACCGCACAGTCAGTCCTGGCAGTTCTGAAAGGACGGCTCCCTCAGTGCTGGCCAGCCGAGGAGCCTGTTAGAAAGGCAAGTTCATGGCCCTTGCACACCAGACACTTCTGACTCTGGAGACAGCAGTGTGTGCAAGCAGCTGCTCATGAGGGTCCCTGTGTCTGACCTTCTTCAGGGGGGCTGGAGAGGTGGACTCCCATGAGGAAGGTGTCTGCATTCTCCTCCTTCACTGTGATTTCATGAATGTTTAAATTCTGACATTTCCTAAATTTTCAAGACTCTGGTCTGGAACATAGCCCTGTAGTTAAACTGCTTGCTAACTGCAAGGCTCTGGATTCAATTCCCCAGTAATGCATAAGCTGGGCATGGTGGTACATGCCTGTAATTCCAGATTCAGAAGGCTGAGTTAGGATGATTGATTTGAGTTTGAGGCCAGCGTGGGCTACATAATGAGGTCAGAACCAAAACAAAAAAAATGAATAAATAAATTTTCAAGACTGAGAAATCTATTTGTCAAATAATGTAAATTTGTAAAGATATATAAAAGGAGGCTGAGGCAGGAAAATCACAAGCTCAAGCCCAGTCTGGGCAAGTTAGCAACTTAGTAAGACCTTGTCTCAAAACTGAAAAGTAAAGAATGGGCTGAGGGCTCATTGTCAAGGCCCTTTGCTTAATTCATATTACCACAAAAATAAATGAGTAATAAATATCTTACCAGTTAAATAGTGTTTGAAAATAATATAAGACTTGGTTTCCTTTAGGAAATTGATATATAATGCATAATGCATTCTATACTGTTTATGCACCAAGGTCGATGATCAGTACTAAAAATAATGCCACAAGAGGCAAAAAAGCAGTTGAGGCCATTAACGTTGAGATTTTTTAGTATCTTAAGCTGTGAATTGTGAATCTGTGACATCTTTGGTTCAGGGCAGGGACCCAGTTAAAAGGAAAACAAGCTGTTTTCAAGTCAGCTTTTTTAGTGGATTACTAATAGTTCAGGCATTAGCCTGCTTGCAAACTGTCCTATTCCCAACAGTATTTCTGGTGCATTTGAAAGGTCCCTGCGTCTCCGTTGTTTATATTCTTGTGATAAGTAGAAGTCTCTGCATCCCCATCTCCTTGGACTCTTAGACAACAGCAGCAGCTGCTGCAGCATTGCCTGGAGAGGTGGGGCATATTGTGCATGAGATCTTGGGGCTGTAAGGTCTGCAGATGCACTGAGGTCCCCAGAGCCCAGGCCAGAGCACTGGTGATTCCTGGTGATCTCCAGATGTCCCGGTGCTTTAAGGCCAGGAGTGAGACTATCACATGACCTTTAACAGAGAAAAAGCTAAACATCGTGTTGCTAAGCCAGAGCAGACTGGGGATCAGTGCCTGTGGAGTCATGTCCACTAATCAAGGTACGTGGTTTCATTTTCTAGTTTGTCTTTCTCCTGTTATTTTCACAGTTGTGTGAGTGGCTGGGCAACACTGCCTGCCAGGGGACAGAAAAGTAGCAGAGTTCTGTTGTGTTTTAAAGTTAAGAATGAGACTTGCATTGCTTTGCAACTTGAGGATTAAAATGTGTACTATTTAGTTTTTGGCTTTTCCAGAAGGTTTCTTTTGTGTTAACGTAATAACAAATTTGTCTGGAAGTAAAACATGAGCCAGAGAAACAGAATTAACCTTTGTAAGTTGGAGAATGCAGTGGTTGAGGAAAAGTGCCGCAGAGAAGGAAAGGGAAAGTGTCTCTTTTTATCCTTCCTTTTCTACTGGGGACGAAGTGCTCACCGGGAACCTCCTGTTGCCATGCATGAAGGATGGTTCTGTTCCAGCAGAAATTCCCACCGCCCCTGGCTTGTTGTGGAAGGGTGCTCAGGCACAAACTCTCCTTCTTTCTCCATATAAGATCACATCAAAAGATAGGCATGGATTTCTTTTTCAGAAATTACTAGCGGGACTTAGTAAGCCACTGCAGTTGCCTTGACTGTTCAGAGAGCTAATTAAAGAGAAACTGAGCCTTGCTAATAGAAATGAAATTCCATAGTAGGGTAGAATGGCATCACATGACAGGAAGTATCTGCTAAAATATTTTGAAAAGCTTAGATGGGTTCATTCTGCGTAAATCTTTTCCCATTGTTTCCACATGGATGTAAGCCTCCCTGGAGAAGGTGTTCACTGCTAACCAAGGTGAACTGGCCACCCTTCAGGTCCCCAGGATTGACTTATTCATCGTGACCCATCTTTCTTCTGGCCTCAGAGAGGCACCACTGCATGTGGAAGCCAGGGGTGGGGCTGCTCTCAGCCCTGCAGCACAAGGGGCAGGTGAGCTGAGTCTGCACAGCCCTGGTCCCTAGTCCATGATGGCTGAGGGATTGGAGAGGCCCCTGCCTGTCCCTCTCCTCTGTGCCTCCACCACGCCGCCAAAGGCTGGACTCCTTCTCAGGTCTCCCACTGTTCTCTAGAGAAGTTCAGAGTTCCTCATTCTTTACCATCATACTCTAAAATTCAAGTAAAGAAGAAATGCAGTAAAGGGAAGTATTTTCTCTCATCAGTGAAGTTCTCTTTTTCCTAAAATAGCTTCTGTCCTTTCTTCTAGCTCCAAAAGTTAGGGATGATTGAAGAGCCACCAAGGAACCTCCTCAGAGCCCTTCTCAGACAGAGAGAGAGACCAGGGACTGGCTTTGAGGGCGTCAGGCCTGTGAAGCCAAGCTGGGAACCGTGGGCAGCTGTTGGCTCCTGCCCTCTGCACTCAGGGACAACTCCTTGTGGAGAGTGGCCACTGCAGTGACGGGGGCTTTGCAAGTTCCTTTTACAAATTTTAAGCTGGAATTACAGTAATAGAGTACTTCCTGCCCGTATTACTTGGTAATTTTACTGCTATGAAGTCATGTAAGAAAAAAAACTTAAAGATGCCTGTTTAGTATAGATGTTACTTGTATATTTTATCTTTTTGATTACTTATTGAAAACTTTTCCTTTGTAAGCACAGACTTGTATGCAAACTCTTTTCATAATGGCAATGAGATAGTATAGCGTAGGATGAATGACTCAATCGAAGTATTGGGCAGCCCTTTAGAAGATGTCTAATAAGATTTTTTTACTATGTATCCATGTCTACCAGTAGCTTACATTGCAATTTAGGATTAAGAGTGGAATTGATTAGTTCCGCTGACCAGAATACATGTTAGGAGGTCCAGACTAGGTTGGAGGCTACTGGTATAATCTAGGGGGAAATGAGCTCATTTATTTCCAAAATAATAAGGCTTGTCCCCCTTTCCCACGTCTTTCCAACCCTTCTCCTGGTGACTGACTGCTCTAGGTGCCCTTTGTTCTATATGAAACAAAGAGCTTGTTTACATTAACTCAGGTATATTTTTCAGGGTCTTCATTGTGCTGTAGGTGTGTCCTCTCTCGAGGCTTTCTGTACTTACCTGGTGGCTATATATTAAAGCGAGCAGTAGAACTTCTGTGAGGAGAAACACACTGTTAGTATTGGATGGTGGTCCTTGATACCCTGACCTGAGAAAATGAGTCTTTGATCATCTTTGAGAATGAATACAAGGTAAACCCAGTGGCATAGGCCTCTAAACTTAGCATTCTGGGAGGCTGAAGCAGGAGGATTGCAAGGTCAAGCCCAGCCTTGGTAACCTGGCAATTTAGTGAGACCCTGTCTCAAATCAAAAATGAAAATGGGCTGGGGATAATGGGCTCAGTATACAGGCCCAGTATCAGACACGCACACATGCACGCACATACACAGAATGTATGAACACAGACAAAACTTAAAAGAAAAACAATTTAAAATAAGAAATAAAAAGCAAGATGTATGTCCTGTGATCCAGTCTTCTCCTTGCCTTATATAGGAGCAGTTAGTCTTCATGCCCGGGATGGACCCTTTGTCCTGCTGTGTCCCTTTCTGTTTTGCTCATACTCTGTCTGCTGATACACCCTTCCAGACTCATCAGATTGACTATGTAGTCGGCTGCCCGGTTCCCTGTCTGGTTTCCCCTGGATCATTCTGGTATCCTCCTGTCTACCCGTGAACTCCTGTCTGGTGTCAAATCCACGGCCTTGGTGAGCCTTTAATAATAGAAGACAGCTCATTGTCACAGCTGCTCTCTTTCTTCAGTGGGCTTGCGCCCAGGGAGGGGAGGCTGTGCCATTAGCTTGATACGAAGGCCTTGCTGCCCCTGCCCATGCTGTACCCGTCCGTACCGTGGAGCTCCACAGCTGGCGTGCTCCCTGTTCTCCTTGGACGGATCTGCCATGCTCCTGCCTAGGACTCGTGCAGTGTTGCACTTGGTGTGAGATGCTGCCAAGTCCCCATATTGGATGTCTCCGTTCCTCCATGGCTACTCCGCCGCCGGCAGTGTAGCCACGCTGGACCTCTGTGTGTGTGTGTGAGTCTGACAGCACTCTCTCTCCTGCAGACTCACTGGCCCTGTGCCACTTGTCCCGTCATTTATTTTACATAAACGCTTTCATTGTCCTGTTCATTCTGTGTCTCTAGGACCGAGGGATGTCGTCAAACTGTGCTGGGTAGGGCGCTAGTCTGTTGAGGGAATACATCTCTAATATTCATTTGCCTTTTTTTCTAGGAAGGTTAAAGCCAGAGGAGCAGGAATATAAGACAAGTTATTAATAAATTCTAAATATCTGTAGTGGTCTCCATTTCCTCTCGGTTCTCCACTACAAAGTCTGCGTCCCTGCCTGCCGCCCTCCTGGTCCCCCTTGATGAGCGGAACTGTGAAGAATCTCTTCTCACTGACAGTCTGCGGTGCCAAGCTGGTCTAGGGAACTGAGACGCAGGAGCGTGGTAGTAAGGGAGGAGTCAAAGGCTAGCTCAGTGAGTGGCTTTGCGGAAGAATGGACAAGCTGGGTTGGGAGAAGACAGAGAAACGGGGAGAAAACTTTGGGGTGTACAACTGCTGTATTTTGGGAGCATATCATTATGGAAGAATTATGGCACAATGAAGAGAAATTCTTTTGTACTGCACACGGTGTGTTTTGCTGTGTATTAAGGATGCACTTCCTCCCTTGTTTCTATGTTTTTTGTTTTCCTGCACTTCAATCATTTCAGTCTTTGCAGCATTGCTGCTGGAGGGAGAAGGGAGAATTTGAAAGAAGATACCAATCTAGAAACATTTCCTCATCATAGTTCTTACAAAGCTTGCTCTGAAGGGAATAACATCAATTCATGAATTAATGTAAGAATTATTTTGTTTTTGTACTTCATGTAATCTCCAAATTCTAAATTTGTCTGAATAACTGGAAATTGTCTTATATTTTAAAATCTCTAGCCAGGTCAGGTGGCCAGACCTGTAATTCCAGCACTCTGGGAGGCAGAAGTGGAAGGATTGCAAGTTGAAGCCCAGCCTGGGCAACTTCGCAGTTTTGCAGGACCCAGTATCAAAATCAAAAATAAAAATGGTCTGGAGACGTAGCTCAGCGTGAAGGTCCTGGGCTCTAATGCCATCATTATACATACATGCATACGTACATTCATGGGTACATAAAATCTGTAGCCAACAGCTAAAATTCTATGAATTGTTACTTACTATTTGATAATATACTTGATCTGAGTAATAATGATACGTTATTAAATTCATAACTTCTTAGTCATACAAATCTGTTTTGGCTATGGTAAAAGAAAATGTATAAGGCTAAAAATGATTCTTTTTAGAATTGCGTAAATGTAAGCCCCCCAACCAATGACTTACATGGAACATTATGTTTTTCTCTCTTTATATTGCCCAATAATTTTTTCTTTATCTATTTCCTCTGGAGTTGCACAAAATATTGATAAAATATCAGTAAGATATTTTCTCTTTTTTGTGTGTATGTTTTTGTTTGTTTGAAGCAGAGTATTGCTATGTTGCCCCGGGAAGGAGGTTTCAAGCCATTTCCTGCCTCGCCTCCCAAGTAGCTAAGCTACAGGTGCACGCTGCCAGTCTGACCCAAGAGGCTATTTTGGGCTGGGGATGTGGCTTGAGTGGAGAACTTGCCTAGCATGCATGAGACCCTGAGTTTGATCCCTAGCATGAGGATGAGGGAATATTTTTGATACTTTTTGTGTGAGATGTATCTCCAGCCTGTTTTTAATTTTTAAATTTTGAGACAGTATCTCTCTAAGTCACTTAAGTTGCCTGGGCTGGGCTTGAACTTGCAGTTTTCCTGCCTCATCCTCATAGCATGCTGTGATTTACAGGCTTGAACCTCTGGGCCCAGCTTTTTAATACTTTAGCCAAAAATTAATAGATTACTTAAGTACAGAACCATAATGAGATATAAAATATAACAATGTTCACTAGATTTTAAAAATCTTAGTATACTAGTCTTCAAAGGTCTTTAAATCTACCTTCCCCTAAAAGCTATAAGCAGTGAGTGACAGGTATCATAGCAGAGCTACACAATATGTGTTTTGAGAATAGAAGAGGAGGGACAACTATCTGCTTACGTGATTGAAGAAAACTTTCTCAAGAAATGTTGGAAATCAATATTGATTAAAGTGTTGTTCTCAAGGAGGACTATTAAAGGAACCTACATACATAGAAACATACAGAAAGACAAACAGGAGGGAATCCAGGATCTTCTGGGAGTGGCAAAGATGGGAATGTGACTGCAGCATTACAGGAGGGAGCAACGGACCAGAAAGAAACCCTTCAGGTGGATGTCTCATCAGAAAGGGTTTATATGCAAAATACAATAATTAAGCATTTGATTTGCAGTAACAAATCTTTGTATTGGATACAGTATTTGAAAAGTGGTTGTCTTTGATGAACTGACTTTTTTCTTTCTAACTTCTGACAGCCAGATCCTCCCATCCCTACCCCCCCCCCCAAAAAAAAAGTCTTTTTGGTACAAAATAAGCTACATGCAATATTAGCCTCTCAAGTTTTGCAGGGCTGAAACAGTCCCCATACCTGCTAGAATCTGGCACACTGTGCTGCTGTGCTTCTGCTCTGGAATCTAGCCAGGGAAGCAATGGCCCGCGGGTTGAGGCTGGCTCCACAGCAGGGAGGAAAAGTGAACACATAATTTTGTAAACTGTTACATATTAAAAGCTGGGTAAATGGAATCTATATTGACATTTGTGTTGAACAAGTATCAAAATGAGAAGCTGAATGTGGTGGCAAGTGCTTATGATTTTAGCAACACAGGAGAACCACAAGTTTGAGGTCAGCCTGGGAAACTTAGCCCCCTCCTATCTCAGAATACCATAGAAAAGGTTGGGGATGTAGCTCAGTAGTAGAGAGCTTCACCTAGTGCATGAGGGTCGAGTTCAATTCCCAGGGACAGTAACTAAAATGAGAGATGCAGGAGGTGTGGCCAAGCTATTAGATGACAACCATCTAATTTGTCAGATATATTCTGGAAAAATTGCCATGAGTCAAATAGAAGGTCTCAGGCCTAACATCTTACCACCAATGATGACCTGTGCCTAGCAGTGCCACAGCTATAGGCATTCTCAAATTTTTACAGAAGTTAACTAACTTTTTTGCAGTCACAAAATAATCATGGTAGCAGATTGATTGCTCAGCCCCTAATTATATTCATCCTCCTTGTTTTTTCCTAGTTATTAAAAAAAAGCCAGGGTGGGGGGCACAGAAATAACAGTGGTTAGAATGCTTGCATAGTAAACGTAAGGCCTTGGGTTTGATTCCCCAGCACCACAAAAGCTAGGTATGGTGGCACACTTCTGTAATCCCGGGACTTGGGAGGCTGAGGCAGGAGGATTGTCGTGAATTGGAGGCCAGTCTGGGCAATGTAATGAGTTCTGGACTACAGAGTGAGATCCTGTTTCAGAAGTAATTAATTAATTGTGAAAAACAAAAAGCCCTTCCCAGGTGAACATAGTCTTGCTTCTGCCGGTGGGTCTGGCTGGTCCCGAGGCTAAAACTACTAGTTTTTGGGTGAAGAACTAGGTGGCCTTGAGGAGCTCTTTCTGGTAGGGTTGATTGTACTCTTAGGGACCATGAGGCCTAAGTTGGGTTTGAAAGTGACTTGCTGGTGTCAGGAATTGCAAAGCAGAGTGCCAAAGGACGGAAGGGCTGAGCCGGAGTTCGCAGGAGCAGTGTTAGGCTAGAACGGTTTAGGTGCTGAGACGCAAGTTCAAAGAAATCAAGCAAGCATAAAGATAATAAAAATCAGCAAAGTCAGGAAGGGTTTGCTGCTGGAAAGGGGATTTTTCCCTTTTGTGAAGGGAAGCAGTAGTCTGTTCTTGTTTACTTTTGTTTGAGGTAATTAAAAACAAAGATAATAATTGGTTTTAACAGCATCCCTGTCAAAACTTAAGAAATATAGGCTGTTTGATGTTTCATCCTCTTTCTGAGCATGCAGATCAATTTGTTGCGAATAAATGAAAAATAGTTTGGCAGTGGACAGAAGAAAGAGAAAAAGCCAAGATTGAAGTTAATTTATAAACCAGACATCTCAAATGTTACCCTTAAGGAGGGGGAAAAAAACAACTTTTGCCCTTCAAGTTTTTTTTCCTACATCTGTTTTTATTTCATTCACACTCAGGAAGTCAATAACTTTTTTCTTTGTTTTTTTTCTTTTTTCCTTTTTTGGACAATCGCCCTATTTGCACTAGGCCAGAGCTAAACTCACTGCATAGCCATGGAACCCAGGCTGGCCTTGACAGCGCTGTGCTCCCCCTTAGCCTCCCAGGCTCTGGGATCAAACGTGTGTGCCACCATTCCCTGTCCAGAAACTTTAGTTTCGTAGTTGCAGAAATCTGCTCCTTCCTTAGCAGCGCCTTTCGCATCCCCTGGTCGCCATCCATAATCTCCTTCTTCTGAATTACCAAAGCTCCTAAGTGGCAGCTTTTCCTATAAACTGGTGTGGGGCAGATCTTAAATTTGTTTCAGGGCTGGAGGAATAGCATAGAGTTAAAGCACTAACTGTGCAAGACCCTGGGTTCGATTCTCACGCTGGGGAGGCTGAGGCAGAAGGATTGCTGTGATTTCAAGGCCAGTCTGGGCTACAGAGTGAGACCCTGTCTCAGAAAGAAATTAATTTTGTTTCAGAAGTTATGATCTCATAATATTCATAGAACACTTGTGACTTCAGACATGTGGGGGACCTCCTCATACCAACAGACAGCCCTCAGGTGTTCTCCAGTCCACTTTCAGCACTGTCTTCCTGCAGTTTGCCTGGGGCTTCTAGATTAAATACACAGCTCACAAGCTGCCTTCTTCTTCACATTCAGTCATTTGCTGGAATGTATCATAGGACTCAGAAAGGTCTCTGCTTATACTGACAGATGAATAGCCAATTGGATAGATGCATGGGGATGAGGAAGAGTCTGGAAGATCACTGAGCATAGAAGCCTCCATCTTATGGAGCTATGATACTCCATGCATTCACCAACCTTTTATTTTATTTTAATTTTTTTATTGATGGTACTGGGGATTGTACTCAGGGCCTTCACCCTGACCTACATCCCCATTTTTATTTTTGATTTTGGAACAGAATGTTGCAAAGTTGTCTAGGTTGGACTTGAACTTGTGGTCCTCTTGCCTCAGCCCCTGAGAGTTCTGGGGTATATGGCCTGCACCATGGGCCTACCTGGCTTCATATTATTTGGTTGCTTATCTCTTGGTTTGTTTTTACTGTTCACCAGCTTGAAAGCTTGTTGAGCCTCATCCCGAGAGGTTTCATCATTGAACTCAGTCTCCAGTCCATTCTCCCAACAGGCTGTCAGGGAGTGGGGCTGAAAGTTCTGGGCTTCTAGGCAAGGCTTGGATTGACAAGGAACCCCTGTGCTGAAGCCATAGAGGTTTTCGCTGAGGGTCATCTCACTAGAAAAGACAAGCTCCTGTCCTCCAGAAAACTGAAACCTTCCAGGAATTGAGGACATCTGCATGAAGAAACACATGGCGTTCCTGTTTTCCTCAGTGCTCAGGAAATCCTGAATTTTAGGAGCTGTTCTTTGTCAGGGAACAGGCACAAAGACTAAATACTTTATATTTCTTATTGTATCATGAATAGGTACTGCAATCAGCTAATCTCACTTTTGCTTACTTCCCAGGAAAGTTTCGTGCTTGTCCTGTAAAAGTTGATTCTGACTTAAGAGCCACACATGTTATGAGTCTAAATCAGTGTCATTAAAATACACCAGAAAGTCTTAATGTTTTCCCCTGTTTGACTTTTGGTAGAATGTTTGCCTAACATGTAAAAATCCTGCCACTCATCTGTTACAGCGTCCATTGTAATTACCAACTTGACCCAGACCTATGAGGACACTGCGAGTGGTGGTGCTCACCTAGGACTGTACTTTGGAGTCAGACGAGAATCTTTAAAATACAGATAGCGGTGTCCCCTCCCCATAGAGATCCTGAAGAGAGCAGGGAGGGGTACAGCCAGGTACGGCAGTTTCCTTTTCCGAAGTTCCACAGGTGATTCTAAAGGCAGTGGTGTTGGGGAGCCACTCTCAGCTTAGTACAGTTTTAGAGAGATGGCTGACTGCTCTGGCTTCCTGGCTCCCATGTGTATGTATCTCAGGAAGGCAATTTTGGCTAAACACATTTGAAAGGCAACTTACATATAACATATGGGGCATGCATGGTTTAGGAAACAAAAACTGGATCTTCTGACACTGTTCGTCTACTAAATACATCCAAGAGTGGGTTATAAACTGAGTGGGTTATCAAATTTAGTGAGGCTGCTAAGTTCCTTGAAGCCTGGAGATTTTTACTTGCCCCAAGTTACACTGATAGTTGGGGACAGATGACAAGATTAGAAAATTAAGACATTTATCAGCTCGTGGCCTGTGTTGTTTAGAGTCTAAAACTTGTGAAGGGTTAGGTCGTAAATACTTCAGGTTTTGCGGCCCTGTAGTTCTCACCAGCTGCTCAACTCCACCCATGTAGTGAAAGCATCATTCACAGCGCCCGGCTGAGTGAGTGTGGCTGAGCTCTAGGACAGCTGCAGGACACTACTCTGCACCTCGTGCCTGAGCTCTACTGATCTTCTCACACTACACTTTATTACAGGTGTTAAACAGTGCTAATTGAATTAATGCAGCTATGTGGCTCCTGACCTTTTTCCTTCTATCTCCAACTCTTCCAGCAAGGGAAAAAGATGACATACATTCCAGCTATGGATGGAACATTCCTTGAGGTCTGTGGCAGGATGTAATTACTGGGGTTTGGTGAAATTCTTGAAATGAATTAGAGATCTGAATTCACTCTGTGGACAGTCACTGTTATCTTAATTTCTTAGACCACATCCTAAGACTATCTAAAAATCTCAAAGAAGTCCTTAAACTTGAGCCTACGATACAGTAGGATATATTTAATGATTTCTGTGAATATTGATAGTTTCTGCAGAAAACGTTGATTTCAATTCATGTGGATCTAAGATCCGCTAGTATGGGCTAGTGGTAAATGGATTCTTTGGAAAAACTGAACAAATACTGGTAAGTTCTCACAGCCCTCTAGACGCTGGAAATACAGCTCCCATTCTTGAACCATTGCTAATGCCAAGTACATGTGGACAGACCTGAAAGTGGGGCTGATGGTTGTAGTAGAAAGAGCAGTGATCTGGGAATCAAAGTCCTGTGTGACTCGATTTCATAACCTTATTTTCTTCTGTGACATTGCAGTACGTAGATTTGTCCTGTGGTTGCTGGATGGTGGGAGGTGGTGTGATGTGTGTGCAGTGCCTGATGATGGTTTTCCTGGCCTCTTTGTGAAACTCTCCAGAAGCCCTTGCCATGGAGCCAGTGGTAACTGTGTCCGGTTAGTCCAGCATGAAGGAACTGCAGGACTGTGCTCCCTGGGGCTCCCCAGGGAGAACAGCTGGAGTCTGTAAGAGGGAGACACTGGCAGCTTCTGAGAAGAGAAGCAGGTGAGGGTCAGACATGGGAAGGAATCAGGAGTGAGGAACTGAAAAGCAGATGAGAAAGAGATTGAAAGCTGGAACAGATGCGATCTTGATCTGTTTGGTTATAGTGATGTGGTTGCATGCACGTCCTCGTATCTTTCATATCTCAATTGGAGTATTTGTTCCCCTGGGTCTTGGGAAGCTCCTGGCTGTACTATCTTGGCTGAAGTTGAAGCACAGGGCCATGGCATGTTGCTGTCTTTTTGTGTGTGTGTGTGTGTATGTGTGTGTGTGTGTGTGTGTGTGTGTGTGTGTGTGTGTGTGTGGTACTGAGGATTAAACACAGGGCTTTTTCTCTAAGCTACACCTCAGTCTCCCCAACTCAGGCTCTTGCCAAGTACTAGGTTGCCCAGGCATTCTCAACTTGTGATTCTGTTGCCGCTACCTCCCAGAGCGCAGAGATCACGGGCCTGTGTCAGTGGGCCTGAATGTGGCTGTAATATAACAGAGGTGTCGTCACTTGCTTGCCTGCTCAGTGAAAGCCAAAGCTGGAGTCTTGGTCCAGAAAAATGCCTACAAACTAAATGGGTGTCACATCTGACATCAGCCTAAACTGCTTAACGTTACAGCTTAATCACTATTATAATGACTGGAAGTATTCCTGCCTTCCTTTACCTCCTAGGATTGAAAGACGCAAACGAAAACCGCACAAGTGAGATGGGTTGCACACTGCTGCTGCCTGGCTCAAAAGCAACACTCACTGTTACTGAGTAACACAACCTTTGCTACTTACTTGAATAAGAATGAAGTGTCAAAACCAAGTTTGTCATAGACTGTGGAAGTTTTAAACCATTGTGAGCTCATTATGGCTCTTAATATTTTTGTGATGTTAAGGATAAATGTTTTGAGTGTATGCTGCTGAAGGACATGTTTCTTATCATCAATTATCCCTATCAAAAGCTGTGCAGGAGTCTGGCATGGTGGCACTTGTCTTCAATCTCAGCACATCAAGAGGCTGAGTTGGAAGCATCACAAGTTTGAACCCAGCATGGGCAACTTAAGAGACAACCTATCTAAAATAAATAAGAGGACTGGGGAAGGTGGATGGGCCTGGGGGCAAATACATTAGTGGTTAGTATCCTGGATTCAGTCCCCAGCACCACATGATATCTGGGTGTCGTGGTATATACCCACAGCCCCAGTAGTTAGCAGACTGAGGCAGCATAGCTGTGAGTTTGGGGCCAGCCTGGGCTACGTAGTGAGTTCAGAACCAGCCTGGACTACAGAGTGAGAGCTGGTCTCAAAAAAACAACAAAACAAAACAACAACAACAACAAAAAACTGGGAAGATATATATATATATGTAGCTTAGAGTGAACGCCCTGGGTTCAGAATGTGGTACTTGGGGCGGGAGGGAAAGGAAGGCAGACTCCCCTTGTTGTAGCCAGAGCAAATCAGTGGAGAATGCCTCCCACCTCTACCTGCCCAGTACTGGGGAGGGAAGCCAGGATGCTCTACCACTGAGTTGCATCCTGGCCCTTTTCATCTTGAGACAAAGTCTTGCTGAGTTGCCCCGGTTGGCCTAAGAAATAGCCATTTTGAACATTGGCTTTCCCAATGGAGGTAGTGAATTCCAGTGTTCTGGTGGGGTGTGTGTGCACGTGGGCTCTAAGTCTTTAGTAGAAGTCCGGCTTCTTTTCAAAGGAACTGTGTTGCCTGGTCTTGGGTTTAAATCTGCAGAGGGGGAATAAAGCAAAAGAACAGCGTATCTGTCCCGTACTTAGAATTCAAAACAGTGTTGGGCTTTTACATGTAAGAGCTCTTAAGAAGATAACTTGTGTAGATTAAATCAAACTGTGTGCATTGTTCTGCGCCCATATAGTAACTGTTCTCTGTTATTGTGACACTATACATCCTGAGCCTTAAGAAGCATGCAGTTTTATTTGTACCTCCTTCAAGGAACGAAAATTTCCTTTGGAACCTTCCTGGGGCTCCCAGGTTATCTGCCTCCCTGTCTGTTTGATTGAGGGAGTTCGCAGGTAAATGGAGGAAGAAGAGAGGTGGCTGACGGAATTACAGAGTGTGGTTACATCGAGTCCTCTGTTCTCCCAGGACTTCGTGCACACATTGGCCTTGGGTGGTGGGTCTCCCCAGGGCTGCTGCTGTGGTCACTGCACCGTGAGTGGCCTGTGTGACCTCAGGACCAGAGCACGCGATGCTATTCTAGGTCTTCAAGTGCGAGTACGTTGGGGTTTCAGTTCATGATTTCAAGGTCAGGGTTGTGAGGGCGGCTAGGGCCATTTCTAGGAAATCAGAGCAGCAGCCCTCAGCAGAGGTGGGAATGGGTAGGGATGGGAAAAGCCAGTGGCAGTGGCAGCCAGGAATGTGAGAATGTCCCTAGCATGACTTTTCCCAAATACCTTTCGAGACCCACTAGCTCTGCCAGGGCAAACCCAGCACTCTGGGAGGCTGAGGCTTAAGGAGCTCAGAAGCCCAGGCCAGGCAACTTGGTGACTTAGCGAGACTGAAAAATGGACTGTGGAGTGTAGCCTACTATAGAGGCCCTGGGTTCCATCTCTAGCCCCACAGAAATAAATTTGAAAAAGACACACTAGGTGAGTGGGACATTGACTTAACAATATTTGATGGAGAGGTTTCCTGGACAGACGCAGAGTGCAGGCTAAATAGGTCTTGCCTTCTGATGCTTCTGATGTGCTGTGACATTCTGGCTGAACTTGGGAATGGGCCCTGGATGGAAGGAGCCCCGACTCACACAACACAACTTGGGGTAGTTTGGTTTTTGTGGGGGTTTTTTTGGTTTTTTTAACAGGATCTCTCTCTCTCTCTCTCTCTCTCTCTCTCTCTCTCTCTCTCTCTCTCTCTCTTTCTCTCTCTCTCTCTCCTCTCTCTCCTCTCTCGCCCAAGCTGGCCCTCAGCTTACTAGGTAATTTAGGCTGGCCTATGTAACTGTGCACCACCACACCTGGCTTAATGGTGCTGGGCTAGGCAGGTGCCTCATAGCTGATCTCCACCTCCAGCCCTCACAGAACACGCGTCCCAAGGCACGTGGTGTGTGCTGTGAGGATCGCTGAGATTTGGGCTCTGCATGGGACTGCCTTAGCCCTGCAGAGTTCTGGAGGAAGCGCCGACCACCCCACTCCCTAGCTCTCTCTCTCTACTCCCTCCCCAATACAGGTACATGATGGGTATTTGTTGCTGCTGGTGACAAAATTAAGAATATTAGTTCTTCTCAGGGGAAGAAGAATGAATGTACCAGGCCTGGTGCACAGGCCTGTCATCTGGCACTCTGGGAGGCTGAGGCAGAAAGGTTGCAAGCATGGGAAGGCTGGCAACTTAGCAAGATTCTGTCTCAAAATTGAAAATAAGGAACGGATGGAGAGGTAGCTCAATGAGATGGCCCTGGGCTTGATCCCCAGTACCAAAACAGAAAGATAATGGACCAGAGCTTCACTGTAGTTGACCCCAAGTCCCACAGATAGGCCTTTTCTCCCCTCTAAAAATGCACATAAAAATGGCATTTTAAGGAAAGTACCAAAGGGAGTATATCTAAAAACTTTAGCAAGATTTAAAAATAGGGCACACAGTGTCGGGATGGCTAAGCCTATGACATGCTGGGGCAGACTGCATTCCAGGCAGTCTCATGGGTTTCTGGAGTCATTACACACCAACTCTGCTCATCTTGAGTTCTTAAAATGAAACTGCTGTTCTCTGCCATGGTGGCACCGGGCCCAAGTCAGTAGCACCCTTCCTTCCCACCCCTGCCTCCTGTGGCCAGTCCTCACTGGTTGCTTCTCACGGCCTTTCATCTCCTCCTCTGTCAGCCAGTTCAGATCCCCAACATCCTGTCCTGTCCTGGGCTGAGCAGTGTCTTCTTCAGTCAGCAGGGAAGGGGACCTAGATCCGTAAGGAATTTGATCATAGGAAATAAGGAATAAAAATAGAGGGAAATTTTGAAAAAGAATAGAATACTGGACATACTTTTATAATAATGAAATGTTTTAAGGATAATGACATTGATTAAACCACTTGGGACACACATGATCTGCACTAAATTCTACTTTTTGTTTTTGAGGTACTGGAATTGAACACATGGTCAGAGCTATATCCCTACGTCTCTTCTCCACCCCCCCCCCCCCCAGTTACTCATTTGAGACAGGATCTCACTAAGTTGCCAGGTTTCTCATACTGGGCTCTACTTGTAATTCTACTTCCTCGGCCTGCCAAAGTGTAAATTCTACTTTTTGGTCAGCTGTTAGCCTTTTGACGTTACTGTTATCACTTTGCTAAATAAGAGATTCGTGCTGTGCAGGTTTTGCCCTCTTACAAATAATTTCTTGTTAATTTGGAACGGAGCTTTGATTTATCCAGCATGTAATCCTGGAAGGCGGTGGAGGGGTTGAGCAAAGGAGTCCGCAGCAGGTGCTGAGAATTCACCCAGCACAAGCAAGTGTGGGTTGGTAAGAGAATATAATACAGGTCAGATGGCCATGGGGCTGGGTACACTAAGCAGGCAGGGCTGGGGCTGGGGCGGGGGTGAGGGGCAGAAATCAGGGCTGCTGGAGGCCAGCTGGCAGGCGATGGGTCCCCAGCCACCATGGTGGCCTTGTGCATCCTTGGGTGTTATACAAGTGATTATAACAGCAAAGGGGGAAGCATGTGCCAGCAGTGCCATCCCCACGACCTCACGACCTCCTGAAGTTTGCTCCAGATGATGTACATACATGACAAAGCTAGGATTTGAACTCAGAAAAGTGGTAGTCACGTGGTAAGGGTAACTTCTGAATGTTTAATCTGTCTTAAGACTGTGCTGAGCACTAAATATTACAGTGACAAGTACAATTGCATCCAAGAAGTTGTTCACAGACTTCAAAATTGATGAGCTGATCAGATAGGGTATCTGACATCACCTATCAGGCTCAATTGCACAGTATGTTTAGAGATTTTCCAGATATGTAGTAAATAGAAAATATTAAGTAGCAAATAAAGTAATAGTAAAGCTCACAATGTTAGGAGTTCTGGCAAAAGTGTGTAGTTGCTTGAAAATGCAGTATTTACCTGGTGACACAGCTGAGTGGCCTGGCCCGTTTCTCACCGCCGCTGCAGCAATGTTTCAGGGCGTGGGGACATCCGGTGGCTCAGGCTTCTTTGCACACAGTGGACGCAGGGAGAAGAGCACCACGAACCAACTGGGGCTGTTCCTCCTGCGGCTCAGACGGCATCAGGCAGAAGCACCCTTTGCAGGGTGCCGGAGACACAGAATTGTGCTTTCTCTTTACTCCGGCCTGGCACTCCACTTGAGCTGCAGACGCAGGGTAGTTGGTGTGCTTTACCCAGTGAGAGTTTTCAGTAATTGTGGCCAGCATTCTTTTTTTTTTCATTTTCTTTCCTTCCTTTCTTTTCGTTCCTTTCTTTTTTGTAATATGGCTTGAGCCTAGAGTCTTCACATTGAGCTATTTTGTCTTTATCTTGAGACTGGGTCTCACCACCTTACCCAGGCGGGCTGCCTCAGTCTCCCACAGTGCTACGATGACATGCATGTGCAACCATGCTTAGCATGACAGACTTCCTTAATGGACAATGGGGGCTGCTACCAGGATGCCAAGTCAGTGGGAAGGGCTGTAGGGCTCTCTGCCCAGGACCATGCTGTGTGGAGGTCAGCGTAGCATAGGGAGTCGTGCCAGCTATGACTGCAGGAGTCACCAAGGACCTGGTGTGTTGCATACTCTTCTCCCAGCACTGGTGGCGTCCAACAATAGCTGGTCACAAAAGCAGTGCAACCAGGATTTGGGTGGTATTTCAGACCATCAATTTAAATCATCAATTCAGAATCAGAATTCTAACTTTTAAGGAACCACAAGGGATAGTATTCTTTAGAAATTTTATTGTTATCTTTTATATCCTTGGAGTGGCAAAAGGTTACAAATTCAACAAATAATTATGAAACATGTTGGGAGAGAATAAAATATTTCTAGTCTAACTTGTTTTTAAAGACAGAGTCTCCCAAGACAGTATATTGTCCAGGCTGGCCTCAAATCCCTGGGCTCTGGTGACAATATTTTAGCCTCCCAACAGCTAGGACTATAGGTACATTCCATTATGCCAACATTACATTATTTAAAAAATAATATATTTTTATATCAATTGTGTGTGCTTAGGGTACAAGTTACCTTTTTATAAATTTTATTTACTTATCCTCTTGTGGGGCCTTTAAGAATTTTAAATATTTAAATATGTTTTTCAGGACATATTTAGAGCCTAGTATGTATGACTTTTGAACTTTAAGGACATCAAGCCACTTGCTTTACCTGACAGTATAGCTTACTTTAATATTGGTAGTATCACATGGTAAATCTAAACTATTGTCAGCCTGTAGTACATTTTGTTGATTTTAGTAAGCATAAATAAAATTACACATTTTAATCTGAAGCATCCAGGCGGTTGCTGAAGGTTTTTTCCCTACTATTTTCATAAAGCAAACATCTGGGTAATTTCACAATTCCAGATGTTTACAGATCCACTTCTGGGATGTGAAGAAAATTATTTTGGTGCATCTTTTTTCTTTATTCTCTGAATTTTTAGGAGTTGTGTAGAAATAACCTTGAATGCTTTAGATTGTGGTACAAGTGGAAATGTTTTAATTTTTATGTAGTGCCTACTCTTTGCTGTCATAATTTAGATAATGTTTCTCCTGAAACAGAAGCTAATGAGGACAGGCAAACAGACGCTTGCATACGATTCATCCACTGTGTAACACGGTGTCTCTAGGATGCGTGAGAAGAGAGGTTGAGGGCATCCCGAAACTGGCATCTTAAGCAGGGCAAACAGACCCCAAACGATAAATGAAGGACAGGACACAGTATGTCGAAGATGATGCCTGCTTGGGGTGAGTCCCGCAGCGCAGGGCAGCGCCGCAGCAGTTGCAGCCGCACCGCACATAGGTGCTCAGGGCGGTCTGTGTGAACACAGGAGGATCGGAGGAGAAGCTCGCTGTCGTTAGAGGTTATGGTAGCTCAGGCAGGGACGCGTGGCAGCAGAGGTGGCGATAGAGGCCTCGCCTGGAGGTGTGTGGAAGGTGGAGCCCTCAGGACTTGCTCATAGGCAGGGTGTGCAGAACAAGAGAAGAAAGGACTTTCGCTTGCTTCCGTGGATTTTGCCTTACCCACCATGGGCTTTCCGGCCACCAGAGGAGAGAAAGCCGGGAAGGCAAAGGTTGGGGAGATGGCTGGCAAGTGGGGCAGGGGTTCGGGAATGCCGAGGGTGAGGTGGCTCTCGCTGGCGCCGGTGGAAGTGCACGTAGCTCTGGAGTGAAGCGGCAGACTGGCTTGTCGGAGGGCAGAGACTGGCTGGCCAGCGGCCAGCGGGGGCGCGGCGGGCACTGATCCCAGCACTGTGCTTGGCAGCTCTGCAGGTCTCTAAAGAGCTTGGAATGCGATTTCGTGCTGTTGGAGAGGAAACAAACTCAGTGTATGTTGGCTTTTTCTTCATTAATAATAAATACACTTTTAAGAATATTTTCACTGCGGAGTCTAGAAGCATAGCTCAGTGACTGTAGCGCATGCTAGAAAGTGTGCCACCCAGCCCACCGACCTAGCCACCTAGTGGCGGGGTGGACGGTGCCCAACCCAGGGACAGCCGTCTGCTCATGTTGCTATGTCACCATCATCACCCTCCATTTGCAAAACTGCGTCTTCTTGCAAAATTAAAATTATATTCTCATTAAATAGTAGCTCCCCGTTTCTTCATTCTCCAAGGTCCTGGCAACTTTGATGGGACCTTGTGTCTTTATGAATTTTACTATTCTAGGTACCTGTCTGACAGTGTTTGACCTTTTGAGGCCGAGTTATTTTAACTTGGGCAATATTGTTAAGGTTATCTGTGCAGTAGACCGTATTAGCATTTTCTTCCTTGTCAAGACTGAATAATATTCCATTGTGTCAATGCTGCATTCTGTGTATACGCTAGATTTTATGTATCCTTTGATGGATAACTAGGTTGCTTCTATCTCTTGACTGTTGTAAATATCATAAACATGAGTGTGTGGGTATAGGGGATCTTAAGTGATCTCTGTAATATATATACCTGGTGACTTGATAGGTTCTTTTTTATAATATATAAATACATATTCTTTATGAAAATTTTAAATAATACATCTGTATAGACAGCAAATTCTTAATCACTGTCTTACCACATTCCTGTGCTCAGTTCCCTTCATTTGCCAACTTACCATCCATACCCTCCTCCACTACCTTGTTTTTTCTTTTTGGTGGCACTGAGAATCAAGCCCAAGTCCTTCATACTGAGCTACATCTCCGGCCCATTTTTATTTTTTATTTTGTGACAGGATCTTATTATGTACCTTTTATGGTTTAGATCCTTGTGCCCCTGGCCCCAAAAGCCTCCTGGGTTTGGATGTTGTGGAATTCTATGGAACTGTGTGCTCTCAGAGGTGGGGCCTGGTCAGAAGAAGGGTTTGAACAGTGGGCCTGACCTGTAAACAGCAGAACCCTGGGACATGACCTGGAAGGTTATTTGCTGGCTGTGAGCAGCTCTCCTGCCTCTGCTGTGGGCTCCCACCATTGCCAGCCATCCATGAAACTGTGAGCCAAAATTGTGGATGTCAGATATTTTGTCCCAGCAACAAAAGATAGCTAAGATAGTCCCTGAATTGCTCAGGCTGGGCTTGAAATTGCAATCCTCTTTCTGAAGCCCAATTGGAGAGTATGGGGATTACAGGCTTAAGAGGCTAGGCTCTGTTCCCGACCTTTTCATGTGCTTACAGGTTGAGCATCACTAATAGGAAACCAAGAGTTGTTGGAGTAGCCAGGAGGATTCAGTAAGTGAAAGATACAATACTTTTGTTTTTTATTTCAGATTTGGAGCATTTTAGATTTCAGGTGTTTGGATTACAAATGCTTAACGAATAAAGTTTTATAAATGTTATAAAAGCCAAATAATTCCAAAATGTGTAATAGTTTTGGTGCCGAGCATTTTGGGTGAGGGATCCTCAGCTAACATACATTTGTATATATCTTTTTTTAATGAAATTCTACTACATATACTATACTACAGTTTCCTGTCTTTTCTCTATAATGTATTGGAATACTTTCCAGTCTGTTAAATATATCCTATAATGTTGAATTGGCTTTGCATGTATCTTTATATGCACAAGACTATTTTGGTAGATTATTTTCTTAGATGTACAATTCTTATATCAGAGGAACTGCCATCAACTTATCAAATTTTTCTTTTATAATTTGTAACTTGATTACCATTTTTCTGGAAAAGTTACTCAGTCCTAGAAGGTTGGGCACTGTGTAACATAATGCTTTGAAATAAATTTTCCGATTATGGGTTTGTTCCCATTAGCAAGAAAGCTGTAAACCATGAATTTTAAAACTTTAATGGCTTTCGTTAAAGGGGGAAAAATAGTAATTGAAGCCATGGATGGTGGTGCTTGCCTATAATCCCAGCTACTCAGGAGACTAAGGCAAGAGAATTATAAATTGCAGGGTAGCCTGGGCAATTTAGGGAGACCTTATCTCAAAACTTCAAAACAATGAAGGGCTGAGTTATACTAATAGCTCAGTAGCAGAGTATCTGGTTGGCATGTATAAAGCCCTGGGTTCAGTCCTCACTACTGCCAAGAAAGAAAAGAAGTTTGATTTTTCTCTTTTAATCCAGATATTTTCCTTAGCAAGCACATAGAAAATGTAACCGTTATCCAGAATTTATAGTACAAATCAGGAAGTTTTTGAAGGAATGATCAAAAAAGACAGTTGAATGAATTATATAATAGTAATCAAATATTTCACACTGGAGACAATGACACGCAGCATCTTTGCACAGGACCAAAGTTAACACCTCCAGTAGTCATGCAGTGCATTGACATAGTGAAGCAGATACACATGTCCGTGACCTTGGCTCTGGTCTCATGAGAGTGCAGCAGAGAAAACCAGTTTGAGGGACATTGTACAAATACCAGGGCATTCCTCAGGAGTGCCCAGGTATCAAGACAATAGAAGTCTCAGCAACTCATGGACAGGGGTACACACTCCCGGCAGTCGGGGAGATAGGAGTGAGGAGAGCTGGGCATGGGCTGGGTCACACCTTGTCGTGGAAGGGGCCTTTTGGGAAAATTGGTGAAATCTGAGTAGCAGCAGTACTTTACTGTTGTACCAATGTTTTGATAAATTTTTTGATGTTATGTTACATGTAAGAGATTTTGTTGAATTGCCATGAGAACCTAGTTACGACTCCTTCATAAATCTAACATACATACATACACACATTTATTTTTATTTTTTGTGGCACTGGGGATTGAACCCAGGACCTTCACACTGAGCTACGTCACCATGCTTTTTTATTTTTATTTTGAGACAGAATCTCACCAAGTCACAAAGATTAGACATGCAACCTTCCTGCCATAGTGCTGGGATAATAGCATGTGCCACCATGCCCAGCCTAACATTATTTTATTTTATATATATTTATTTAATTTATTTATTTTAAGACAGGGTCTTGTTCTGTGCAGGTTGGTCATAAATTCACTATGTAGCCCAGGATGCCCTCAAACTCACAGCAGTTCTTCTACCTCAGTCTCATGAGAGCTGAGATTACCTATGTATGCTGCCTTGCCCAGTTTATATGATGTGGGGAAATCGAACCCAGGGCTTTCCTCTTGCTAAGCAAGCACTCTTAACCACTGGGCTATGTTTCCAGACACTTCTTTTTTTTTTTTTAAGTATCTGTGTAATTACTCCTAGAAAGATTGATCCCCCTAGGAAACCACTTCTGTCCTCTTAAATGCCAGTGATCCTCTTGTCTTGTGGGGCGGAATCTGTGGAGGTCTTCTGGGCTGGGCCTGGTGCACTTGGAGAGATGTTATGGATGGGGAGCGTGTGGGAAGAGTTGGAGAAAGGTAGGGTAAACAAGATCACAAAGATAGGATTCCAAGTCACCAGCAACAAGGCAAGAGGTCTGTCCTTTGGAGTATGTGAAAGAGCCATTCGAGAATTATTTGGTAAACAGAAGGGCCCATTCCAAACTGTAGCAAACAGCAGCCCAAGTCACCCTAGCCAGGAGAAGTATGACAGGATGTGTGACTTCTGAAATATCAAAACATAAAGCAAAGGCCACAGAATCTCTCCAGTCTGAACAGGAAGGATTAGGATGTCGTAGATCAAAACTCTCCAGGTCAGTTGGGTGGGGCCTGCACATTGCTACAGAAGCCGTGACCCTGCGAGCTCAGTGAATTTTCCCCAGACTGTGCAAAACGGGTTGGGACTAGGGACTGCAAAGCTTTCCTCAACAGGAGGCAACATGTAAGTGGGGGCCTTCTTCCTGTGTTGACTCCCATCCCGTCATTAGTTTCGTCTGTGCCCTGAGAACCATTTCATTATAAGCCACTCCTGGTTCTCCTTGATTGTTTGGAATTGCTAAGCCCCTGTAGTTGATGTTAAATTTCTCTTGAATGGGTGGACCATCTGGTTGCAATTTAGGTTTCAGTTCTTGGTTATGTAACTGGCACTCAAACAAGGACTGTCTCCAGATGGGAGGAAGTTGAGTCGGTTGTGAACAAGCAAAATGCTTCATTTTTATAGCTGGCATCCGAGATGTTTACAGATGAATCCTCAGTGTCACGGTGCTTGTTTTGGGCAAGTTTTCTTTACCATAATGAATTTGACCTGTATCAGTGCTCCGCAAACTTCCTGTCGAAGGCAAGGCAGGGGCCTTGAGCCATATGTGATCTTGGCTGTGCACTTGCCATTGCTTTTCTTATAAACAGACATTGAAAAACACGAATGTTCTTTCTGTTCCTCCCCATGCATGTTTTCATATTTTGTAATAGTGGCTGAAGTTTGGGAGACTTGTTTTAAACAATGGTTTGAAATGAATTTTCTGACTGGGAGCTTATTAGCACCGGCAGAAGATCTATCTATAATCCTGACTTTGTGAATTTATACCCAAATCATTGTGTAGGTGATTTCTCATTGTGAGGACATGGCACCTTCATGGGAGATGATCTCTTAATATGGCACTTACCAAAACCTACCATCCAGGAATGCTTGCTGTCCAGAAATTGCATACCTAGTTTTCAACTTTAAAGTATTTTTGGGGCTAGCTCAGCAGTTATAGTGCTTGCTTCAAACCACATAAGCCTGACTTGATAGTGCATGCCTGTAATTCCAGAGCTCAGGAGGCTCACACAGGAAGCTAAACATAGTGCATTTAAGATCAGCCTAGACTACAGAGCAAGAACCTGTCTAAAAAATTAATATTTTTGAGCTGAGCATAGGTACATGCCTGTAATCCCAGCACTCTGGAAATCTGAGGCAACAGGATTCCAAGTTTTAGCACAGCTGGGCAACTTAGCAAGATCCTGTGTCACAAGAGGAGGAGGGGGGATACAGATGTTCAAATACCAGCACTGAAGAAAAATTACTTTTGTAAAACATGTTTTTGTTTCTTACCATACTTATTTCACTGTTTGATGTGTAGCAGCAGTAACCTATTTTCATTTATTTATTTATTTTTCAGACAGGGTCTCTCACTCTGTAGCCCAGGCTAATCCTGAACTCAGGATAGGGCCCAGGCTGGCTGGCCTTGGACTCAAGCAATCCTCCTGTCTCAGCTCCCCGAGTGAGGTGGGTGGTGGGGGTAGTTCAGGCACCTCGCCCTGTTTATGTGGTGCTGGGGAATCTAACTCAGGTACTTAGCACTTGTTAGGCAAGCTCTTTAACCACTGAGCCATTACCCCAGCCCTGACAGTGACCTATTTTTAAAGCCTACCCCATTTGTGTTGGTTTTTTTCTGCCTGCTCTTTGCAAATCAGGCAAAGGCTGCGTATTTACTTGGGCCTGATTTCTTTGATTGTATTACAGTTGCTTCTTTTTTAAAATTGCCACCAGCCTCCCTCTGGTTTCAGCAGTTTTCACTGATTCTGCTCTGGCATCCACTTTCCTGGACCCCAGCAGGTAGTCCGTAGGTGGCCCTGAGATATTCCTGGGATTAACTGGGGGGGGGGGGGGGGGAACACCCAAATTTCCCTAAAAGGCAGTGTTGGTTGCGTGATGCACTGTGGGTTTTAGGGAATACTTTGCCCCTTCGTGTAATTTTTTCTGAGTGGGTGCATGAGGTCAGACATTGAAAGGGTTAAGCCTTTATTTCTTTAGTTTATACTTTCACTAATATTCTGTGAAATAATCCTTCGGAACTTGTGATTTCTTTAGACAGTGCTCAACCCAGCTTGACATTTGTCCAGAAGGGAGTCTGTAAAAAGTTCAGTTCATTTTTGTTTGGCTCTGACACTCTAAAGACTTCTCAAACAATACTTGGAGCTATTTTAAGGGGAACACACACACAAAAAGCAGAAGTGTAGTGGTAATGGCTTTTTACTCAATATTATTTAATCATTTGGGTTAAGGGGGAAGTGTTGACTCAATAGGTAAGCCTTTTTTAAAAAAAATAACTTTCCTTGTTATACAAGTTAATTAAACTTCTCAAAAAATATCTAACAGTTCTTTTTAGATAGTTTGAATTCTGCAAAATGAAACTCTTGGACTAGGTGTGATAGTACATGCCTTATTCCTTGTACACTAGGAGGCTGAGCCAGTAGAATTCCAAGTTTGAGCCAAGCCTGGGCAACAAAGTAACTTAATAAAACCCTGTCTCAAAATAAAAATAAAAAGCTGGGATGTAGGCCAGATTTTTAATTTCATAACCCAAATTTGTCTTTTGATTTTGTCTGGTTTTGTGGTACTGGGGATTGAATTCAGGGGGGCTCCACCACTGAGCTATCTCAGCCTTTTTTATTTTTAGGAGCTTGCTGAGTTGCCTGTGTGGGACTTGAACTTGTGATCCTTCTGCCTCATCCTCTCAAGTACAGAGACTTCAGACATGCATCATTGTGCCTAGCTCTAAATTATCACTTCTTAAATGGCCTTCTTTGATTCCTTTACAAGGAGTTCCTGGTGGAGTAGAAACCCGTGAGATAGGAGTTTTTAAAAGGTTTCTAAAATTCAGCATCCAGCTTCTGTAGAAGTCAAGTGAAATGCTGCTATTTCCCCTTCCATCTCTGTCTTATTGCGGTTCCAGTAAAGCGTCTGGATTTTGAGTTCTGAGTAAATGTGCGAGTGTCATCTGAGTATCCTCACCATTCCCACTTTGGAAAGGGTGGGTAGCTGTTGATGCCTGTCCTCATGTTTCGTGGAGTCGGAGTACACCGGGGGAGGAGGAGAGAGGTGGTATGTGTAGTGTCAGCTGTCGCATTGGGGCTTTCCTGCTTTGTTCCTGGCAACTGACTGGGCACTAGAAGAATCACTGAGCAGCTGGGCCCCTTGGTCCTGTCCTTTGCCCACGCGCGGCAGTGACCTTCTGCTCCTCCTGCAGGCCTGCCCAGGAGGGCGGCCTCTCTGTGGCCTCCTCCACTAATGTGAACTGCAGAGTTACCACCGTACATGGAGCAGGGATAGGTAGGATAGAACCTTAACCCCGGCACTCTGGGCAGCTGAGGCAGGAGGATCACGAGTTCCAGTCCAAGCTGGCAATTTAGTGACTCAGCAAGACCCTGTCTCAAAATCAGAAGTTGTGTGCTTCTGGGGACGTAGCTCAGTGGCTTTAATCACCAATATCAAAGGAACAAAAAACTCAAAGCGCACGGGCAGGACCTTCCCTAGGAATGTCATTGGGCACAGCTCATGTGGGAAAAGTGACTCTGCTTAGCCTGGGCACTGGGGCTGGCTTTTGCTTCATGGGCTCAGGAGGAAATTACCTCTTGAGATAGAGTTGCCCTGTGCCTTTGCGTTTACCTGCCTTTCTTTGGAACCCACAGGCAAGAGCGCCTGCCCGAAGGTCGCTCTGCTTCCACCGTGTTCTACAAGCAGCATAACCTCACTGGTTGGTCAGAATGTATCCGAAGAGGCTCAGGGAATAAATGGGAAGACACCAGCAACCCGCGCAGCTGCGAGCCCAAAGCCGCAAGGTACACGTGGCGTGGCAGGAGGTTGGGTGGGGGGCTGATGCTTTGGGAACCAAGGAATGTTACCGGGAAGAATGTGACTTAGAGAGAATTTAGGCCCTTATGGGAGGAATTAGATGCATTCACCTGCTCCTGCCAGACAAACCCATTTAACTTTTTCTAGCAAAGGCCTGCATTTCTCTGCTCTGCTCCTAAACCAATGTATACCTTTCTCTGGGATTCTTCTCACCTTAACGTATGATATCTTATGCCTCATACTGAGCCAAGTGTCTGTATAGCACATGTGTCTCAAGGGTCACCATAAAGATAAAATGAAAAATATAAAGTATAAAAATGTGACTTGCTTGGGATTAATTTATCATAATATTTGAAATGAAGCTAATACTATGAGGAAGAAATAAGCAAGCTAAATTCAGTGTATCAAGTGCCCTAAAAAGTCACCATAGGAAGAATTTAACAGACTTGGGATACCCTGGGCTTTCAGGAAAAAATGACTTACTAGATGTCAGAGGATCTGTGACACAGGTAATTCTACCACAGTGCTGAGCCAGCCTCCCCAGAACACGCCTGGTGATGCTAGGGAGCAGAGCCTTGGAGGTACTCCTCAGGAATGTCAGCCCCTAGGTGGAAAGCAAATAGCCTCCACCCAGGACTGAGGGGGGAGAAAAGTAGTAGGAGGGGGGGAAAGCTTTTGAGTCTTTATTCAGTGACCATTTTTTCTCACAAAGAAATTTCAGGAGCTGGATATTAACTCTGAGAAACACAGAATTACAGGGTTGATGAGCGAGAGTGGGGCCTTTTTAAATGCAGCACAGAAGCTGAGCTGCTCTGTGGTTTAGTGGACGGTTTCTTCCCAATAGATTCTCATATATAACGAATGCTGCACATTCACCCAAGAAGCAACATGGGGCATTTTCAGAATTACTGTACTTAGGAAAAATCAATTTCTATTTTGTTTATTTTGTGTTTTCTTTGGTCTTTTTTCTTTTCTTGCAAAGAAAAAAGTACACCAGAGAGCACATTATGGAGCACATTATTATTTTTTCGAGTTGTCTTTGTTAAGGATTTCTGAAAGAAATCTTTAAAATGAGTTTAAAATGGAATCTTCTTGGTTATGGGCTCTTTGCCTTTTGTTCACACAAGCTGTACTGGAGTGGTATCGCATGTGACCATCAAGCC
The DNA here is from genome assembly GCA_004027205.1 of Ctenodactylus gundi. Classification (NCBI taxonomy): domain Eukaryota; kingdom Metazoa; phylum Chordata; class Mammalia; order Rodentia; family Ctenodactylidae; genus Ctenodactylus; species Ctenodactylus gundi. The sequence goes on along the minus strand of PVKB01003226.1, from coordinate 88,906 downwards.
AAACCAGTTACGTGGCAATTGGAATGAGTAGCCCATCTGTGAGCGTAGAACCTTTTCTTTTGACTGCACTTTTCCCTTTAACAATGATGTGACTATAGATGTAGGTTGTTTTTTGCATCATTTAAACTATTTTGCTTGCAAAATACTAAATTTTCTGAAATATGAGGTAAAACTACAGAAAAGAAATACACTTCTAGTTTATATAATTTCCTAGGTTAAAAGCCAGAGTTTTCTTTTTTTGAGACAGGGTCTCACTCTGTCTGCAGCCCAGGCTGGTCCTGAACTCACTATGGAGTCCAGGCTGGCTTTGAACTCAAGGCAGTCCTCCTGTCTCAGTCTCCCGAGTGCTGGGATTATAGGCACGTGCCACCACTCCCAGTTTATGTGGTGCTAGGGAGTCGAACTTGGGCACTGAGCATTGACTTAGCATTTGCTAGGCAATCGCTTTAACCACTGAGCCATTTCTCTAGCCCCAGTTTCATTCATTATTTTACGAGCCTGTTTTTGGAAGATGCGTTACTTAAGTGTTTTTCACAGTGTACTCAGGCAAATTGAACCAGTGCCCTTTCTGAGCTCATGTGCTCCAAAAATAGTCCCATAATTGTCCCATAATCCCCCCACCTTCGCTTCTTCCTTTTTTGTTTCTTTTGGTGGTACTGGTGATCAAGTCCAGAGCCTTCATATTGAGCTACATTCCCATTCTATTTTTTTGTTTATTTTCTATTTTATTTTGATTCTGGGTCTCACTAAGTTGCTGAAAGGGCCAGCTTAGGCTCAAACTTGGAATCCCCCTCTCAGTCTCTCAGAGTGCTGGAATTACTATCCTGTGCCACAGGGCTCACCTGTAGTCCCATTCTTTAGGGAAGCAACACTTGACCTTGCTTTTTTTGTTCTTTTATGCATATTTTCTCCATATACTGCTATTTAAACATTTACTTACTTTCTATCTTAAATACGAATTATGTGCAACATTCTATAACTATAGCAAATGTTCCCATATATTTAATGAAGCACAGAGAACATGCTTTTAAAAAATATTCTCTCTCTAGATGTTTGACTCATCCCTGACATCAGTGGCTAAAATTTTAAAACTCCATCCTTAACCTTTTCATTGCCCCATGTCTTAATCTGTTTGGCCTTCAATAACAAAATGCCATAAACTGGGCATCTTGTAAACAACAGGAATACATTTGCCACAGCTGTGGTGGCTGGTAAGGCCAGGATCAGGCCACCAGCAAGCTCACTGCTAGGCAAGGACCTGCTTGTCAGTCCCGGGCCCCCTCATAAGTGGAAGGGATGTGGGGACTCCAGCACTTGGTATACTAATCCCTTAGAACCTAACTGCCTCTGAAGGCCCTGCCTTCTCATTCCATCACCAGGGGCTGGGAACATCAGCTAGAATGGGGAGAACACAGATCAGACAGGAGCACACCATTCCTACTTTGTCTGTTCTCGTTTCATGACAACTTAACCAACTGTATGTATACTGAGTTGTTAGAAAAGCCATAATATATTTTGTCTGCTTTTCAAGGGTCATTTATTTTTTAAGGTAAAGAAGAAACACCAATCAATGATATACTGCCCGTTTTGTTCTGTAACCCTTTACCAACTTTCAGTGAGCTTCCTAATTCCTCGTTCATAGAAGAACCTATCTTTACTGGTGAAAAACTGAACCAGGTGCTGCTGATTTACAGGCTCATCTGAATTGAACATGTTACCACCACCCAAGGAGTTTTTAAGAGAGCAAACCAAGTGGAAGTCTGATGGTGAAAGTCAGACTAGTGTGGTAGTGTGGCAACAGTTACCATCAAGCTCCATTCATTTTTGACAGGTGACTAAACTTGTGTGTGGTGTCACACTGTCATGATGGAACACAAATTTTCACAATTAACAAACTCTGAACGTTTCTGGATGATGGATTTGTTCAAACCATACAGTTGCTAAGAGTACATATTAGAATTAATTGTTTCCTTGGTAGGAGCTCAAAAATCACAAGCCTGTTTAAAATCTCACCACACTGAGAACATAACGTACCTCTCATGAAGGCCTGCTTTCAGTGATGTTGGAGGCAAATCACGTTGGGACCAAGACCATTGTGTACCACACTGTAAACAATCTGCTTCTCCACTCACTTCCCAGAAGGATCATTTTCCTTATATTTGGTGAGCTTATTACAGATGTTTAGATGTGCCATCAAATGAACTTCTTTGAGTTTATGAGGACCCTACATATCAAGCTTGCTTGTGTATCCCAGCTCCTTCATGAATGCTTGAATGATGGGTGTTCAATGTTTCTGCAGTGTCTTGTGTTGTGCAACATCAGTTTGACTTGGTCAATGCCTTTATTTTATCATCATCAACCGTGGTGGCCCTTCGTGACCAAGGAGTATCTATGAGATCAGAATGACCAGCATGGAATTTCATTAACCACTGTAGGCGGTGATGTTCTTGTAGAGGATTGTCACTGTAAACAGTACACAACTTTTCACAAGCTTGACGTGTTCTTCCCTGTACACAAGTAACACAGTAAAATATGGAAATGCACAGTTCGGTTCTTCCATCTTTTACTTGTAAAATCTCCAAAACTCAACCAACTTGCTCATTTAAAAAAAAAAAAAGAAGCTAGAACTGCCATCTGTCAAATGACAAAGGAATAACAAATTGGCATCAGACTCCAGAAATTCCAAAAGTGAACTAACGCCACGTGTTGCAAAAATGCATCTGACTTCTGTGCCGACCTGGTACTGTACTCATCCAAGTCAGTTTTTTTTTCTGAAATTTGTATTGCTATTATTATTTTGTACTAGGGATCCAATGCAGGGTCTTCATACTGAGCTACAGCCCCAGCCGGTTTTTATTTTTGATTTTGAGACAGGGTCTCACTAAGTTGCTAAGTTGCCCAGGCTGGACTCACACTTGAGATCCTCCTGCCTCACTCAGCTTCTTAGAGTACTAGAATTAGAGGCCTGCCCAAGGTTTTCTCTTTTGCAGACCTTCGTATACTAGGTCTATAATAATACTGCTTCGTCATCATGTTTCTTCCTGTTTCAACTATTCTTTGTCTAATACCTCAAATATGTGTCGTTCAGATACTACCATCCTTGAAAATATTGTTGGAGGAGCTGCCAAATAGTTGGGCCTAGGGTATTGACTGTCACCAGCAAGGGGTGCTCCCTACCCCTTGGCGGAGAGAAGCTACTTTTATCTCTTCAAAAATCTTGCGAGCTAGCGCTCTCTCTCGTTCTCTCTCTCTCTCTCTCTCTCTCTCTCTCTCTCTCTCTCTCTCTCTGTGTGTGTGTGTGTGTGTGTGTGTGTGTGTGTGTGTGTGTGTGTTACAAGAGACTGAGCTTAGGGCCTTTGCACTAAGCTGTATCTCCAGTCCATTTGTGTGTGTGTGTGTGTGTGTGTGTGTGTGTGTGTTTGAGACAGGAGCTTACCAAGTTGCCAAGTTGCCCATGTTGGAATCAGCTTTATAATCCTCCTGCCTCAGCCTTCCATAATGCTGGAATTATAGCTCTGTATCACCGAACTTGGATTCTTAGGAGTATTTAAGATACAGGAAGGAAAAGGGACAGCGAGTGACCTGCTGCATGGGTAGCGGGGTTAGCACACTGGTGTGTTTCTCCCTTCTCTATTGCAGATCACTTACAAATCATGAGTGGTGAGGGTGCTGAGCCTCAAGAGGCCTTGGGAAATTTTAATTGGAGAACCTACTCTAGACCAGTAGTTCTCAACTGAAGACAGTTTGGGCACTTTGGCGCCAACTTTTATGGACTATGGGTGATACCTGAGACTTTTTTGTTTTTTTACACTGCTGTGGGATTTGTACTGGCACCTAGTAGGTAGAAGGAGGTGGAAATTATCCACACAGAAATGCCAGTGGTACAGGCTTGGAGGAAACCTGGTTCAGGTCCTAAAGTAAATATAATCAATGTTGGTATAATAAAATTATAGCTACAGTTTATTCTTATAATTTAAAGAAGAGAAAAGAATACTTCTGTATGAATAATATTATTAGCGATTGTGTATGTATTATGTATCTGGAACAATTTAAAGTTCATGTTCCTACATAGTAATTACCATTAAAAATATTTGTGAATTGTGTATAAGTTTTTAAAAAGTAAAAGAACTAAATTTGAAGTTAGAGATTAAAGCTGCATCTGATTTAGGTTAGAATATGTGGGTTTTGAAAGGATGTGTCCAGTACTTAGAGCTTGTTTTGCATCAAGCCTCGGAAAGTACCCTAAGGCCTTGGAAAACAATGGCTTATTCACTTTGTAACTGCTCTGCCAGTCAAACAAACAAGTCACCAAGCCGCCCCCCCAGCATAAGGCTTTCTTCTTGTTCACCACTTTTGATACTGACCTATTTCCTGCCAGCCTAGCTGGAGCTCAAAATAGCTTCTTTTAAGCTAACAGTTCGTTTTCTCTTGAGAACCTTAATCCACAACATTCTCCATGGTTCATGATTACATTGGAAAGCTCACAAGTTATCAGTGCCTCAATCATTAAACCTAAATATTTCGTCAAGTTTCATAAACTTGAAAACTACATCATTGTTTCAGTAATTTACATAAATCCGAAATACTCAGACCTATTTATTCACTTCTAACAGAAAGCAATTCATGTATAACGAGTCATCCTTTAAAAGAATCTAAGTTTATAATGTACTTATATATTATTAGGGCTTTTTTCCATGTTAAAACAAGAGTAATTGAAGTCTACTAATCTCCATACAATCTGACAGTAAGTTTCTCTTTTCATTCTTGATAATCACTTTGCATACTTGGAAATTTTTAAGTAATTATATTTTTATTTTTATTTTGTCTGTAAATGTGGCTATAATGGTCCCTTTTCTTTCTTTTCTGTATGTACTCAGACTTAACTCAGGGCCTTCACACTGAGCTACATTTTGGCTCATTTTTGCTCATTAAGTTGCTAAGTTGCCCAGGCAGAGATGGAACTTAGGATCGATAACCCCCCTTCCCTCTGCCTCAACCTTCCAAAGTGTTAGGATTGCACCCCCGAAGTCCAGCTAGCCCCTTTTCTTTATTGTTAAGTGGTTATCTCAAATTTATCATGTTCAAAAGCTAAACTCTCAGTATTGTCTCCAAACATTCCTCTTTCCTCCTTGACCGGCTTTCTGTGACTTCTCAGTTGTGTCCCTGCTTCTGCCCTGCTCCCCTCCTCTCTCAGCATAGCAGCCTGTGAAGTTTTAAGTCGTGACATTGCAGCTCAGCCTAGAACTCTGCAGTGATTTTCCCTATACAGAGTTGGGTCCCCTCTGGTGATATCGCAAGGAGTCATTACTACTTCTGTGCGTGTGCCCTCTCAGTCCCATCCACACTGGCCTTAGGCCTCAGTGGGTTCCAGCGTTTGTTCCACCTGCTGGAAGGAAAGGTTCTGAATCAGTCACACACTTCTCCAGTCTCCTTCAAATATCTCGTTGTCATCAGGGCCATCTGTGAACCCTAGTTAGTACTGAAATCTCCCCTCCCTGTACTTAGGGTTCTATTTCTCTTGCTTCTTTAATCCCCCCTCCCTTTTAGTACTTACTACTTGCTATTTTGTGGCTTTTTATTATTTTTTTCCTTTTGTTCATTGATCCCAAGTGCCTAGAATTTGATAGTTTCTCAGTACATATTTGTTGAATTAATAAAAAGGTAAAAAATTAAAACCCTGTGTAGATATACGAGAATTTCTATAGGACAGATATTTTGAAAAGGGTGAATTCTTACTGGTTTTAACAATTTCTCTCTCACTGAAACAATCTGAAATTTTCCACTTTTTCTCACCCTCATTGATCCTTGGTGTTGTATGATTTTAAACTTGTAGTCAGTCCAGTGGGACTGACATTGTGTCTTGTTGTGGATTTAGTCTTCATTTCCTTGATTATTAGTAAGAGTGGACACTAATTTTTCTCTTTATATCCTTGGCGTTGTAGGGCTCTCTCTTCTGGCTGCAATTCTTCTCTCAGTCACATTGAATTACAGAGTCTTCTGGGCCTGTAATTTCCAGTTCCTCGCAGGGCATCTTAAGAGACGTGGAGGGGCGAGCAATGCAGGGTGCAGGGCAAAGGAAGGGTGTTGGTGCTTCATGACTTCCCATGACATGCCACGTAGACATTAAACAGCTAGCATAAAATAGGTGTCACATACCCCAGTATGTTAATCTTGTGCAATTCTAGTGTACTTGCATGGCTGAACATCTCTGGAATGCCCAAAAAACCCTTTTCTAAGCATTGTTCTTCACAGTAGCTATGTGCTACTTTGGGAGCCTGGTGGGAGCAGTGAGGTTAAATGATGACTCTGTTTTGTGAAGTAGCGATTTTTGTCCCTCATTGCTGAACTTTAACATGTAATTAGATGGGTCAGAAGACGTAGGCTGAAACACAGATGAGTAGTACTCCCTGAAATACTGAGACCAAGTGTCAGTCCAGGAAGACAAAAATATTGCAAAATAGTATAACAAATGTTAATTAACATATGTGAGATGTTTGAGGTGGGGAGGGCCCATTAGGAGTGTAACAGGTTAGTCTTCTCAAATAGAAAGATGGATGTATGCACTCTGGGAGGCCGCGGCAGGAAGATTCCAAGTTTGAGCCCAGTTTGAGCAATTTAGCAACTCAGCAAGACCCTGTCTCAAAACAACAAAAAGGTAGCTCAATACAAAGGCCCCTACCCTCCCCCAACACACAAACAGGTGACTGAATCAGTGAACTTTCCCACTAGGCCAAGAAAATCACAAAGGATGTTCTATGTAAGTGCTCAAAAAACCCTGAAGGCCGAGGAAGCCATTGCACATGTGTGGTGGTGCTGTGTGGCCAGAACCCCAGTTACATGGGAGGAGGATGGGGGCGGGGGTGAGCAGCTGGAGGAGAGAGCCCAGGAGGCTGATCTCAAAAGAAACAGCCTGTGCGGCTTTCCAGTAGACAGGTTTTTACTTAAACCTAGCCATATGACAAACTATCCGACACCCATAATTTCAGGGAAGAAAGAAAGATTCATTTGGCTCACAGTTTCAGAAAGTCTCACACTGTCCGCTCGTGGCCAGCCGGCAGTGGTGGAGGCACATGGCAGAGGCCTGAGAGCTGCTCACGCCGTTGCAGGCAGAGCCCAAGTAAAGCCGGAGCACGCCTGTCACTGCAGCCCTGGGCAAGCCCAGAGCTGTCCCAGGAAGAGGCTTCAGCAGTGTTTCTTCTTCCCTCCTCTGATTACTTGAAGCTGCCGATCAGACTGCCCACAGTCAGAGGGTGGCCCGTCCTGACTTCCCGGTCCACAGCTCAACGGCACACACCTGAAAGCTCTGCCCTGGGCATGTCCCCCGAACCTTAACAAGTAGACACATCCCTCCAGATGAAGCCCAGACGAGCCACCCCTTCCAACCGGGCCACACCTCCCAGCAGCCCTCGGGGCCAGGCACATGGGGCTCTGGGGGCCACACTCCAGATCCAGATCATGGCGGCCCTCTAAAGTTGTCCCATCCTAGCCAGATGTACTCCGGTGTTCTTACTCAGTGAAATGTTACAGTGGATGTTTTGGATCCAGAGGCTCTTTTGCCCCAACAATCTATAAAAAATTTAATGACAAAGCAGGCAGAGATGGCATTTCCATGCTAAACTCTGAGATCAGGGTGGAAAAACAAAGCCTAGAAATGGTTTTTTGTTTTTGATTTGTCGTTTGTTTTTGTTTTTGAGACAGGGTCTTGCCCTGGACAGTTCAGGGCTGGCCCTGAACTCACTTTGTAGGCCATGTTGGCCTCGACCGTGCAGCGGTCCTCCTGCCTCAGCCTCCTGAGGGTTACAGACATGCACCACTATGCCTGCCTCATGTAGTGTTGGGGAATCAGACCCAGAACCTTGTGCTTGCTAGGTAATTACTCTAACTCCTGAGCTATACCCCAGTCCTATTTTATTTGTTTTAAATGTCATGTCAATGTCACGTTATCTCTATAACTGATATTGTATCTGAAGTAAATAAAAATGAATGAAGTAAGGGGAAGAAGTAGAAATGAAGCATCAGTTGTCTGTTTTCAGAATCTCCAATACCAACAGAGACTAACCATAAACTGAGGCCTTAGGGTCTTGCCTGCAATTTATGATCTTGCCTATCATGGAACTGATATGGAAAAGAGTTTTGGGGTTTTTTGTTTTATTTATTTATTTAGAGACAGCCTCTCACTCTGTATCCCAAGCTGGTCCTGAACTCAGTATGGAGCCCAGGCTGGCCTTGGACTCGTGGCAATTGTCCTGCCTCAGCTTCCCCAGTGATGGGATTACAGGCATGTGGCACACCATGCCCGGCTTATGTGGTGCTGGGGAATCGAACTTGAGTACTTAGTGCTTGACTTAGCAGTTGCTAGGCAAACACGTTAACCGCTGAGCCATTCCTCCAGCCCTGGGAAAGAGTTTTTAAGTATTGACTATTTGTTTGGTTTTTTAAAGAAGTTATTTCTTTAGCATTAGATTTTAGGGTTTTTTGTTTTGTTTTTAGTTTTATAATTCTTAACAATCTAGATACATGTTGATAGGTAAGAAAGGAAAGTTACTCACTGTTTCTTTCTAATTCATGGTTCCATGTGTGTAGGGCTGGAAGAATTTCCCTGCTCTGCTTTTCTGTTTTGCACTTGTGATTTTTTTTTTTTTTTTTTTTTTTTTTTTTTTTTTTTTTTTTTTTTTTTTTTTTTTTTTTTTTTTGCCTTTGTTTTGTTTTGGTGGTGCCGGAGATTGAACCCCGGGCCTTTACGTTGAGCTGCCTCCCAGCCTCTCTTTTTATTTTTTATTTTTTTAATTTTGAGGTACAGTCCACTAAGTTGCCAAGGCCGTGCTTGAATTTGTGACCCTTCTGCTTCAGCCTCTCAGTCTGCTGGAATTACAGGTCTGTGCCCCCAATCTTGGTCCCTTTTTCCCCTCTTCCTGTTTTTATGCAGACGTCAGGGTTGAGCCAGGTGTAGTGAGTGACACATGCCTGTAATCACAGCAGGCATGCCATTCTGGGGTTCTAGTTGGCTGCACTTCCTATGCTGCCACAGATACTTGTGCTGAGGTAGTTGCTAACAAATGAATTTTTAAGCAGTGCTAGCCAGTAGTCTGCCCCATGGCACCCAGGGTGGCTGGTCTAATTGGTCTCACATCTCCATCAATTGAGAGCTGCAATCTCTTAGTGCAAGTTGCTTGTGGAGAATATATCTTATGCATATATCCGTGTACACATACTATGAGCCTTTCATTTTTACTTCTTTGTGGAGTAAGGAATTTTGCATTAAAACCTGGGGCTGGAGCTCTCTGAGAGACAAAGGGCTTAGAACAGTGTGTCTGGGAAGATGGAGGAAGTACGGGTGCTGGTGCTGCGGGAGACTGTGGAGGGGAGCTGCCCCGGGACCGCGGCAGCAAGTTCACCATGCCCTGAACGCTCTGTGGCCCCAGCTCGGGCTCAGTGTGCACTTGGCAGGCGTGTGATTCTGAGTTAGATGACGTGCTTTCATACATAGAAGTAGAGTGTTACAGGTAGAGCAGTTGGTACACAAGAAGTAGTTGAGTTTTAGTTATGACAGAGCTGTTGATAGACACGCAGCGTCAGAGAGCGTGTAGCAGTGCTGACCCCCTCGTGTTAGAGTCCAGCTGTGGGGAAGCAGCAGTTGGGGTTCATTTAGGGACGGAGGCCTAGTGAAGGGTAGGAGCTCAAAGCACACCCAAGTTTTCTGAGGGGAAGATGTAGACAGAAGGGAGGACTCCTGGTGCAAATCCCTGAGGGCTATCAGGTGACAGGCCGGGGAGAGGAATCCTGAGAGATGAAAAAACGTGGCCGCAGCCTCTTACGTTTCCCAAAGGTAAAGAAATGTGGCCTTAGAAAGAAACTTGGTGACAGTCTTTCCTCACTCCTGCTGTTGTTGCAGCCTTTGAGATCGTGGGTTTCATTGGAATAGAATTTCTGACAGCTCAAGTCCCCAGCACACAGGATGCCGGTCCCTTTGGATTCTGTAGTAGCATTATTTTGATTCCCTAATGAGCTCTTTTGAGCCCGGTGTGCATTATTCATATTATATACCACTTAGTGATGAGCAGAGAGGAAGAATCCCCCTCTCTGCAGTGTGTCTGACACTTGGCCCTTCAGGTACCATCCCGAGGTATCTGTCTTAGCCAGCAGCCATTTCTGCTTTTATTGGTAATGTGTATGTTGCTGCCTAGATGGATGTTTGAATTATTTCTCCCTGAGTTAGGTGTCACCTCAGTGCTGCTAACACACCTGCTTACCTTGTGCCCCTCTTCATCAGCATCCCTGAACTGCTTTCTCCATAGTGTATGAGGTCCAGGTTGACACTTCTAATTAACTTCTAGATATATTGATAAAGTTGCCAAACACAACACAGACAGTCCTTGTAAATATAGCTGTGAACAACAACAACAACAAAATACTCTTTACCCCTGGAAACTCCAGCATTGGACTGGGATGGAGCTCGGTGGTACAGCACTCACCCAGAATGGGTGAAGGTGTGGCTTCAATCCTCATCCCTCCCCAAAGAGAACAAAAGAAAGAAAGGATGGAAACTCCAGCTTGTGGGAGAAAAGCTTCTTGATTTTAATATATCATCTTATTCCTGTTCTATTGTTATTTGGAACTCCATCTCACTAAGAATTACATAGGCATTTTGGAGAAAAATTATATGATGCTGTTAAACAGTTTAAGAAATGGATATAAGCCATGCCTAATGGCACCGGCCTATAATTCCAGCACTTTGGGAAGCTGAGGCAGGAGAATTTCAAGTTTGAGCCCAACTTGGACAACTTAACAACTTAGCAAGTCCCCGTCTCAAATAAACATTAAAAAGAGATTGAGGATTTAACTCAAGAGTGAAGGCCTTGGCTTCAATTCTCAGTACAGCAAAGGAAAATAAAAGAGAGAGAGAAAAAAAAGTGATGGGTATGAAGCGAGGACTGTAGCTTTCTGTCAGAACTTGTGAATAGTTTGCACAGTGTTCCCGAGTTTGTCTCCTAGCACCAAAAAGCAAAAGAAGCAAAGGGAGGTGGAGCAGGGCGGTGCTGAATGTAGCCACTTGAGTCTGAGTTACGAGGACTTTTGGGAGAATTGCAAGCATCAGTCACGTCTTGTGTGCATGAGGACTATTCCTTGGGTAAACTCTACATAGGTGAGGATTTCTTTTAGAACAATCTTACCACAAAGATTATAAACAACATTCACTGCTTTCAGTCTTCTAGTTAGAAATGTTGAAATTGTTCCTGTTTAAAATTTTGTGGGGTTTTTTTATGGGATGTTTTTCTGTATTACTACTTTAGTATACGTTTGTTGGGTACAGGATTTTTTTTCCCTTAAAATTAACAAATGCAGGCGGGGAATGTACTCAGTGGTGTAGTGCACATAGCCTGTGCATGGCCACTAACTTGATGCCCTCCACAAAAAGAAGAGAAACTTTGCAAGTGCTACACCTAAATAATTCCGTCCCATCCCAGTAGATGTCTGAGCATGTCTTGGAAAATCTCACCTTCATCAAAGTGAGGCATGCCGTTTCTCCATTCAGTGTCTCATGTTGAATGAGAATTAAGTGAATTAATGGGTAGTTCGTTCTGGTATTATTTTTCTTCCCATTAACAAATTGATAACTGGCACAGAAATGAGGAAATCTAGGCCAGTGAGCATTGGCAACTGCCAGCTGGCTGAGTTTATAAAAGAGGTGAGCTAACTGAAAACCAGCGTAATCTGCTGGGGAAATGGGGCATGTAAACACAAGGAGACGAAATTTCACCCTTTGTCAGAAGGTAAAAGGGTTTAAAGAAGATAATAAAAGGTGATTCTGTTTGATTTGTTCAAGTCACTTACAGAAAAATATGTATGTTATAACCAGACGTGTTCGCAGATGCCTGTAATCCCAGCACAGGGAGGGCGGAAGCAAGTGGGTTCCAGGTTCAAGGCCAGCCTTGGTTACACAGTGAGACCCTAGCTAGGAAAGCAACAGATTGACTTTTGTAAGCAAAGGAATCCTGTTCTGACTACATACATGGCGTGTTGTAACTTCTCATCTCTAGCTGCGTAGGAGATCTCCGTAGATTTTATTATTCAATGAAATAATCTGTTCATAGTGTGTGCGCTGAGTGGAAGACTTACTAGTAAACAGTTTACCTATGGCGTAACAGTGCACGCAGATGATGGGAGGTAGCAGACAGTAGCAAGGGGGAACCCTGCCTCCTTTTCCAGATTTATGGTGAAGAGTGATGCCAACGGCAGAAGGAAGAAGAGCCTGGGTACCAGTCATGGGATTCAGTGGCCTTGTTACTCCTGGCTAATCACCTGATCTCTAAGCAAACAGTGGTACTTAAACCACAGACTCTGACTGGACTGTGCTTACAAAAGTTCATCTAAGACCAAGTGAAGTAAGGTGCTTTTTTAAACAGATGTTGTGTCACTGCACTGCTGTATTACTGTTGTTTGTCTTCACTGTTAGCGTGTATGTTGTTCAACGTGGAAGCTCTGGATTCTGGTATATCCATGACCACTATTAGAGAGGCAGTATTGTAGCAAAAGCGTACTTCTAGGATTTAGTTTAAGTTCAGCACCTTCTTTTCTCTGTTGAGACAAGAAACTGTTATTGTTATAGTTAGTAGAGTTTGAACCTTTCTAGATTTCTTGGTATCGATGCCATATTTCAAATGAACTAAACTTAAAAGATTGACTTACATTTGGAGGTAGGATTTTATGAGACATGGAGCACATGTCTAAGGTGAATAAAGGTCCCTTAGTCAATGTTCAGTCAAGTAGGACAGTCTCCTCTACAACAGCAAATGACGCTAAAGATTTTTTTGTAGCCAGGTTGCCTTTATCTGTTATAAAGATCAAAACATCAGTGAAATATTGAATTCTGTTCTTTTTCTACAGTGCCTCCAAAACCATTACATCTGCAGAATTTATCCTCGTCCAGCACACACCAAACCCCCAGGCATAAAGCTTTATCTAGAGCAAAACCAAGGATGGAGGAAGTTAAACCTGCCTCTGCTTCTTGTATCTCAAAAGAAAAACCAAGTAAGGTTTCAGATCTCATCAGTCACTTTGAAGGAGGCAGGTAAGAGTTAACTTCAAATGGGGCAAGACAGAGGGACAAGGCTGATTCTTGAAAAGATGACGGTCATAAATTTTCTAAACTGGATACACAGTACCATGCTCCCAGGGTCTGCTGGCCTTCAGCAAGTACATTTTAAAAATAATTTGTTAATCTTGCCCAAGTAGGGATTGTCCTTTACTGCATGTTTCCGCTATTCAGTGCCCTTAGCCATCAGCACGTGTGCTTTTGTACAGCTGTGTTCTCTGTCATTTCCTCGGGTCTGTCACTCTTTGTGGACCATTGTGTTGGTCACTAGCTGTCTGGGTTTGGAAGGCCAAGAGGCTGCCTCCCCATTCTCTCCCTTTGTGTGTTTTCATAGTGATTCCTGTGGGCTTGTGTCATCTGCCCTTCTCGTCTCCTCTTTCTGACATGTTCTGTTTTATGTAAGTTTTCAGTCCATTACCCTCTTGCTTTTGGTACATTTCACAAAGTGAAAGCAAGATTTATTGTTGTTATCAAAAGTAAAATTTGTACTAAATTTATTTTGTACTTCTAGATAGAATTTTATATTCTATAGCTCTAGTATGTAGAATGGGAAGGTAAGTGAATATTTAATTTAATATATTTAATTTTTGTACTACTAGGGACTGAGCCCAGGGTCTTCATACTGAGCTACATCTCCAGCCCATTTTTATTTTTGATTTTTGAAACAGGGTCTCACTAGGTTACTAAATTACCAAGGCTGAGCTTGAATTTGTGGCCCTCCTGTAAGAGTACCGGGATGACAGGCCTGTGTCACAGGGCCTTGGTTGTATTTCTTAAAGATAAACCCATGTAAATTGCTTTGGCTTATGAGACTATCAGTGGTTTGTTCTTAGCATCTTTTACTAAAATTCTCAGCACTGACATATTAGAAATTTATTTTTTAAAAAATTATCAGAAGGGTGTTGTTTCTGCTACCAGAAGTCCATGTGTAATTAAAAGGAACATATATATTTTCAATTTTATCCTTGAAGCCAAATGTTTTTACTCATTCAGGTGCAGCATTTGGAAATGGTTTTTCCATTAGGTAGTCTTCTGTTTACATGATTCATTGTTATTTATTAAATGGAATCCTAGCTGGGAAATAGTTTTGGAATGTTCTGGAAATTGTGACTCTCAAAGGAGTGCCCCTTATATCAAGTAAGGCTATTTTTAGTTACAAATTATGGAGGAGAGTAATTTAGAAACCTGTCTTCATTTTTCATTCAGCTGTGGGAACTTTCAGCATAAATCTTTAAACTTCAACATTTCCTGTGCTGAACCAGGATTTAAAAGACCTTTGCTATCTGAAATGATACCAGTCTTTACAAGAATGGTCTCATTCTATCACAGAATTTTTCTCCTCAGGATAAGTGAATTCACTTCATTATAGAAACTGGGTCCCTGCTGTCTGTAGGTTCTAACACCCACACCCAGTGACCGAATGATCCAGACAGGGCTGGAGGCCCATCCCCAGTCCTCGGCCACCACTGCCTGCGATCCTGGGCTTTGGGGTAGCTTTGCGCAGACCCCAGCAGGACAGTGTGCATAGCCTGTTGTCCCTACCATTTTGGACGTTGTTTTGGATCCCTCTACATGTGGGAAAGGTGCAGTTTTCCACTTAACACTCTCAGTTTTCTGTTAGTTTTTATAGCTGCACAGATTCAGAGTTATTTTAACGCAAAGGAGAAAGGTTGCTCTAAGGAGAGATGTACCATAACGTATGACATTGCAGCAAGTTTATCCTGCATTAGATAAGGCATAATACAAGTGATCTGGTGAGTCTGAAAGGTGTAGCCCTTAGGCAGGGCCCAATACAAACATAGGTAAGTTCTCAGTGAGGCCTTTGCACACAGGCCCCCAAAATGTCTGGGTGGCTTAATATGGCATTGAGTCTGTAAGATTTCCATGGGATGTTTGTAGTTGTTGTAGAGTGTTGGCCATGTGCATGCAGGGTAGTTTTGTTTTAATCCTGATTATCACAGCCTCCAATAGGGTTGGTGGAATAAAGGGAAGTCACGAGGCTCTGAATTGTCATTGGAAATTGACAGGAAGAACCAGTACCTGGTAGAGTGAAATGTGATCCAGATGGCCCCAGAAGCACCCTCACCTGTCCCCTGGCTGGGAAGGCCTTACCTCAGGGTGCAGCTGTACTGAGCGACAAGCCAGTCACACCATTTTATGAAGAAGAGTGATTGGAACAAATACCAATAGATTTTTTTTTACTGTAGCTCCCATTTCTCTCTCTATTTTAAGAGAGAGTATTCTTTTCAACTTATAAAGGATTGGAGATTTTTACACCTACATAACATTTCCCTGTAGACATAAACATTGGTTTTCCCCAAGGGTGTGCAAAGTTAACCACTTCCCCCATAGTTTGGCATTGGCACAGCAGCAGGAATCTTCTGGGTACTGGTTCATCTACTGCTGTCACTAAGGTCTCTTTGTGCCTTCCTCCCCACCCCCAGTGCACCCTTGACGTCACTTGCTGAGGGGCCTTTCTACCTGTCATCCAAAGCAGTCCTTCTGAAAAGTCCAGAGCAGGCCCAGGTTGGGTTTAGGGTCATTTGAAGATTGTTTCTCCAGGTCATCAGACACTGGTGTGGGTATGACAAGGGGCAGATGGATTTAAATCTCCAAGGGCTGCTGTCAAATGACCAAGGCCAGGAGTATGAACTTCTAGAAGCCAGTGCCAGGGTGGGATGTGGCACAGTTGCTCACATGGGCCACCTGCAGCCTCCAAAGTGTGCGTAGTCTACTACTAAATTATTCCTTCCCTCCCGTGATGCTGAGCGTTACCCCTGTCTTCCTCCCTTCCCCCTCCTTGTTGTGTTAGTTCTTCCCTCTTCCCACTTCCCAGTTCAGTCCCGTAGTGATGGGGTAAAGTGAAGAGAGAAGGCATCATCGCCTCCGGTTTGTCCGTAGACCTTGCTGCCTGACCGTGCTGACCCCGTTGTCTGTCACCTGTGCCAGGGAGGAGAATGACCCTGGGCGCTGCTTCCGTCTGTGGCTGCAGCTGCTTCCCTCTCTTCCCGTCCATCCCAAGGGCTCCAGTGTGTTAGAACATGGAGTGAATGATGCTGTGATGGGTGTGGAGTTGGAATTCTCAGTGTAGCCGTGGGATGTAATTTTCTAAGCCTAGATTTCCCTATTTATGGGCCCCTGCTTTGGAAATGAGGAGGAAGAAACATTATAATCAGTATAAAGGGCTTGTCATGGTGGCTTGTGGCCTTAGAAAATGATAAATGTCATATGCTAATGTCCAGTTGTCACCATCACAGTTACCATAGGCCATCAAATATTTGTTGGGCATGTTGCACACATCAAGCACTGAGCTGAGAGGCAGGAATAAAGCAGAGAACGAGATATTACAATAGAATTGGCCCTCACCGTATTTTAGTCTTCCCTCCTTCCGTTCCTGTCTTCCCTCCTTATATGTGTATGGTGTGGGTGGTGGTGGGCACTGGGAATCTAATCCAGGGCCTTTGCACTCAGCTACATCCCTGCCGACCCTGGTATCTTAGGCAAAAATACTTAACAAATATTTTCATAGGAAAACCATTATGTTTTGGGAGTAGGATTCTATTGTCAGTGTTATTAGGACTGATGTCAAGCCAAAATAAGGATTTTAAAGAAAAATAAAATGAGAGACAAAGCTGCTGATGGGGTGTGCACCATTAGAGACTACTCCAGGAAGATTTCTTAGAAGGTGACAGCTAAGCATGAATGGGGAGAAGGGGCAGGCTGCGGTGGTGTTCTGGGCAGTGAAGAGCAGTCACAGAGACCTGGATGTACATGCGTGCCGCGAACAGGGACAGCAGGGAGTATGGCAAGACCTCGGGGTGGGGAGGCGAGGAAGTGGAAGGCACAGGGTCTCACTTTTACCTGCAAGTGTGCCAGGAAGCCCTGGGACATTGGTCTGACTCATAGAGACCTGGGTGGAAGGGAGGGTGGGAGCGGACCAGCCCACCAGCCACTGCAGCAGGTATTACAAAGTTCTTAAGGATGTGTTCCACTTTGTATACACAGGCTTCTTGGTTTCTTATTTCTAGAATGTGAGGGAGTAAAAACCATGGGAAAAGATGATTTTTATTAAATAGAAAGATTTTGTACATTGTAGCCCTAATGATCTAGACATATTATCAGGAAGTGATTCAGACACTTCAAGCTTGAATATCAGTTTAAATGTGGGTAAAGTCCCAAGAATTCATGTTTCCAACTGGAGTAAGCTTGTCTTCATTCTAAAACTTCTCCATGCCAACATTTTCACACTTCCGGTGCATTTTATTTTTCAGTGCATTGTCAAGTTGCAGTGATTCGAAGAAAGATTCTGCTGCGAATCTAAATTCTCCTCGCACCCCAGCAAGGCACGGATTGACGTCCACACCTTCACAAAAACTGCTCTCCCAGCCCCCGCCACAGCAGGGAAATGACACAGATTCGACTCAGGGTGAACAGACTTGTGTGGCCAACGGTCCAGTGACCACACAGAAACCAATGGAAGGCAAAAAGGAGAAAGTGGCCACAGCTAGCCCCGATGCTCCTGTTCAGCCTGATGAGCCCTTGCTTGAAACCCATTTAGTGAACGGAGACAGAGGCGAAACGGCCACAGATGCTGCACCCCCTTTGCCGCATGACCACGATGGCAGTGCTCCCAGTGGCTACAGGTCTCCTGGTCAAGGCCCAGCGCTCCCTCTCAGAGGAGGAGGGGCGGAAATGGAAGCCAAGGTGCAGGAGAGGGAAAACGGAGAGAGCCCTGTGGAAGCGGACCAGCTGGACCAGCACCACGAGCCTAAGGTAGAACAGGAGGCTGGCTCATCATCAGGAGGGGAAGCCCTGCTGGGTTGGTGCTATTTAAATTCTCAGCACCCGGGAAATGAATGAGGCAGACCCCTAGTAACCATTTTTTAAGCTCTGGGTGCTCATGGTGCTTTCCTGCTTTCGGATGCAATGTCCTGTGTAGCTTCTGTGGGTGTCTCTTGTGATTTCAAGAGTGAGAGATTTGGTATTGGAAAACCATAACCATATTGTCTTTATGTGGGGGAAGAAGGAGTTGCTGCTGTAGGCATTGGTGCTACATCCCTAATATTTATGGGCAGAACAAAAGAAAATTATGTAATCTTTGTTTTTGCAAACTTTCTAATGTAGTAAAGTAGTAGACCTGGAAGAAGAATTTACTATGAGCAGATGATTCTTTTAGGATGTTTGTAAGGACACAGATATAGAAGAATGAACAGATTATTCAGTACATTATGTTTATATGTCTTTATGTCTCTCTAAATTTTTCTAAGTAATGCTGAATTATAAATAATAAATGGCTTGATTTTTGGAGTTAGGAGGCCATTGAAAGATTATCTTAGTTAAGAAATTTTTTGTGGAAGAAATTATCCCTGAAGTTTGATTTTCTGAGGTCACACTGCTATATGTAATCAATAAATAATCCAGGTTGTGCCAGTATGTGGTGAGTGTCCCTGGTGCAACCAGTCGAAATCTAAATGGCTTAATGCAGGAGATATCGAAAACTGCCATAGCTACAGGTGACAGTCAAGGGAGTGGCAAGACTAGAGTGAGCTTAAGTTCATATCCTTGTAAAGAAGAAATAGCTGGGTGAATTACCTGGATGGTATTTCTATTCTGTCTACCACAGAGCCATTGTCTTGAGGAAGTAAATTCAGAATTTCTCCCTACTTAGACAAATTAAAGCATTGAATTGTCTTAATATGATTATAATAAATTTTGAGATATATCTTACCACAATTAAGAAGAAAAATCTTTAAAAATGAGAGTGTTTATAGTGTATTTCCAAGTAAATAATTAGAATGAGGAAATCCTGGTGGTATTAACTACATAAATTTTTATGTAATTCCAATAACAAAGGCCATTGTAATTTGTGCATTATTCGTGTCAGTATAGTACTTCAAAAATATTAGTAAGACTTTTATATAGTACTTGTGATTTCTGGGATCAAATGTTCAGTGTAAGTATCCTGAATTTCCCTAGAATTAGAAAATTGCTTATATCTCTAAAAAAGTTGCCATTTCTTTGTCTCTCTTACTAATTCTACTTGATAACTACATAGGATAATCGAAAAATTAACAATTATAGGAAAAATTATAAATGACAAGTTCAAATCTTATATTTAGGAGTTTTTGATGCTATGTCTCTCTAATATATTAGAGTAGAAATTGATCCGTGTTTGTATTTAGAGCTTTGAAGTAAACTCAGCCTTAGGGGTGTAATTTTCACTGATCCTGAAAAAACCCACAAACACACAGAGCCAGTGGCTCAATTCTAGTGAATTAATTTCAAATACTGACTTGAGCAGAGAAAGTTTAAATGAGGAAGTGGGTGGGAGAAAGTGACTCATACTTGCTAACTCATCTGAAAGGGTAAAGGAACAGGACCTTGCAAAGTGGGTCTCTGCACGTTGCCAAGTTAGGGGGCGTGTGAGCGTCCTTGTGTGGGAACCATGATGGAGGGAAGACACAGTCAGAACCGAGAAGGCCCCGGTACAGCTGGGACGGTGCCTCTGTCTAAGGCTTGTGAAGCAGTGAGACCCACTCTGATTGAAGGAAGCTTTCATCGGGTAGCAATGACTGATTGCTGGCAGATACTTTTTATATTTCAAGTTGTAGATGGATGTGTAGATGTGTTCAGAGATAAGGTTTGCTTGGTTGGACAGAGACTTAATAGGATTGTGTTCTTAAACTAGTGAAACAAAGTGGTACAGCTAGCTGGCTTTCTCCTAATTGGGCTTTTAAGCAGTTGATGGCACATTTGGTATGTGGGAAGAAGCAGGAAATTTTCTCTGCAGAGCTGTTGATCCAAGCGCCACATGTCCCCAGCTGAGAGCTCAGGATTTAATGACTGTGTGGTGACAGTGTGTTCTGCTTTGCGGCTGTCATGTTCTCTACATTGCCTTGCCTTTTTCTGAAAAACAAACATGCATGGTCATTGTGTTAATTAATAGTAAATTTCAGTGGCTGGAGAAATGGCTCAGTGGGTAAAGTGCTTGCCTAGCAAGCACTAAGTCAAGCGCTAAGTGCCCGCATTTGATTCCCCAGCACCACATAAACTATGCATCCTGGTGCACACCTGTTATCCCAGCACTGGGGAGGCTGACACAGGAGGATTGCCATGAGTCCAAAGCCAGCCTGGGCTACAGAGCAAGGACTCTGTCTCAAAAAAAAAAAAAAAAAAAAAAGAGAATAAGTTTTGTTAGGTGTTAATTTACTGTTGTACAATTTAAAAATTTTTAAGAAAATCATAAAAATAGTCTAATGTATCGTAGAACAGTTAGGACCAGTAAGTGGTGATGCTGCTTTGGCTTTTGCACTTAGAGAAAGTAAACTGTCTGGCCAAAGGGCCCTTTTCGGTCCTAATGTAGGAGCCTTACATGTTACATATGGAAACTCTAGATTACCAGTTTCTTAATGTATTGGACTTCTAAGACATAATAAAATATTTTGAGTGTCACTACCCAGACAACTGAAAAACATTACTTCTGCACTTACATGACTAGATGTAGAGATTCCTAGCGTAGTGATCTTAAATGAATTTTATTTATATAATATTTAACTTACTGGACATTTCCCAAATGCCCACCAGAAGTGAGAAAAAATAGAAGGTGGCATTGTAAAGGTGGTCCTAGAAAATAAAAAGTATGCCGTGAACACTCATTGTTAGTAGTGGAGAACTGACTTAAAAGGGTTCACTTTGCCAGCTTGTTTCATTTACTTTTCTGTAATATTTTGATCAAGAATGGGTTTTCCTAACAAGTACAGAATATTCTGTTTTTACCATGTGAAAGACAATGCTTAATTAGCTTACTGAATCTGTATAATGTACTCTAGCAAAGCTATCCTTTTTCATTTTTTTTTCTTCTTTGTTTGATCGTTTTCTTTTGGTTGTATTTGTTCTGGGGATTGAATCCGTGAGCACTGTGGTACTATGCCACTGAGCTGCTTCCGCAGACCCTTTTTATTTTATTTTGAGATAGAGAATCTCTAAGTTTCCCATACTGGGCATTCACGCATGTACTGCTGCACACAGCTGATTCAACTTTCTGTAGTGCCAGTAATCTATAATATAACCAGACATACATACATACATACATACATACATACATATATACATGCATCTTTGTGTATTTGCATTTATACCTCAGGACTAGAAGAAAATCATATAACATTCTTTAGCTACCACCAACCGGCCTGGTATCTTTAAAATAAGCTAAATCATGTATTACAGCAAGTGAAAAGATGGAAAACTGCTGAAGAGAAGATATTAAAGTAAATACGTTAAATCCCATACATTGCAGGATGAGCACTGCTGGGTAGGCGTTCCCCTGTGCTCCGCAGCCATCTGCCAGCAGGGATGTTGCAGCGCCGCAGGACTGTGCCTCTCATCTGGTATGCTGAGTTTGGGCTGTCATACAGAGCATAACTTCTACTCATGTGTTCTATAAGGCTTAGGTACATTGGTCACAACAGAAGTGATGACTCTTTCAAGTGTATGTACTTTAGTGGATAAACATTGGTTTTCTAAAAATCGAATGTGGACTGCTATATTTATTGAAAATGTTGTACGTATGAAAATCTACTTTTACATTTCACGAGGCTTTTAATATCTAGAATGTACAGTACAAGGTATATGGTAGATTTTTCTCTAGTTTTTCCAGTGTTTTCTTGCTCTATAGCAATTTATATCTTTATAATATATAAATCTCTGAGTTAATTTTCAGATTTGTATTTGACTTTTTGCAACCAAATATGCATGTATAAGTTGTACTTTTAAGAATATAGTTTATATGTATTAAATCTGTTCCTGATACCATAAGCTCAAATTAGTAATATACAAAAGCCCTAATCATAAATTACCAAAAATGTTAGAGACAGATCAAAAAATTACTCCTTCTTTGACCAAAGTAATAGAAAAAAGGAAGTATATAATCAAGCAGCTAATAGATGAAGAATATATGCACAAAGTAGAGACATACATTATTTTTTAAAACTTAATTTTCTACTTATTGCTGATTATTACAGTTTTATTTAGTGTCTCTATGCCAACTGTGAAACATACTGAAATAAGAATTAAAATAATCATTTCTCAGAAGGAAAAAATGACAAAATGAAATTCAGTAGGAAGTTGAGAGTAGAAGAAACCATGCTGTGCTCCAAGTTAAGTTACTTTTTGTTCTCCTTCTGCTCACTGAGTTTTATATAATCTAATCACAAAATAGAGTGAATGTGTAATTTTTTTAAAAATTGATACAACAAAACACACATTGCATGCCATTAACCCTGTTATAACACTGTCCTCCAGTCTGCATGCACTTCTTCCCCTGCTGCTTTCTGAAGCAGTTCTGGAAGTCCTTTCGTGAGTGTGGTGCTGTCATGGCTGCCTGAATATCCTGAAGCACTTCAGAACATGTACCTTTCATGATGAATTTGACTCAAGGGAAAAGCAAAAGTCTCATAGTGTCAGGCGTGGTGATTAAGGTGAACGAAGGTACGCTGTCATGGTTTTACAAGCCTGCCCTTCTGTCAGATGGCACAGGGCGGGGTATTCACTGCGTTTTTTTTTTTTTTTTTTTAAATCACACTCTGTACAGACACTCATGAAAGAGGACTTCCAGAACTGCTTCAGAAAGAATAGAGTGAGGGGAGTTAATGGCAATGTATCTTTTATTTTAATTATTTTTCAGAATTAAAATTCACTGTGTAATTTGCTCACATCTCTTAGTTGTAGTTCTTAAAATCACTGATTGATTAGGAAACTCTGGTCCAACAGTTGAGCTTGAACAATGCCAGCTGGGTGGCGGGCTGCTGAGAAGCAGTTGAAACAGGCTTAAAAAAAAGAATGGGTATATCAGTCCTCACTGAAAACAAGTGCTAAAGCATAGAAAATATAAAAACTACTCATAATTTCACTTCCCAGAGAGAACTGTTTAGATCTTTAACATTCCAGCTTATGTTCTTGAGCTAGTGTTTCCAGTAGCATAATGTATGTTCATTCCATATCCTGTTTTTAATGGATTAGATGCCGGTGTTTCCTGTACTCATTCAGCTTTCCATGCCCCATACTCTCTGGCTGCAGAGACAGGGATTAGAAGTGACAGGAATGACACATCTCTGAATTTTAGAAAAGTACGTCAGACAAAATGAAAAGCAGCCAGAACAGGTGCATGGTTAGGAGATGCTCTGCAGTCCAGGTGCGAGGTGCAGAGGTCAGTGACAAAGAAGAGAGATTTGGAGCACTCTGGGTGGAGGACGTGGGTCAGTTGCGTCCCCTGGCTTGGATAAATTGGCAGATTGGCTTTATGGAATGAAAGAAGATGGAAGGACATTTTGAGAACATTTTGAGGAAAGAGAAGGTTCTGAGAAGACTGTGGAGCTGTGATAGATGCTACAAAAGTGGAATGTGTAGGGACAGGAAGCAGACCCAGAGAACACGCACATACTGGGAAAGGAAACATAATGACTTGTCCATAAGGAAAAACAGGAGCTGGTAAGGGCACCCCTGAACTTGGGGTGTGTGGGTCCTTACACAGGCATCCAAGGCCTTTACTGAAGCCTTATAGCTAATGAGCTCCATGAAATTCAGTACTGACCTAAACTGAATAGGTTTTTGTCACATATATACATTAGGGTTGAGGTAGTACAGCAAGCCCAATGAGAAAACAAACAGGTGAGAAGAAGTAAAGATTGACAGACGGCCCATCGCTCATGGTATCCTGAGGCACAGGGTTCAGCACCTGGCCAGAGTGGGCTCCGTGTTGCCAGCAGAGAAGTCAGGACAGGCTGGACTCACTGGTGCCTGGAGTACCGAGGCTCCCAGCGTGGAGCTTGGTATGCCATCTTGGCAAGTGCCTTCTGTACTGTGACCTAAGGAGGGTGAGGATTAGAGCTGGGGATGGTGGAAAAAGTGATTAGCGGTGTGGTCACTTGTGACCATGATTCCGAAGACCTCAGCCGAAGGTAGTGGGGCTGGTCTGCAGCCTCCCTGACCTTGCTGAGTAGCCTGAAATTTGAGAAAGTTGCCTCAGGCTGAGAGAGTGACTTAGCCAGGATCAGCAAGTGAGCAGCACCAGGACAGGGATGACAGCGTGCGTTGGCAGGATGTTGAAGTGAATCAGGACAGCAGAATGCATGGAAAGGTCTGAGTTAGGCGGATATGAGAGGAATGGGAAGGTAAGATCTTAAACACTGAGCAGTTGCATGTGATTGTAGTAGAAACATCAGAGAATCACACACCTTGTCATACTGGGCAAGAACATGGACTCCAGAGGCGGGCTCTAGGGTTGAATCCCAGTCTCTCTGTGCCTCAGTTTCCTCATCTGAAAGTAGAGCTTAATACATCTGTCTTAGAACATGGCCAGAAAGCATACATTGCTTAGTGGTTGTAAAATATTTACCACAGGGCTCCTGTGCATTATAAGTGCTGTGTACCCATGAAATACTGTTTCTTCACTTAAAAGTCAAGATGAATCCACCCACCCCAATGCATCATTAAATAGGGCCACCTCAGCCAAGCCCATTGGCACAGGCCTATAATCCCAGAACTCAAGGAGGCTGAGGCAGGAAGATGGCAAGTTTGAGCTCAACCTGGGCAACTTAATGACTGAACAAGACCTTGTCTCAGAATTGGAAAAAAAAAAAAAAAGTAAACAGCATGAAGGATCAAGGATGTAGCTCAGTATGAAGGCCCTGGGCTCAATCCCTAGCAACACACACACACAGTCAGAATTCAACATCTGCTGCTTAGATCCCAGCACTTACCTGAGGGGCTGTATCTGGGGGACATGCGCAGCTAAGAACTGTGAACCTGAAGGTTGTCGGAATTGACGAGGCAACCCCTAGGAAGCACACAGCCTGTGTACATAATGATAAATGTTTGTCATAGTCTCCCATGAATTCCTTGCTTGCTGAGTTAGGGGCAGAGAACCTGTAGAAGTGTTCCAGAATGAAGATGTCTCACACAAGTCAGACCTTAACGTATCACTGGGATGTAATTTTAAGTTATCTGGACCCACATGGAGCTGTTCGATATCTGACAAGGTATTGAAAAATGAGCTGTCTAAATTTTGATGCATCTCGTAAATTGAGGAGCAAAAACAAATGTTTATCCTCTAAATGGATTGAGAATTTTAAGAGCGAGTGGACCTCGGTGCTTCGGTGCAAAGCCACACCCTCCTTCACCGTGAGAAGTGATTTCACTCACAGCAGATTTGGGAAGAAACCGTAGCGGCAAGGTCCATTTCATTCAATTTTACAAAACATATGTGTCTTAAATATAGCCCCTAATAAGTGCATGGAAAAGCTATAAGGACTTTGAGAAGTTTTGAGTAATTTTTTTTTAATTCTTCTTGCTTAAGGTGAAACTATATGTGAGTTATGCACTGAAGACGTAGCCGGGCCTGTTCCTGTAATTCTAGCACTCTGGAAGACTGAGGCAGGAGGATTGAAAGTCCCCAGCCGGATAGTGTAGTAAGACCCTGTCTCTAAATAAAAAAGTAAGTAGGAAGATAGCTCAGTATGGAGTTCCTACATTCAAGACCCCTTTACTGAAGAAAAAGTTAAAGAGCAAAACAGCATCACTACCTGATTCATTTTAGAATAATTAGAAGTTTTTGTGTCTCTGGGAAACTGTGATGGCTCATTAGCATTAGGCATGCTTCCTGCCTGGCAGTTGTGAGGGGAGATGCAGGCAGGCAGCACTAAGATTTTGAAACGTGAATGGCTGACTCTGCCCGCATTAATGTTTCCGCCTGCCCAGTTAATGAACTCTGGTTGACAGTGGGGGCTCTTTGTCCTGCCTTCTGCCATACGGGAGAGTCGGGAGAGTTGTGCCAAAAGGGCCAAGAAGAGCTGCAGCGGCTGGCAACGCAGAAGGGATGCAGACAGGCACTGGCCAGCCTCGGAGGGGACCCAGGCACAGCAGGAAGGAAACACACACTGCACCTTCCTTTATTGGAAGAGAAATGTGTCCTTTTCAATTCTGTTAGTTAGGGAATAACACGCTTTTGCTTTGAGGTATCCTGGGAACCCCCTTTTAGCATGTTAGTATCACATATTTGCAAGTAAAAAATCAATCCCTTTAAAGAGAAATATTAAAATATGATGCTTCTTAGTATCATTTAGTAGCCTTATGGTTCTGGGCTGCAGAGCAAGACCCTGTATCAAAAAAAAAAAAAAAAAACCCAACAAAATAAAACCACCAGCTGACAGCAACAACAAATTTATTACTGCTGATGCACATAGAGATGCACAGGGTAAGGTTCTGAGGAGGCGCACAAGCTCGCACATCCCGTAAGGCACACTGTCCTAGAGGAACCACCCTGTGTTCAGCCATGTGGAAGCTCTCTGAACCTTGTCGCTTTGGTTTTTATGGAGACTTCACATGACTGGCAACTGCGGGTGGGCTGCCTGGAAGCCCAGTAAGGTGCCCTTTCTGATTCTTGGGCCAGAGAGGGCTGCATTCCCTCCTCCAAGGCAAGGATGGGCCCTTCTATGCGGAGGAGGGCTTAGGACCAGAGAATTTTTTTTATGGCCAGCTGCAAGACAGAAAGTTGGAAAAGATTAGAGTTTCTGTCCCCCGCCGTGGGAAAGAGACGCTCTGGTTTCTATGGTCTGCTATGGGGAGGGAGTTAAAAGTCTTCTTTAAGTAGAATTAATGTTGGGGGAAAAAGTTAAAATGTATGGTGGTTACCACATTTCACGTGGGGTCAGTTTTCTAAGCATGTGGTTTGTATTTTGTCAGCCTGTCTCCCTTAGGTACACATCGTGGTCTTGTTGTTTGTTGTGATGAAGGATGAGGATAAACTATTTCCTTAGTAGTTGCTTAAACTCACAGGTTCTTTGGTGTGACTGGAACCTGGTACAGTCACCTTGATACTGGGTGGCCTGCGGAAAGTCACAGAACATCCCTTAGCCTCAGGATTTTGTTTTGTGGTGTGTATATTTGTGGGCATCCTGCCTGTGGTTGCTGAGGAACTGCCAATAGTAAAAATAGGTACCAAGTTGTAAAAATTAATCAATTTATGTAAAACACTGATAACAGTGTCTGGCACATAACAAGCCTTCAGTGAGTAAGTGTTAACTTATATTTATGGTGATGTTATGGTATGATTCATCGCAAGTAAAGTTCCCCAAGCCTATGATTTCCTTATCTGTACCACAATCCCTGTAGCTTTTCTGCAACACTGTATCTGTGAGAGAGTGATTAAACTGTGTGTCAACAAGCTTATTTTTGCTTTGTTTTATATTGGCTTTGGCAAGGTCCAGGACCCAGTGTGTCGAAGACCATCTGTGTGGGAAGAGCATAGCTTTTGCTAACAACTGCCGGCATCCCCCTTGGATTTTGCAAAATAGACCAGGATATCCGCAGTTTGCCAAGTTCAACTAACATGTACTCTGCAGCCAGCAAAAGGTTGTTTCTTATGAACTTCCTGTGTGAGATCCTGTAGGATTGTGAAGACCTCAGGGTATACTCATTGCTTAGTTAATACCAGACTCTCTAATGTGTCAGTTGGCATGTTTCCTGGCCCCTGAGAGGTTTTGATCATGGCACAACTTCTGGGTTGCTTTCATTAAAGATACTGTCAGAACCAGAAGCAGACCAGGTGAAAAGGGTATGTCAAAAAGATACATTACCACTGTTAGAATAAAACTCAAAGAGAACAAAGTACTAACACTAGAACCAACATGGGAGGTATCTCAGGTGCATCTTGCTAAGTAACAGAAGCAAACTGAGAGTGTCATTCGTTACGCTTCCATTTATGTGACATTCTAGAAAAGGACAGATGAGTGGTTACCTGGCAGAGACCTAGACTGGAGAAAAGGTTGACAGCCAAGGGCTACACCAGTGTGGTGGGAAAATCCCACATCTTAATTGTGGTAGTGGTTATTAATGCATTTGTTAAAAGTCCTGGAACTATGCATCAAAAAGAGTGAATTTTATTGTTTGTAAATTCTGCTTCAGTGGTCTGGCTTAACAAAAAAAAAAAATTGTCATATTGATGTAGGCAAGAATGGCTTGATGAAGGATAGTGTATTTCACTTTTCTTCCTCTCTAAGCTACTCTCTTAGCCCTTTTTTATTGTTTATTTGAGACAGGGTCTTGCTAACTTGCCCAGGATAAGCTTGTACTTGCAGTTCTCCTGCCTCGACCTCCCATAGTGCTAGGACTACAGGTTTGTGCCACCAGGCCAGATAGGATACCATGTTTCTGTTTCTTCCTCTGAAATCTTGTCTATTTCTTAGGCAGTCATGTTCGTGTGTTACAGGTTCAAAGGTCACACTTTTAGTTTATAAATTATTTAACTTTTATCTCTCCTCTTTTAGTAGTAGTAGTTTAGAAGTTACTTGAAAGTTTTCATGTGGAATGTATTATATGCATGTAAGTTTGTTATATTGATCAAAAGTCTTGGTCCAGCCTAATCAATGACACCATCACTGGCATCATCCCTCTGCTTATAGGACTCAAGCCTGCATGACCCCCATTCTCACAGAGTCCCAGAGATGGCCTTCCTCTGGCTCTCACCGAGGAGCAGGGCCTCCTACTGCCAGAGGCCTTTGCACATATGTCGTTAATATGTCGTTCATTTGCTCGTGCTGCGATTCTTGTGCCATCTGGGACCTCCTTTTGATCTGGACATGAGGACAGCTTCTCTGAAGGAAATTACTACATAGCAGTAGGTTCATACCCTGACCAAATCTGGGTACCATTAAGAAACAGAGGAGCAGGGGATAGAAGGGGTTGCTGGGCAGGCAACCAGTAATGCTGGTACTTGTCTTGTTTATCAACTTTGTTTGTTTTCTAGTACCAGAGATTGAGACCAGTACTTTATAATGAGCTACATCCCCAGTCCACTTTTTATTTTTGAGACCTGTTCTCACTAATTTGCTAAGTTGGCCAACCTGGGCTCAAACTTGTAAACCCCCTGCCTCAGCCTCCCAGAGAGCTGGAATAACACCAGGCCAGGACTTAAGTTACATTTAAACTTAAACTTAACCTACATCTTTACTAATTGATGAAACTGATAACTATAATAATACTTATTTTGGCATTTTTGAGGCCATGAATTATTTGAACATTTTATTACTCTTTCTAAAGACAACGCGCAAAAATACCTCATTCCAATGCTCCTGAATTGTGGTTTGGATATGGAATGTCCCCCAAAAGTCTCATGTATTTCAATGTTATAAATTATCTATGGAACCATGTGCTCTTGGGAGATTAGGGCCTAATCTGGATGGGTGGATTATAGGCATATAAGTTAGGATTAATGGCGTGTAGTGAGAGTTTACCAAACCTTCCACACCTGGATCTAGGAGGGGCTGATCACTGGGCAGAGACCTGGAAGGATATATAAGCTGCACCTGCCTTCCTTGGAGGACTGGGACTAGTTTCAACTGGCTTCCTGTGTGTGATGTCATGGGAAGCTGCCTCCACCTTTATCTTTGCCATGCCCTTTGATTGCTGCCAGCCACCCCTGAATGAATTGTGACCTTCTGAAACTGTGAGCTAAAATAAACCTTTCCTCCCCTGAATTTGTGGATTTTGGGTACTGAGTCACAGCAATAAAAAGTAACTAAGACATCCTGTAAGCAATTTGATAGCATTCCGCGTGAGAATGGATGATGCACATGAGGCATGAAGTAAGTCTCATGTGCTGGACACAGCAAAGCACTTATAGACCTTCATAGATTTTATGCACAGTGTAAAATGTAGCACTTACATACAAATTAGACACTGGCTTAAAACATACTTTGCTACTAGATGTTTTCCTAAACCTTTATTATGCTTTGTAATCTATAGGAAAGAGGTATTACCACAAGGTGGAAATTTTTCAGTGTGAAGACTTATGTCTGTAATATAAAATGTGTTGTGATAGGATAAAGCTGAGAGGCTTTGGTTAGTTGAACAAGGCTCTTTAACAAGGAATAGAAATACAACAGACAACTAAAGGAAAAATAAATGTTACACACTTAGATAAATACAGCAAGAACATGTCAGGTGAGAAGATGGAAAGAAGGGCTTGGAGATGGCCAAGGACACGTGGGGATAATGATCAGACATGTATTAGCTTGGTGAGTTTGGAGGAAAACATGCTGTTAAAGATGCAGTGAGAAGTACCTTTGAGGAAGTGAGTGGAGGTTTGAAAAACCCTGAGTGGTAAGAGTGTGGCTGTGTATACAAATGAAGTTTTAGAAAAATTTCTTATATAGCAATATACAAAGTTAGTTAGAGCAAAAAACTTGGAATCAATTCATTTGGAAATTTTTAGATGGGTTGGGCTGGACATGAGTTGTGCAAAACAGGGTGAACTTAGAGATTGAATGTGGAAGATGTAATGTGAAAATAGGACTTGGCGGCTGTCTGGATTTCATGGGAGATGGGGAAGGCCAGGGGTAAAGTAACTCAAGCTTCCAAAGCCAGGTAACTGCAAAGAGGTGTAGCATTACCAGGCTGGGAAATTCTGGCGTCAGGTGATCATTTATAAGTTTTCTAGAGAGGATGAGTTTGGTCTTAGGTTAACCTCATGTCAAACTAGTAACATACCGCAGTAAGACTGATAGTCACTCGTCCACAGTATTTTATCAAACACCAGTGTTTTCATTGAGGCTTTAGACACAGGAGCTCGAACAGCTAACAAGAAAATATTGTTTCTGTGATCGTGAAACTAGCAAGGTTACATAGGTACAAAAATCAGGGTTAGATACATATGTACCAAGGAAATAAAAAAAAAAAACATGAGCAAAAGAAATGGGGAGGCATGGATGAAACAAGACCAACAGTGAATTCATAGTTTGATCTCAGCTCTGAACACATGGGGATTTATTTTTCTATTTACTGTACTATATGATTGAAACATTTCATAGAAAAAGTTGTATTTTTCAAGCTAATAATGAGACGGGGTATCCGGGAGAGTGGTAAGATCGTTTCTGAAGAATAGCCTGAGAGGTGGATGGGCCTGGGAGGGACGTGGTTCTGGACTGAGAAAGAGAAAGACATCTTGAGGAAAGCTAGATGGTAGTGTCAGCCACTGCACAAGTCAAGCCGTGTCCCAAATCTGATTGGCTGCCTAATTCTAATTCTGTTCATTCCTGGTTGAATGTTCCTAAATGACTGAAGGAAATTAAACACCCAGAGAAGGCGGCTTTGGTCAGACCATTTGTTGAGGTGTTTATTGCTTCATAATGATGTTCACAGTTCCATTCTTGATGTGAGCATCTGTCTCTTTTCTATTCTTAGGAGACCAATGAGCAGAAGCTTCACAAAATAGCCAATGAACTTTTGCTTACAGAAAGAGCTTACGTCAACCGACTCGACCTCTTAGATCAGGTAACGTTTCCCTTTCAGAATCACCTTACATCTGGGCATTGTACTTCATTTTAACCCAGTTACTATTAAAGTGTTTAGCCAGGGAGAGTATTGGCTCAAGGAAATGTTTCATCGTGTCAGCTCCATTGGTAAATTCACTGAATATAAGCATTTTGCAATTCATAAGCATAGAGGTTTCTCTCTATGCAAGTCACAAATGACTTTATCTGTGCCCCATAATATTAGCTATTAGTCTGTTTCTTGGCCACTTATTGTGACCTGTGAGGCTGTGTTACTGTTGTAGCCCACATAAGAACTGGTGAAGCCAGTAATGCCAACAGGAGCATGTGGCTGACTCAGTCCTACATGAATGCTTGTAGATGGTGTGACCCTAGATTGTTGAGAATTCACTTGCTCAACCTTCCTTGAAACACTTAATATGGTACCTGGCACACAGTCATTAGATCAATATTTACTGACTGTGTAAATACTTTTCTTCATGGTGGAGCTTTGAATAGGATTTCAGACTTACATCTGGGAGATGTTTAAGTGCATGAGAAGAAAACTGTTGACAACCAAGGCATTGTAATCCTGTTCCAACAATAAAAAGCAGGACATCAGCATGTTGTCTGCTAATTCAGATTCCTCTAGTTAGAAAACTGCCATACTGGAATTCTGTGGGAAAGGCAGTTCTGGGCACACTCACCTTTTTTCCCAAGACTGAACCACACACCTGGAGGGGAAAGCCTGAAGGAACCAGTCGAAGGCTTCTGTTCTTTGAAACAGGGAGGCCATAGCTCAGATACTCATTCTTCATGGAAATTCACTGTTAAAAGTAATTCCTGTGGAGTTTGAGTCCTCCCTGCAGTGTCAGGGATTAGTCCTGGGGCTTCACACAGGGAGGCAAGTGTTTTACCTCTGAGCTACATCCCCAGACTAAGTTACAGCTTTTGAAACAACTTTTCTTCCATGTGGGAATTACAGAGTTGGAACTTCGAGATGCTTCAATCATAGAGCTATATCTTCTCAAAAATTTCTTTCTTTTTCCTTCTTTCTGTCTGTCCATCTGTCTTTTCATCAAATTAATTTGGCTGCCGTTGCTGACCTTTTAGAATTTCAGTCTTAATTACGGTAGTTTCCTATCTACTGAAATAAGGACATAATTTTATATTCTTTTTGTCTCCTAAGAAGTTGCAGTGGAGATGAAGTTAGAATATTAGCAGTTATCTGGACTTTATGCAAGAACAGATCTTCTTCTGTCTACATTTAAAAGAGATGTAGTAGCCCTAGAAAAGTATAACTAAGACTGCAAGGTTGTTTTCTTTTTCTTCTTCAACTGTCCTTAAGATGTCTGTTACTATATACTGAGGAGTTCACCCTTACATACAAACATACCAGTGTTTTAAGTTACCATACATTATTACTTAATAAAAAATAAGTAAACATCTGAGAACTTTTGTTCATACCTTGGCCAGGTATTAAACGCCAGTTCTATTGTGGAAACCAAATCGTATGTCCTCCCTTGGGGTGGTTCCAATAGGAAAAATGAGATTTATGTCAACAAACTATAATAAAGGGTAGGATGTAATATGTGCTATAGAAGTCATTCAAGACATAAAGAGTAGAAAAGACCACAGTGGCTGCCTGTGTGTGTATATAAACTGTTTGGTCATCCCTTAACCCTAGGTGTGGATTAGCCGGTCTGATTCTACTTAGTACCATTGGAAAAGCTCTGGCACAGAAAATTCTTTACCTTAATTTCCCGTAGCCTATGTGAGAATCTGAGTTTCCTTACTCTTATCTGTGGTTCCTCCAGATCAAAGCATGTACTCCTACATCTCAAGTCACAAGAGATGTCTTGAACCGTCAACTTCTGCACTTACTTAACGAGGGTACTCGAAGCCTGCTGCAGGCCTGGCCCAGTGCTAGTTGGTCAGCCAGCACGTCTGAAGTAATGTTTGCTTTATTCTCTCACTCAGGTATTTTATTGTAAACTACTGGAAGAAGCAAACCGAGGCTCATTTCCAGCAGAGATGGTGAATAAAATCTTTTCTAACATTTCATCAATAAATGTCTTCCATAGTAAATTCCTATTGCCAGAGCTGGAGAAGCGAATGCAAGAATGGTAAGAGGAGTAGACAGAAATGATACATCTAAGGCAGTCCCACAAGATGCTGTGCTTTTCAGCTTTTAAATTGAAGTAGAAGTGGCATGCACAGCTGCCGGCGGATGCTGTGC
This sequence comes from Ctenodactylus gundi, assembly GCA_004027205.1. Taxonomy (NCBI): domain Eukaryota; kingdom Metazoa; phylum Chordata; class Mammalia; order Rodentia; family Ctenodactylidae; genus Ctenodactylus; species Ctenodactylus gundi. The sequence continues at coordinate 55,272 of PVKB01003226.1, read as the reverse complement.
TAAAGTTTTGTGTCGAGGACTGCTGGTAGTAATAGCAGTGTGGCACGTTTTTGCTTCAGCTGAAACGCACTTCATCTCTGCTGTCTACACTGTCTTTGACGAAAGAGCACAAGTTAGAAGGGGTGATGTGGGACTTGGATCATTCTGTGGCAGCTCTTACCTGTGCCCTTCCTAACTCCCTTTGAAAGGTGCTTTGTTCTCTCCCAGTCTCGCAGCGTAGGGTGTGTATGGAAAGTGGTGGCTCTGTCTGGAGCCCTGATAGCTCACTCATCTGTAAAATAAATCGTCATGACTTTTTTTTGGATTTGATCAATAGGGAAACCACACCAAGAATCGGAGACATCCTTCAGAAGTTGGCACCATTCCTTAAGATGTACGGAGAGTATGTGAAGGGATTTGACAACGCAATGGAATTGGTTAAAAACATGACAGAACGTGTCCCTCAGTTCAAATCGGTGATTGAAGATATTCAGGTAATAGGACAGTTGGGTTCCACCTAGTCATGTCTTCCGGGCCTGAAACTGAGACCTAGGAATTTGTCTGAGACACCTGGCCGAACTGCATTCCACTCTGGCTTCTGTGGACTGGAAATATTTATTGCACATGTGCCGTGTACTAAGTGGTAATTTCTCTGTTTGCTTTCGAGACCAGTAGAGACTGGCTTCTGTTAGGGTCTGTGTACACTTGCCACGTGCTTTCCCAGCCTGCCCGTCTCCCATTCTTTGTGAGGTTGAAATGTTGGAAGGAATAATTGATACAAACCCTAGGGTTTTATATCTGTTTCCTCATTTTTGTCTATTTTAACAACTTGGAAAATACATTTTAATAATACCATAATTTCCAAAGATTCTCTGGTCAAAATTTAACATTGTTCATTGCCTACTCTTTGATATGATTGAAATATTGAAGAGGAATTCTCTATGTCACATTATGTTCTTGGGGTTAGAACTTCTCTTTGACTGCCTTCTTTTGTATTATATAAATAATTTTTCTGGCACAAATTTGATTATTTTTGAGTTGTTTGCTGTTAAGATTGTAATATGCATCTCATTTTTCATAGCCTACTTCAAATTATACTCTTCTCAACTCTAATGAAATAGGTATTTTATTCCAATAAAGTATTCTCACCTCCACAATATATGCTATTAGTGGCATTTTTTTTAGATCTTTAAATATTTAAAATTCAACAGAATAGTGCTTTGTTTTATACAGTTTTATGTCTTTTACTGAGAACGTGAAAAAAATTGCCCATAATTTTATATTAATTCACATTTTCTCAATGTCTGGAGTAATATCCTTTCATCATATTTAGGGTTTTTTTTTTTTGCGAAGAGAACACTTTACTGAGAAACTTATGGGTGGAAAAGAAGGACAGAAGGAGGGTAAAACTTCTGGTCAGAATGGTGACCCAGAAATGTGGGTTGCCCCGATTATTTTAAGGGACATCAGCTAGCTGTGAATTCTGTCAGTCATTGTTTCTGATCTGTCGGTACCCTGTTTTTTTTCTTGCTCTTCAGTGAGAGTCCTGCTGAACAGAATTGTCTTGGCCAGTGGGCTTTTCTGTTACTTGCTGCTGCTATCTCCTCCATTGTGTCATGGGAGAAGCCAGCCTTGCGTTTTATTGCTGTTCTCCTCTGTGAGGATTCATTTTTCGCTTGCTGCTTACAAGATTTTCTTTTTGCTGTTGGCCTGCTGTTTGAGTATGATGTACCAGCGGTAGCTTTTTTTTTTTAATGTTTTTCATTTCACTTGGTTGAGCTTCCAGTGTTTGTAGATTTTTTTAAGTCAGTTTGAGACATTTTTTCCATTATGCCTTTAAGTATTTTCTGTCTTTCTTTGCCTTTCGCCACTCCTGTTTTATAAGTGTTGGTATTGCTTGGGGTGTGATCCTACAAGTTTACAACATGATTCATTCCATCATTGATCTTTCTTTTCTCTGTTCTCAGAATGTATAATTTTTATTAATCTTTATTCACATTGCCCTGATTCTGTCATCTCAGATAGGCTGTTGAATCCTGTAATAAATTTTTCATTTTGATTAGACCTTTGAAATTCCTGATTTCTGATTTGATTTTTCTGTTTTTAATTGTGTCTCTCTCCCCCTTGAAAATTGCTACTTGGGCATTCGTGGTTCTTGTATTTTCATGACTTTGTCAGATGTCTTTCCATTTCCTTGAACACATTCACCACAACTACATGGAAGCTTTTGTCACACTGAACATCTGAGGGCACTTTGAGGTCATTTCTACTGTCCGCCCCCCTTTTATTCATTGTAGACACTTTTCTTATGTCTTCAAGTGTGCCAATATTTTTTGCCAGTATTGCACAACATCTTAGAGTACCTATCATAGCTGCTGTAAATTCTGATTGCCCAAACTGAAAGTGGTGTGATTCCTGTGTGTGTGTGCATGTGTGCACCTGTATGTGTGCCTGTGTGTGTATTTTTGTTTCTGTTCCTCTTTTTTTTTAGTAGTAATCTGCTTAAATTAGATCTAATTTTAAAATCTGTCTGTACTTACTGATGTCCCCACTAAAGTGTTGTTTTGAGTAGTCTTAATTGTGAGCCTGCTTTCTAGGGATTGCTCCTATCCCTACATTGGCTAGGGAGCAAGCACCTATTGGACAGTGGTACTCCACTGCTCAGAACAGGAAGGTCCTATCCTGTGTTGATGGAGTTGTCTGTGGGTAGCGAATCTGTCTATTTAAGATCAGGTCATTTTCTAAGCCCACTGGGCCTTTTCATATCTCCTGTCTACATGGCTCACAGGTTTAGGGCAGCCAGGAGAATGGCAGCTTGGGCTCTCACCAGCCTCTGTTGAACATTCACACAACCTAGGGCAAGAATCTGATTACCCCATCCAGCACTGTACCTTCAGGCTGCAGAGCCCTCAGCTCTCCACTGCCTGCTTCAGAGATCCTCATGTCTGCTGATCAGGCTGCCTCTGGGAGCATTGCGCAGCCTGCCATATTGATTGAGCCCTTCCCAGCCTCAGCAGAGGCAGCAAACCCGTCATATTGTTGAAGTCAGAGATGGGATGGGACCAGGCTCCCCACCCAGGTTAGAACACCACAGACTTGTACAATTTTTACACTCCAACAGTTTTTAAAACACAAAAGCTTTTCAGGTGGTTGCATACCTTTGATCAATTTCTAACATGTGGAAATGGTTATTTACCAAATGTATGCAGCTTGGTAGTTGCTTTTAATAGGGAGGACTTGCCAGTGTCTTTATGCAGCCGAAGCCACAAGCTCTACCTTTCTCCTCAGTCCTTTTGTGGACATCTCTTTTCCCTCATGACTAAACACTCATCAAGCTCCCTGTTTGGCTTGTCCCCTGCCCTGCCTGCTGATGTTGAATGTGGGGCCAGCACGTGGTTTCCCTTCCCCAGTCCCTTTTTCCTCACCTTCATGGTGACATCCTGTTTCCTCATGCCTTAACTGACTGATACCCAAAGGTGGCTGTTTCTCATCAGTCCTCTAGCCCAGGTCTCCAGTTACCAATGGCTTCATGCTGTTTTCAGAATTCTACTTGAAGATCTTATCTTGTTGGAATAAAGCCAACCTGTTCTGCCTTATGGTAGGTCCCAAGCACTTTTTCCATCTGACTTTTTATACCTTTTGTAGTGTAAGCAATGATTCTGATAGATTATTGGATTCGATGTTGTTCTGGTTCTCTCGTTTTCCGTAGTTCCACAATGTGGTTTATCTTTGACTTGTCACTTTTCCTCATTAATTCTTTGTGTTCCAAGGCCTAACGGACAAGATTTTCAAGATGGTTAGGAGAGGCCTTGTTGCATAGTAGCCCTGATCATGAAAGAGTGTTGCTTACCACAGTTTAAATTCAACCTCTGCCCCATGCGTCTTCTTCATGTCATATGGAGATGGTGTGGGTATATGAGGTGTGTCAGTGTGGGAATCAACTAACCTAGTTTAGAGTTTCGTGTGCTACTTGTAGTCTCTTGACCTTAGCAAACTCTTACTCTGAGAAGTAGTTCTTTCATGTACAAATTTTGGTATTAGAGATATCTTCATAGATTAATAAAGATCTGTCAGGGAAAATGAAATGAGTTCATTAAACTTGTAAAATCAACAATTAAGGGAAGCTCTTACCTGCTGAGCTAGCATGCCAGTCTCAGCCCTCACTACTTTTTCCATGTGTCTTAGGTACTTTTTCTTCACTGTGACTCAATACTGAGTATCCACAGCTTCAGAGAGGAAAGATTTATTTTAGCTTACAGTTTCAGAAAGTCACAGTCCATGTACGAGTTGGTGGCTGGAGAATGGTGGAGCCATAGCTAGAGCCAGAGCTGGAGCCCATGCTCCATGCTCCAGAGACAGAGATCCAGAGATCCTCAAGGACACATGAAAAAACAAAGACCAGTCTGGGAGGAAGGGCGGAACCAGCACATGCCCCTGCAGGTCAAGCCCCAATCACCCACCTCTTCCATCCAGGCCCCGCATCCCAACCCTACACAGTATGCATGAGGCTTTTGGGGGACATTCCAGATCCAAACCATGATACCATGTCTTCAGAGACAGCTTCCAGCCTGTCCACTTGTCTCCAAAACCACATCTGCAGGCTAATATCACTCAGGCTTGTACCACTCCCTCACACACATAACACGGGGGGAAGCTCATCCAAACTCAGCTTGACTCTGACTTCCCTGGCATCCTTCCTTCATACTGCCTCTTCTTCCTCATTCACTGACCCTTATGTTCATCTTGTTTGCTCCCTTTTACTGACCCTGTCTCAATGCACAGCTGCCTGGCATCCATTCCCTGGGGCCTCTCCCTGACTTACTTCCTGTACCTCCCCACAGCCCTCCCCGGCACAGCCTGCCTTCCTTCCTCAGAGGAGGCTCTCGGTCCCTTTCCTGCACAGCTTTTAGTTACTTGTTTGCTTTGAATGCAGGTGCAATGTCCTAATTCAAACAGATCCTGCAGTGCCCTAGCCATGTGAAAGGGCAGGACATATTTTAGTGGGGTTCATACTTTGAGTAGTATGGACAGCATCACGTCTTATTTCTTCTTTCTTGCGTTAACAGCTTATTGACAGCAAGCAGCATGGGCTTTATTCTGCCCTAAGACTGGAGTTTGGTTTCTAGTGAAGAAGAATGGTGTAACTTAATGAAAAATAGAGATTTTTCGCACGATAACAAGATGCCCAGATCTTATCATTATCCTGTGTGGATCTTTCTTTTAGTTCAAAGGAAGTGACATTTATTATAGCCTAATTATGAAATAGTTTCTCTAAGTCTAACATTACATAATATAATCATGCTTGGTGAACCTCATTAAACAGATGCATCTTTTGAAAATCTCTAGCATGATTTAATACTGTGACTTCACAAACTTCAGTTGTGATTAATTAAAGTGGTTGCCAACAATCTGGCATTTTCTTGCTTAAAATTCTGCTTGATTTTTCTTTTCTGTTTTATAGTAGATGAGTGGCCTTCACTTTAGTGTTGTAAGAATGTGATTTTTAAAAAATACCTGTTCTCTAGCACCTTTCACAGAAATTATGATTTTATAGATTGAGGTGGAGTTCAGAAATTAGCCTTCTAAAAGGCACCCCAAATATATCTAACCCAACTGATATAACACTGTACTTTGTAGAAAAACATGAAAGTTGATGAAAGTTGATAGTGAGTTCATAGACTAGTTGGCCTAATTTTTAAGTGCTTCTTTAAAAACCTTGCTCATTACAGAAACAGAAAATCTGTGGGAGCTTAACTTTGCAGCATCACATGCTGGAGCCTGTTCAGCGGATCCCCCGGTACGAGATGCTCCTGAAGGACTACTTGAGGAAATTGCCTCCTGACTCCCCCGACTGGAATGATGCTAAAAGTAAATGCTTCCCCTCCCCGATCCCCTTTGGTGATGGGCAGTCAGTGGCCATGCAGCCTTGTGGATCTGGAGCCACATAAAGTCTTGCAGCTGCTGTCATGAAATATTACTGTCAAAGTAGAACCTCACAGGAAATTGTTATTAATATCTCAGGCAAGCCAGTTTTGAGCTAAAATCACAAGTTTAAGGCAGTGCAAATCACATTTCCCTTTAGGGGGACTCATGTTAATTACTAACTATGAAATATAAAATTAATAGTCTTAGAGACATCTGGAATTACAAAACACAGTTGCCTTCTCACAGGAAGAACACAACCATTTGGACTTGTGTTGCTGTTTAGTGAGGTGGATGCATATGAAGATAGCTACATGACATTTACTAGGTAAAAATAAGCTAAGTTGGCCTCGCCCACTCTAATATCTAGCAGGAGGTAGTACTCCAATTCTCTTGTCATATTTTCATTAGATTTTGATGAAAGACCTTTTAAAATACTTACAAATTTCAGTAATACTTTAACTGTATCATATAGTTTCTTCAACTTTTTTTGTGTGTGTATGTGTGTGCTTGGAATTGAACCTAGAGCTTCACACAACTCATGCTAAGTACATGTTCTACCACTGAGCTATAGTCACAGCCCTCCAATGCAGAAAGATCAGTTATTGAAGGCATGAGTGAAAGTTTAAGGAATAAAAATGGTTTAGTATTCAACAAGTACTAACTGTACTGGTGTACAGTCTGAAAAATTTACTATTGTCCCTTATAATATCCACCTTCTATTATAAGAGATAAGAAACACAGAACCGGGGTCTTTGGTCTTGGAGCCTAAGGCTTTCTGAGCTTTGAGCTCTCTGACATGTTCCTCCCACCATCCACGTGGCTCCTTGGTCACCACGACTCCCTCTCCCCTTCCCTCCCACAGTATAGCATGAGTTTGACTTGCCTTTCTCCAGCCTGCCACTCCCTGGCATGCCTGCCACCTCCCCGCTTCCCCGCCCGCTAGCCTGAGCAGTGGGTTCTGGCGGCATACCTGGTGGTAATAGGCAGTAGAATGGCTGCTGCTCCTCCAACTCCTAGCCCTTTTTACATTGGCTCCCTCTTCTTGGATCCTGTATCAAATTGTACAGATTTGCCCAAATATGAACTATTCTTGAACATGCAAAGAAAGTGCAGTGTCTTGGATATTCAAAGATTTTTGCCTTCCCCTAAGATGCCTGTATCAAAGACAAGAAAATTGATACACTAAGGTACTTTGTCTTACCTCTTTTTGGCTTCCCATTGCTCCTTAAAACTCTAAGGAAAGCACAGAGGAAGGACTTGTAGAGGCCTTCAAGTTGAGGGGGAATCAACAGGAGTTCATTTTGTTCAGCAGTACAGAGACAACAGAAAATGGAGCCTGGAAGGAACCGGGTTGTTGTAGTAACAGATCAAGCAGGCCAGTATTCATGAGACAGAGCTGAAGAGAGGAAGCAGGACACGATTCATGCCTGAGAGGTGCTTCCTGTGGCCGACCCTGGCACAGGCCCTCCACTTCCACGCGCTCACTAGCCACCACAGGGCTTCCACCGTGGCTAAACCAAAGCGTTCTGTGTCCCTCTGTCACCCACCCCTTGTCACTACAACAGAACCTTACATCACAGGTACCAGGGGATTCCCTGTGTCTGACCCAGGCTAGTCCTGGGAGTACATTTTCCCAAAGGAAGTTTGGTTGTTCATAAAACTAATAGTGAAATACTGCTGCTGAAATGTTGTCAAACTTTTAATCAGAAGAGCTGTGTTCACATGTGGCCCTGCAATGTCATGGCTGTGTGACCCTCACCCAGACCCATCACTTTCTCATTTTTTCCACGTGCCAAGAGGAACTAATTACTGGCAGTTCAAAGATGTAAAGGAACTAATTGGTGTTTTTTAGTCCCCCTTCATCTTGGGATAATTTCCAATGTGTTTTATGTCCACCTGAAACTGCAGATAGGACCGAGCCCTGTGTTGGTGCTGGGGACTTTTCTTCTTGTACATGCGTACCTAAGGTACATTCAACACAGTAAGAGATTAACAATGACCAATAATAAAGTACAACTGTTACTCTGCTGTGATAAAACTTATTTAATACTTAAGGACTGTTTCTGGACTTTTTCATATACTATGTTCAGATTGTACAAAATGGCAGATGGGGGACCACTGTGTATGTGAGAGCACCTGGCAGAGCACCTTGTACCAACTTGCTGTGCCTGTCAATTTTCATGGTCTGGTATGAATTAAATATAACTGCTTGCCTGCATGACTTATTATCAGGGCCTACATACACTTCAAGTTCAGGTAATCTGCCAACACAGGAGCTTTTCAAAGTATCTGCTTTATACATGGAAACAGCTGCTACTTTCTTTGTGTTTTTGGCCTCAGCTTTCTTATTTTAGTTATTAGTGTTAAGTTATTCAGTAGGAGCACAGGAAGGACAGCATATTTATTTACTTTTCTTTTTTTCCCATTTAGAATCACTTGAAATTATATCTACAGCAGCAAGCCATTCTAATAGTGCAATAAGAAAAATGGTAAGTGGTTTTCAGAGAAGACAGGAATCTCTGGTTAGACAGTTGTCAATAACCCAGCCTAAAATGGTCTCTAGGTTTGGAACAAAGCCAGTCAATAGAAGAGACCAAAAAGGAAGGTTTACAAACGCCTAGTATTACCTGAATTCCCCCTTCCTCTCCCAGATTTCACCTCATCCGCACTACCCAAATCTGTGCTTACCTTCAGTTCCTTCTCAATGATACAGATTTTAGCTAAGGTTATAGCACTGTTCCAGTCACTAAGCTACATCCTTCTTACATTTGATATTATTGTCATTTTCTTTTAATTTACCAGGAGAACCTAAAGAAACTCTTAGAGATTTATGAAATGTTGGGAGAAGAAGAAGACATTGTGAATCCTTCAAATGAATTAATAAAAGAAGGACAGATCCTCAAACTAGCTGCTCGGAACACATCTGCACAGGAGCGCTACCTTTTCTTAGTGAGTATTACAGTGTGGGCAAGTTACATAAGAATCGTCCACTAAAATTATTGCATGCTGTCTTAGTTACTTCTTCGTTGCTCTTACTCAATACCCGACACCTACAAATTTAGGAAAGGTTTATTTTAGCTCACAGTTTGAGAAGGTCACAATCCATTCAGGGACTGCCGGCAGCAATCAAAGTACAGGACAGAGGCAGAGGTGGAGGCAGCTTCCCAGAACGTCACAAACAGGAAGACAAGCTGAGGCTAGTTGAGACTAGTCCTAGTCCTCCAGGAAGGCAGGTGCAGCTTATGTATCCTTTCAGGTCTCCGCCCAGTAATTAGTCCCTCCTACATCCAAGTGTGGCCACTACACACCGTTAATCCTAACTGACATGCCCTTAGTCTTAACTGTGGTCCACCCCTCCAGACTAGACCCCAGTCCACCAGCATCACCTGGTTCCATAGACAATCCATAACGTTAAAATACATGAGAATTTTGGGGGACATTCCAGAGCCAAACCACAATACATGCACCTTGAAAAGCAGGGTGCTTGCTTGTTCCCGAGAGTGATTGTGTCCAACCTGCATTACTCAGCGCTGTCAAGATTCTATAGGAGACAGTAGTCTAAGTAACTGAAATTTAAGTGGTTTGGTTTTTGCAGTACTGGGGATTGAACCTGCACTGAGCTCCACACTGAGCTGCATCCTCAGCCAGCCCTTTTTTGAGGCAGTCTCTTTAGATTGCTAAATTACCCAGGCAGGGCTCAAACTTGGAATCCTCTTGCCACAGCATTCTGGGATTACAGATATATGCCACCATGCCAAACTAAGTTAATTAATTAATTTATTTAATTTATTTATTTTGGATACTCAGTGGGTATAGTTTACTTTTGCAGTGCACCCTGAAGACAGTTACATCTGCCTGTGACGCACCAGGTAGGTGTGCATGAGACGGGCTGGGCCTTCTGAAACCCTCCTCATGCTTCATGGGGCCCTTCCTTTCTACACAGACCAGTGGGTGCCACCTCTTGGATATTTTATTGGCATGCTATTTTCTGACAGCAGGTTTCCTGCTCTTTGTAGTCAAATATTTGGAATCATATTAGGTTAACAAACTGCAGGGAAAATTGTAAGGCTTGAGTGTAAAATGCCTACAGGAAAAGTACATGAGATTGCTGCGGTTCCTTATCCTGGCTGTCAAGTTCCTATACCTTCCTTTTGCTTTGTGGAGATGACAGTTAGTCTGGAACTATCTCAAATGTAGGAGCTCTTCCTAGGACCTTGGCCACTGTTGCTTAGTCCCTGTCTGAGACCTGTTTTCTTTGTTATGCTAATAAATCTGATTCCTTTCTACAGCTAATTAGATGGTGATGATGACCCCTGGCAAGGAGGAAGCTGTTGGAAACAGCTCGTAGAAGTTTCCCTGTCCAAACAAAGGATGGACATGGGAGGCATGGATGACAGAGTATGAGGCTTTGATTTTCTTTTTGCAAAAAGGGTGACCTTCCCACATGCAAGTGGGGAGAGGCACACCGAAAAAATGGTTGGTACTGACTTAAATCCCTAGGTCGCAGGTCCCTCTCCATGCCTCTTTCTATTGGCAGGATTCACAATCTTCCCAGAAGATCTAAGGCATTGGCTCAGGGCCAAGTTCATCACAACGTCATTACTCAGGGCCAAGTTCATCACAACGTCATTACCTTTAACCCTCCTTTCCCTTTCCGCCTTTGGTCACCTGGTCAGATAAGGTGCCAAAATGTAAAGATCTGCCATCTTGAACAATGTGCCACTGCTACTGCTAGGTGACACTCACAAAGCCAAGGACTAAAAGCTCCCTGTTAACTGTTGGGAGGTTACCAAGGGTGGAACAGCAGAGATACGGTAGGCCACAGGCTGCCAGGGCACTTCGTTTTGTCAGGTGCTTGCTCCACCAGTCCCAACAGGAGCAGTCTCAGGCCTGAGAAGTTGCTATGCGCTCTTTCCAGCCTTCTTTGACAGGAAGCCCTATAGGAACTAATTGTTATAAAGATGAATATTGAATATCTCTCAGTCATCTGTTCTTTTTTGTTTGTTTGTTTGTTTGTTTTTGAGACAGAGTCTTACTCTGTATCCCAGGCTGGTCCTGAACTCACTGTCTAGCCCAGGCTGGCCTTGAACTCATGGCATTCCTCCTGCCTCAGCCCCCCAAATGCTTGGATTATAGGGGTATGCCACCTTGCCCAACTGTATGTGGTGCTGGGGGATTGAACTCAGGGCCTTACACTTGCAAGACAAGCACTATAACCACTGTGTTATTCCTCCAGCTCTCTCAATCATCTTTTAAAAAGAACATTTGATTATTCTGTGGTCTTGCTGTTCTACTTTAACACAAAAAAATTAAAAAACATATGTCTATATAAAACTTGTACATCCATGTTTATAGCAGCATTTATTCATAACAGTTGGAAGCTGTGCACAACCCTAATTGCCATTCAGTTAGTGAATGGGAAAATAAACCGTGGTATATCCATCCATGTGGTGGAGTGTTATATGCCAACGAAAAAAGAGTAGGGTACCAAATATGTTACCTGAATGATGTCAAGGAATAGAAACCACATCTTTTCTGATTCCATTTATATGAAACATTCTGCAAACACATAATTCTACCAGTAATTTTTTAAAACATACAGATAATTGTCCGGGTTAACTTTGAAAATCTTCATCTGAGGTAACAGAGAGCTAATTGGAAGACAAGAGCATACTGGGATCACGTCAAAGTACAGAGTTCAGAAGTCTGGTAGCAAATACAGGTTTTGTTGTTGTTACTGATCTGGTTTGGTTTTTGTTTTCTTTTGTTTGTGTTTTTGAGATAGGGTCTTGCTGTGTAGCCCAGGCTGGTCCTGGAGCTTACTGTGTAGCCCAGGCTATCCTCAAACTCATGGCAGTCCTCCTGCCCCAGCCTTCTGAGTGCTGGGATTACAGGTATGCACCACCACACCTAGCTAATCTTTATGTGGTACTGGGGAATTGAACCCAGGGCCCTGTGTCTGTTAGACTATCTCTTTATTCACTGAACTACACTCCCAGGCCCAGTTGGGTTTTATTGTTAGGGTTATGTGGTTAGGAGACAGTGACCATTGGAAAGACAGATCTGAAGACCCTGGGGAGAGGGCAGTGGGAAGCAACAAGGTCAGAGGAGCCGCAGAGGAAGCAGCAGGACCAAGACCAATTGGAGTTGGGATGAGCCTCAGAAGGCCCTGGGGCATGCGCTGCCTCTAGTGCTAAGGGCAGGTGGGGGTGGGGGGGGGGGCATGAGTCACAGGGCAAGGAAGCGAGTGGCCAGGAAAGCTCACTTCCTTTGGTGTCAGTAGGCCCGGGGCAGCTGAAGCAGCAGAGATGCTGAGTGACCAACACATACCTGGCGCTTGGTCCCAGGCGGAACCCGGATGCTTGTTTTCCTTCCTCCTCTTCCTCATTAGTATTAGTCTCTGTTGTTATGTTACATGTCTGTAATCCCAGCACACCGGGAGGCTGAAGCAGGAGGATTGCAACTGTAAACTCAGCCTGAGCAACTAAGAGGGACCTAGTCTCAAAATTAAAAAGGACGGGAATGTAACTCAAAGTGAAGGCCTTGGGTTCAATTCCCAGGATATTTTTTTTTTTAAATTTTTTTAAAACTTTTAGTTGTGTATCTAACCTAGATTTAAATTTTACTTTTATGCATGTGTATGTGTATGTAACCAACCCAGGTGTTGGCACTGCGTTACATCCCAAGTTCATTTTTTTCGTTTTAATTTTGAGACAAGATCTCACTGTGTTGCCCAGTCTAGGGTCAAATATGGCGTTCTCCTGCCTCAGCCTCCCAAAATTCAAATGCTAAGATTACAGGTCTATGCCACAAGGCCAGTTAAATTTCACATTTGAGATTTATCCTTGCAGCAGTTTTTAGCTGATTATTTTGATGCAAAGCCAAATTGAGTTGCTGTGTGGAAGAGAAAGGAGCAGAGCCTTGGGGAGCCCTGTAGTCAGTGACTGAGGAAAAGGCCCTCTTGCTGCAGTTACTTCTCCTGCCCCTATCACATCACCAGCCCCAGGACCGCCCACGCGCTGCCTGAAGGCCGCCTCAGGAGCACTTCCTGCATATTCTGTCCACAGCCCATCCTCTCTGTGCCTGTCACGCTTAGACCTGTGACACAACTTGTTCCTTTATATTTAGAAACTTCAGAGATACTTTATTTTTTTTTCTCCCTCTAGAGAAAATAAGGGCCAGTTTTCTATTTCCTACCCTGAGGATATTACATTTGGCTGAAAAGCCAAATTATATTTAGAATCTCATTTCACATTTAAATAGTCTTCCTGTGTCTGCATATCTGCTGCGCTGGTTAAGTGTATGTTGGCGTAGCTGCTATGTTGACCAAATTACTGTATTGGCATTTGAACATTTAAAAAATGACTAGACTATTCTACACAATGATCAAAGAGTTTTCATCTCAGCCCTTTTTAACAGTTCTGTTTTGTATTTCTTGGGAGCTTGAGAAATTCAGCTTCTCTCCTTCTTTATACTTAGAACACAAACCAGGCACTGTAAATTTCCTCCAACGATATACTGTTACATTCTAAATTATGCAAGCATGTGTGACCTATTATGGCCTGTCAGGTTTTTTTCCTTGATTTTAAAAAAATATTATAACGAAAAAATTTAAGGAAGTTTTAGTATTTGTATAGGTGTATTGAATGTATATTTTATATGTGACCCGGTACAGTTCCTCTTTACTCAACGAGACAAGGGCAAAAGAAAATCCAGCAGGCCACAGGTTGGACATGCCTGCATCTAAAACTTTCAGGAAATTATTACTGGTGAGAATATGAAATTGAATTATTTTAGTGAAATAAGTGTAAGAGGTTTGAAATACAATCAACCGACGGAGATCAAGAAAAGAGAACCTCTCTTTTCTTTTTTGATGGTATTGCAGGCCTTCACATGGAGCTATATCTCAGCACAGTTTTATTTTTATTTTTATGTTGAAGCAGGGTCTCATTAAGTTGCTAACTTGGCCAGGCTGAGCTTGAACTTGTCACCTTCTTGCCTCAGCCATGCAGGGCTGGGATTCCAGGCCTGCTTCATCAGGCCTGCCTGGTTTAAGTAAGATTGAGACTGGCTTCTGGGTTTTGTCACAACCCAGGTACTCTGGAGGTCACCTTGGCTATGTCATCAAACACCACTTCTGAGCTCTGGGCGTGGAAGACCAGAAATTTCTCCCAGTCATTGAGAAAGTCAGTCACAGGCCTGGTGCTGCACTTGCTGTGCTGTCTTCTTCCTGGAGGAGAGGAAGCTCAGAGAGGGAACTGTCTCTGAAGGCATTTTGCAAAAATGTGTGTAACTTCAGTGATCAACGCACGTGTGAGAAAGAAAAAGAAGTTAAATCTCAAGTTCCTTAGCTGAGTACGGAAAGGGAAATATTTGTACATTCAAAGGACATTCAGGTTGTCATCACATCAATCAGTTTTCTTATGATAAACTTACATCAAAGACCAAATAAATGAATTGCTAAATCAAATGAACTTAAGTCTGTTATCACACAAGTAAATTACACATACACAATAGATACAATAAGCATACTTAGTTATTTCAGATTTTTTTAACTTTCACAAATTATTTACTCACATTTCACTAATTACTAACATTTTGCCAGATTTGGTTTATCATTTTATCTACCTATCCATCCATAAATTCATGCATACATATTTTTAAAGATTTTATACCAACTGCCCATGTTGAATATAATTTTTATGTTTTGCAAACTAATATAATATTGGAAATAATTATGAGGAAAGTTTCTCAGATTTTATGAGAGAACTGATACTGTTGGTACGATGCCAGTCAATTCAAATACCAGTCTATTTTTTTGTTACACTTTCTCTTAGATGTTTCCTTTCCACCATGTTCTTTAGTGCTGCTTGTCTCTGCTTCTCTCAAAGATTCCTTCAAGTATTTTCTGCAATGCTGGGCTAGTGGTCACAAATTTCTTTAGAGATTCTTGGTCATGAAAAATAGTTACTTTTCCTTCAATTTTCAGGGATCATTTTGCTCTATACAACAACCGGGGTTGACACTTGCTGTCTTTTAAAACTTGAAAGATTTTGCTTCAGGCTCTCCTGGCCTTTAAAGTTTACCAAAAAATCTGTAGTAATTCAGTTGGATTTACCATGGTAGACTAATGTTTGCTTTTCTCTTGCTGCTTTTAATATTCTCTCTTTATGTTGCATTTCTGAGGTTTTGATTATGATGTGTCATGGCAGATATCATTGCTGTGGATGCCAGAAGCCAGCCTTAGGCAGCTTCCTGGGCTACTGTTTACCCCTGGCATATTTCTGGGGCTTCTGGCCTTCCCATGGCCTCCTTTCAATTGCTGGGGCACTCTACCCTATATCAGCTACATTGAACAGGCAGGTTTTGACTACATTCTCAGCTTTTTAAGTGGGTCCACGAGGACATATTGTGCAACTCTGTTGCTTAGCTGCCATCTTGACCGGAAGTCTCAAGAGCTGTTTAATGTTTCTGAGGAAATGAGGCATTGTGCACAATGTGACTCACTTTCAGAATAAAATGTTGCATTTTAAGTAAAAGTAGAGCTTGTAAGAAGAGTAAGGCCCCAGCTTTCAGGACTTGTATAGCACTGATGGCTTTTCTGTAAATGCCTGAGTGAGAAAATTCCTAAGGAAGATTCAAGGACTCAGAATCCTGCACTGTTGAAGAATACGAAATCCAGAATACAGTGGAGATCTTGGCAAGCCTAGTGCAGTGCCATGCACCTCTGGTCCCAAGTACTGTGGAGGCTGATGCAGGAGGATCACCGTACTTGAGGTTTAGTCTGCTAACCTCACGTTACCTCACATGTACTAATGAAATTTGAATGAGTTGGCTGTTTTGGTTTTTTTTTTTTTAAATAATATGAAATACTCTGGTAAAAAAAAATAATTGCTAAATATTAGTCTTTTTTTCCAACAGCTCTTCTACACTTGCTCTTGCAGTGGTCTGTAGCCTGCAGGATAGGGCGGGGTGGGGCATGTGCTGTGCAGCAGGTTGTGGAGGACATCTTTGAAATAGCTGGCAGCAGCAGGAGGGGAGCAGGAGTGAAACGGCACCACTCCCAGCAGCCAGGTCCTGCCAAGGCCAAGGACCAGTACTGGCACACTGCCCTGTGTAGAACCTCTGCTCTAAGGTACAACAATAGAAATTGTGGTGTATAAGGACTATAACATTGAAAGTTAAGAATTTTAATTGGGGATGAGGCTCTAACTCAGTGGTAGATTGCTTGCATAGCTTGCACAAGGTCCTGAGTTCAGTCCCCAGTGCGCACGCACACCACACACCTGCAGGCACATGGCCACACACTCATGTACATACTTTGGTTCAATATATCAATTGAAAGTCCTCAGTAACTTGTCACTGAATTCATTATTATCAAATGATGCACTGGTATGAAAAGATGATTTACATAAATATTAATAAAATATTTGAGCTCTGAATGTATATTTCTAAAATGTTAAGAATGCAGTCGTTTTTAGTAGGAGCATAATATCTCAATGGAATAGTAAATTTTGTTTCCATAGGAAATTCTGTAACCTGGAAATTCCACAGAATTTCTTTCCAGGGAATTTGAACTTTTGGTCTATTTTTCTCCTTTTCTTTCTTAACCAATTTATTGTTATGTTTTGTTTTTCTTCCTTGCAGTTCAACAACATGTTGCTCTACTGTGTGCCCAGATTCAGTTTGGTGGGCTCAAAATTCACAGTGCGAAACAGAGTTGGACTTGATGGAATGAAAATTGTGGAAACACACAATGAAGAATATCCACACACTTTCCAGGTGTCTGGGAAAGAGAGAACGTTGGAGTTGCAGGCCAGGTAGGATAACCGTTCCTAGCATGGCTTTCTGAAGCATCACAAGAAGTACTGGAATAGAGTAGTTCCGAGGTTTGGTTCCCACATTCCTCTTACAGACCTCTGGAATCTGGTTGGATATTAATGGGGAGCTGGGGGTTCGGGGGAAGAGGATGTCACACCTTCTCTCTGAACACCACCACAGTGCTAGGGAGGAGATTGTGGTAACCAAGTTAGAATCTTGAGACTTGTAAGACTTGGAAAGTTCCCTCTCCTCTTTGCTCCTTTATTCTTCTTCTAACCACTTCTCTAACCACTGTGCTCTTCCTCCAGCCCTCACAGTGGCATTGCAAGTGAGAGTTTAAGTGGTAGTAGGCTCAGCTTTAAAGGTCGTATCTTTAGGACAGAAGACATCATTAGTCTGTCAGGTTCCTTTGTCTGCATTTGAAAGACTAAAAGCAGTTAACAGATAACTATTTTTCCAGGGCAGCAGAGCTGTGGGGCATGGCAAAGCAGTGGAGACATTTTTGCTGTTTTTATTTTTGAGACAGGGTCTCACTTTGTAGTCCAGTCTGGTCCTAAACCCACTGCATAGCCCAGGATGAACTCTAACTCATTGCAGTCCTCCTGCGTCAGCCTCCTGAGTGCTCCATGACACCCTCAGCTTGTGTGGTGCCAGGGAATCAAACCCAGGGCCTTGGTTTTGCTAGTAGAGTGTTTAACCACTGAGCTATTCCTCCAGCCCTTGTTTTGTTTTTGAGCCCAAAAATGGGCAGTAAGCAGAATCTCCCATGTGACTGATTCCACTGACATTCCTAGCACATTGCTGCACTCAAAAATAAATGCTGGGAAGGTGGGTACAGTCACAGTAACAAACCTCCAGCTGCTGCGTGCATATCCTATACCTGTTAGAATCAAACAGGAGGCATTCCAGCTGAAACTCACACTTGGCTGTGGCCCCCAAACCTGGCAAACAAACAGCTGCTCCCTGATATTGTTCCAAATATGCAGCTCTTACCCACCATCCACTTGAGGGGATTTTTCACAACAGCAGACAGCTCCATAGCTTCTTGCCAAGAAGAGAAAGTAAAATAAATAAATAAATAAATAAAATAAAAAATTGCCTTAATAGGAAAAGGGAAACACTACAGTCAAGGAAATATTGTCCCTAAGCAAAAAAATTGCTGCGCCCTGAAGTCCATCAGTCTTTGAAACCTTCCTGCAGACTGAAAATGCTGACATGATCCACTTCACTTTATCTTTGTGGCTCAGGTAGGATATTTCCTGAAGCCTCCCCAGAATAGGAAGATAAAATTAAATTGTTTCTCAAAGGAAACTCTCTTCAAGCTCTACAAGGTCTTAGAAAAATATTTTAGATTCTCAAATATACTTGTAATTTCTTCTCAGATAAGCTGTGACTCATTCGCTTTAAGGGCCTTCGTGTGTTTTAGAAATTCGGAAGCTTAGCAGTTGGGTTTCCAGTGTGTTGGTTGGACAGAGTCACCTGAGAGACACTACTTGGTGACGGTTGTCCAGCGAAATGTCAGGCAATGTACACGTGGGAGCTAACCTAACTCTTCCCATCAAAGGTGTGGGTACAAAGTCAGTGGGTTGTCTGGTATTGTGTTTATAGAAAATTAATTGCCAGAGATTCTGTTTAATTTTTTTATTATAATGCTTTCCAGGGCACCGCTGAATCTTCCAGGAAGTCAGCGCAACAGCCCAACATCAAAGCATAGTTTTATCTCCTAGGTGTAACTCACTAATGTTCTCTGCATTGACTTTAATTTTGTTTGTTTCAGTTCAGAGCAAGACAAAGAAGAGTGGATCAAGGTGAGCTGGCTTCTTTTTAAAATTTATTTTATTTTTGGAAACCTCACTACTTGTATACAAACATGCACATATCATTCTGTCTGTTTAATGGATAGTTCGCAGAACAAGCTCATTTAATTTCAGGATGATTCCCATCATAGGTGTTTATTTAGTAAAATATTAATTGGTTTCGATGTGATAATTTTAATGTGTGCTTTGAATTTCATTCCTATTGTAGGCCCTTCAGGAGGCTATTGATGCTTTTCAGCAAAGACATGAAACTTTCAGAAATGCAATTGCAAAGGATAATGACATTCAGTCTGAGGTTTCTGTAAGTTTGAATTAAATTCTTAACTTTAAGCCCCTTTATCTCTTTGTATTGGTGAAAGATCTATCTGATCGTTTTATTAGCCAACCTTTCCCTCTGCAGTGCCAGTTTCTGTTTAGGCAGAATGTCATGCTGTCCAGTTGTGAGTACCTCCTTCATGCTCCTTAAAATTCTTTTTTTTTTTTTAAGACAGGGTCTCACTTTATCTCCCAGAGCTGGTCCTGAACTCGCTATGGAGCCCAGCCTGGCCTTGGACTCACAGCAATCCTCCTGTCTCAGCCTCCTCAGTTCTGGGATTACAGGCATGCACCACCAAGCCCAGCTTATGTGGTGCTAGGGAATCAGACTCAGGTACTTAGCACTTGCCTAAATGCTTGCTAAGTGTCTTAGTTACTTTTTCACTGCTGTGACTCAATACCAACATTGATAAAGTTAGGGGAGAAAAGGTTTATTTTAGCTCACAGTTTCAGAAGGTCAAGTCCATTCAGGGGCAGCTGGCAGCAATGGAAATACATGGCAGAGGCAGAGGTGGAGGCAGCTTCTCACGACATCCCAAACAGGAAGCCGAGTCAGGGCAAGTTGAGACTGTTTCCCCAAGAAAGGCAGGAAGCAGCTTGTATATCTTTCCGTGTCTCAGCCCGGTGATCAGCCCCTCCTAGATCCAGGTGTGGAAGGTGTAGTAATCCAATTCACATGCCTGTAATCCACCCCTCCAGACCAGACCCCAATCTCCCAACAGCACATTGTTCCATAGATAATCTGTAACATTCAAATACATGAGGCTTTTGGGGTACATTCCAGACCCAAACCACAATACTAAGCAAGCACTATTACCACTCCAGACCCAGAATTCTTTGGCTTTTGTAGTGAGGGTGGGAGGGGTTACTCTGATGATTAAACCCAGGACCTTGCACTGAGCTACATCCTCAGATTTTTTTTCCCCCCTCAGACAAGGTCCCACTAAATTGCCCAGGCTGAGCTCAAATTTGCAGTCTTTCTGCCTAAGCCTTCCAAAGTTCTGGGATTACAGGAGGCCTGGTTAGATTTTTTGTTTATTTCTTTGTTTTCTTGGTTCTGGAGTTTGAAAAGATGACTTAAGGGCTGGAGAAATGGCACAGTGGTTAAAGCACCTGAGTTCAGTTTCCCAGCACCACATAAAGCCGAGTGTGGTAGTGCATGCTTGTAATCCCGGCACTCAGGCTGAGGCAGATAAATTGTCCTGAGTCCAAGGCCAGCCTGGGCTACACCAGTGAGTTCAGGACCAGCCTGGGCTACAGAGCAAGATCCTGTCTCAAAAAAAGAAAAAAAAATAGATGATTTAAACAGTATTTGAGTGTGACTTTAAAGAAATAATAAGGGGAACTGGAGTATAGCTCAGGGTTTACAGTATTTACCTAACAAGCACAAGGCCTTGGGTTTGAATCCCCAGCACCACATAAACCAGGCATGATGGTGCATGCCTGTAATCCCAGCACTCAGGATGCCAAAGCAGGAGGAGTGTTGTGAGGTCGAGGCCAGCCTGAGCTACGTAGTGAATTCTACAGAGTAAAACCTTGTCTGAAAAAGAAAAAAGGAAAGAATAAAGGGGAATTAGAATATTTTTCTATTAAAATTAAGTCTGCTTCTTTTATAGACTGCTGAGCTAGGGAAAAGAGCTCCCAGATGGATCCGAGATAATGAAGTGACAATGTGTATGAAATGCAAAGAGCCTTTCAATGCGCTGACGAGGCGGAGGCATCACTGTCGAGCGTGTGGGCACGTGAGTAAGGCTTCCTGATGGTTCTGTTTGCTAGGAGCTACATAAGTTATGTAAATCATTAGCTTGGAAAAAACAAAAAATAAATCAACTAATAAAATTATTTTGATACCAGTTATGCGCAAAGTACATGCTGGGCCTTGGAAGGAAACAAAGGTAAACAAAATGATCCCTGGCCTCACGGAGCTCGCACCATAATGGAGACAAAACAAGAATTTCATACTGCTGTTGATGGACTGAACAAGTGATCTCAAAGTTAAGACGGAAGTAGTGGTATTGGAGGTTTGGAACCAGGGTGACTACCGAGGAGGAAGGAGGAGCTGTGTTGGAGACAGTCCGTGTCTCCTCCCCCCCCCCCCCCCCCACTGGAGAGCGCTTCTCCAGTTGTGAGACTGCCCCAGCTGGGCATGGGACGGAACAGGAAAAGCAGGGAGAAGGGTGGAGTGAGAAGCAGAGAGAGCAGCCGCAGGCGCCAGCGCCTTCGAGAGTACAAGAATAGATGCAGGCTGTGGCACAGCTGTAAGTTCTGGCTTTTGATCGGAGCAGGATGTTCCACTATAACAGAAGGGAGAAGGGTGGGTGCGTGTGGAGGTGAGTGGGTTGGTGGAGGGGGATCATTATTTATTTTCATGGTAGAAAATGAGGAGCTTAGTGTCAACACTCTGCCATCCTGATGAGATCTAGGGCTGGAAAGGTAAAGAGAGGCCGGTCACTGCAAGCGACTTACGCGATGCTGAGACGTTTGGCTGTGACTGTGCAAGGAGCAGTTCCGAGAGCTGGCAAGGCAGAGTGATCAAGAATGACTGCCAGCGTTACTGTGCACGACTGAACAACTGGTGCTGTGCCTTTGACATAAGAAAAGAAAAATGGGGTTTTCACTTACTGCTTTGTTCTTTCTCTTCAGTTATAGCTAATCTGTTATCTTATTGCTTTTTTCAAATTTCAGTTTATTTTAATGTCCAAGGCTTTTTCCATGTCTGCCTGGTAATTTTACATAGTCTTTACTGTTTGCCACTATTGTTTCAAACATTTCTTACATAATTTTTGAATTGCTATTTAGCAATCCCAGTGTCTCAAAAAATTCTGAGCACTCCAAGTCAGTGAGTGTTTTTTTCCTACTAATTCTAGTTCACAGTGGCTTGCTGTACAGCCCAGGCTAGACTTGGACTCATGGCAATCCTCCTGCCTCAGCCTCCTGAATGCTGGATTGCAGTAGGCATGTGTCACCATGCTCAGCTGATAAGCTAGAAGATTTCAAACAATTATCCTAAAATAATTAGACAAACATCATTCACTGAGAAGTAAGTTGCCCTTGCATTATAGTTGCTTATCCATCGCCACTCTGTATGTGGTTATCGTGTGCCTGGTGGGCAGGCTACTCAAGTCCAATGTCCCCTGGAGTGTTAGGACTTAGTAATAGAGACAGATAATCACACGCTTTGCCATAGCTGTGCCATAGCTGTGTCCTTCCTGCCGTAAGGACAACTGTGAGAGGAGGACAGGCTCACGGGGTGCAAAGGGCTAAGGAGAGAGCCCAGGCGGGACGCCTTTCCAGCTCACTTTAGAAAGATATGGCTGAAGCATTCCTAATACAAAGTCTGAAATAGACCTGGTAGATACCAGAAGGGAGGGGCAGGCAGAGCCTCACAAACAGCATTCCCTCACCTTGCTGGAGGCTCCAAGTGTTTATACAGTTTTAGTCGAATAAAAACCTGCCTTTTATTTTTACTTTTTCTCATGATTACTTATAATAGATGTTTATTTAAACTTTATTGTCCTTTAAGTGTGATTGATTATTCACTTTTCATTATCCTTTTTTTTTATTTAAGGTGGTCTGTTGGAAGTGTTCTGACTACAAAGCTCAACTAGAGTACGATGGTGGAAAATTGAGCAAAGTTTGTAAAGACTGTTATCAAATAATAAGTGGATTCACAGAGAGTGAAGAGAAGAAAAGGAAAGGGATTTTAGAGGTATGAAATGTTAAGTGTTGAGTGTCTTCCTCAGATTCTTTATACAGGGACAAAATTCTAATCATGAGGAATACAAAGTACTTTTTTCAGTATTTAGCAATTAGATTCCAGTGAGCAGTTTTGTATTTTTGCTACATTTTGCTGACTTTTGAGAATTTGCTTGGTTCCATTAAAAGGGGAGGGGGGGGGGTTGCTGTGTTAAACAAAATGCATTTGAGAATGAAGTATATTTTTGTGGTAGCTGTAACCAGTTATCAAAGTATTCATTGGAATTTCCCCTCATGCCAAATTATACTACATTTTATTTAGAGGAAAACTTCTCTTTCAATTTCTTCATACGAACTTTGGAAACTAATGGATAAAAGTTTTCAAATTTTGATTAAAGCACAATTTAATTAACTGACAAACTCATCTTATTACACAGCTTATTAAGGGTCATGTCATGGCCATTGATAGTAATCTAATAACTGCATCATTACTGACATACCTCCCAAGTGAATTTAGATTCGGTTCAGACCTCTGTGCCTGGGAACTCAATGTAGTCTGAACCTGAAATGAGTTTTTGCATTCAAAGATAGTAAAATGTAGTGAGTGACTTATATAAGACCTTCATGATAGTAAACTGAGGGTGGTGACCAAGAGATAGGATCAAAGTTCTGTGTCCAAAGTCATAGGTACACTTTGCTTAATAAGAATTTCTACAGGTTCTATAACTTCATAGTAAACATTTACAAGTGAACATTAAAAAGTCATTTTTTTCTTTCTTTCTTTTTTCTTTTTTTTCCCCCTTTTTTAAAGACAGGGTCTCGCTCTGTATCCCAGGCTGGTTGTAAACTTACTGTGGAGCTCAGGCTGGCCTTGGACTCACAGCAGTCCTCCTGCTGTACCCTCCTGAGTGCTGGGATTACAGGCATGTGCCACCACACCTGGCTTTATGTAGTGCTGGGGAATTGAACTCAGGGCCTTATGCTTGCAAGGCAAGCACTTTACCCACTGTGCCATTTCTCCAGCACCCAAAAGTCATTTCTGTTAACTGCAAAAAGGACATCAGACTCCGGGGTCCATTTAAGGTTAAAATGTAGCCCCACAAACTGAACACATAATTCTGAATCGTCCTACGGTACTGTTTTAGTTATTTTTTTGTTGCTGTGACTTAATACCTGATACAAATTTAGGAAAGGAGCGGTTTATTTTAGCTCATAGTTTCAAATGGTCACAGTCCATTCAGTGGTAGTTGGCAGCAGTGGAAGTACATGGCAGAGAGAGAGGTGGAGATAGCTTCTGAGGACATCACACACAGGCAGGGAAGTTGAGACCAGTCCTAGTTCTCAAGGAAGGCAGGATGCAGCTTATATATCTTTCCAGGTCTCTGCCCAGTGATCAGCCCCTCCTGCATCCAGGTGTGGTCACTACACACCGTTAATCCTAACTCACATGCCTTTAGTCTTAACTGTAGTCCACCCCTCCAGACTAGACCCCAATCCACCAACAGCACATGGTTCCATAGACAATCCATAACATTAAAATACATGAGACTTTTCGGGGACATTCCAGAGCCAAACCACAATCGGTACCCTTGTATGGCAGACAAGGGTGTAAGCATTCTCAAGCAAGAAGGGCAAAAAGATATTGTTCACTGGCCTCCATGCTTCAAGACTTAATAGCAACAACTGGTGAGATTGACATGGTACAACTCAGAAAATGTATTTTAATCATAAGGTTAGGGCAATGATTATGAAATTTAATTTTTAAAAAGGCTCTAGTTTTCTAGGAAACCTTACACTTAGAGAAGAACTGATCATTTACTTATTAAATTAATTCATTTAACCAAATAAACACAGCGTGGAGTCCCTGAGTAGGAGGTAAGCTTGTTCGAGGACACAGACCACGTACATACCTGAGACTTAATGCTTTGTACTAACAGTGAAGTATATGTCAATAACAGCCAACTTTTCTATAAAATAGCCATGGAAAAATGGCTTAGCAGTTAAAGCGCTTGACTAGCAGGTACTAAGACCTGCGCTGAGTACCGAGTTTCATTCCCCAGCACCATAAGCCGGACATGGTGGCACATGCCTGTAATCCCAGCACTGGGGAGGGTGCAGGAGGATTGCTGTGAGTCCAAGGCCAGCCTGGGCTCCACAGAGAGTTCGGGACCAGCCTGGGCTACAGAGCAACATCCTGTCTCCCAAAAAAAAAGTCACAAATATGTTAGTTACTTTGTGTAAATTGAGAGGCCAAACCAAGCATATTATATAAATACTTAAGGAAATAAATTTTTATTGAGAAAATTCAATGTAATTCATTTTCAGTTTATCTTTAAGTTGTATTTTGTTTTTGTGTGGTTCAGAATTGAACCCAAGGCCTCCTCACTTCCTCAGGCCTTTTCTGTTTTGAGACAGGGTCTTACGTACTGCTAAATTGCCCAGGCTGGGTTCACGCTTATGTTCCTCCTGCCTCATTGTCCGAGAGTGCTGGGATCAAAGGTTGTGTGCCGCTGTTCTCAGCTAAGAATTCTATTCCTATTAACAGGCCTATATTATAAAACTCTACCTACTAAATAGTATTTTGAATTTTGCCAATAAAAAGTTGTTCTTTTTACATAAGTACTGTTATTACATCCTTAGTTTGAGCTCTTGGCCAGCAAAGACTAAAATATTTTCTCTTACCTGTTAAAGAAAAGTTTGTCCACAAATCTTCATAGTGCCCATTAGTTGGCACAAAGTAGGCCTCTTGTGTGTACCAAAATGTGTGACTTTACTGATAATACCAGCTTAAGGGTTTCAGGGATAGAACAGAAGCTTAGACTGGTTCATTTCTATGGTGTGTATAGCAAAAAATCATTTAGCTAAATGGTTTTGTTCTCTTTTTAACTATACTAAGGAAGAATAAAATGTGTGCGTGTGCGTGTGTGTGTATGTGTGTGTGTGTGTGTGTGTGTGTGTGTGTGTGTGTGTGTGTGTGTGTAGCTAGCTTTTCAAGGAAGGGTTTTCAATGATGATCTCAGGTACCAGCCCGTTGCCTCTTGCAATTCCATTCTTGCATTATTGAAGTGTTGGGGTTGAAAGTTCAAGACTGACCTGACTCAAATTCTAGCCCAAATGTGTGCCCTTGAGAAAGCGACTTCAAAACTGAGCCTCAGAGAGGAAATGGTAAGTCCTCCGTGTTGGTATGAGAAGAAAATTAAATAATACCTGTATCGGGCAAAGAAAAGTGCTTATGTATAGGCAATTAATAAATGTTTAATGATGAAAATTCAAGGTTTAGTAACACAAACGTTAAAGTTGACTTAAAATATTTAAAACAATAATTGCAAGTGAATCTTTTTTTGACAATCCAATTTGTTTCTTTTGTATAAACACACTGTAACTTTGTGACCCTTTCCTGGAAGCTGAGGTACTTCTCCCCTTGGCTTGGCTGTGTGTTGAGTCACTCCCCTTGTTACGTCCTTCCAGATCGAGTCAGCAGAAGTATCTGGAAACAGCGTGGTGTGCAGCTTCCTTCAGTACATGGATAAGTCGAAACCCTGGCAGAAGGCGTGGTGTGTGATCCCCAAGCAGGACCCGCTGGTGTTGTACATGTACGGTGCCCCTCAGGTACAGCCCACGGCAGCGGGACATGGGAGGGCATGCGGGCCGTGAATCCAGCATTCCCTGGGGAGACAGGGCCCAGGCACTGTCATGGGCCTCACTGAAATTAAAAAATAAAGAGTAACTAAAATAAAGGGGTTTTCCCCCATTTTATTGATATGTATACGTGCAAAATTTAAGGTTTACAATGGAGTTGAGCCTTTTATGCACATATATATCTTGTCAAGGTGACAAGGCCTTTCCCACTGTCCTTTTATCCCTCCCCCCCACCCTCCCTCCCTCCTTCCTCCCCTACCCGACCCCCCTGTTTCACTTTGTTTTTCGTTTGAAGAAACTTGAGAACATCATGCTTAGTGAAGTGAGTCAGAAGCATAAGGTGAAACATCAAATGGTCTCTCTGATATGAGAGTCCCAGAGCACAACTCTTATGGAACTTAAAATGAAGTTTTTAATCTAAGCAGATTATAGTCACTCTTCATGGACTTTCTGTGTCCCCTTTCTCCGTACTCCTCCTCCGTGAGCTGGGGAGGAGGATGGGAGGGGTGATGCCGAGGCAGGAGGAGAAGAGGCCTTTTCAATGTAGGAGACATAATCGATTTTTGGTTTGTTTTTGTGCCCTGTGGCAGGATAGTTGACCAGAAAGCAGCTTGAGAGGAAGGGGGCATTTGGATCTATCTTGGATTGATACTGTTCTGCAGCAACTTCCGGGTCAGATCTGTGAGGTCAGGTCCACGGGGAGAACTGTAAGCAGGCTCATGTGTCATAGCCAATGAAGGTTATCCGAGGCACAGTTCCTCCTGCTAATTGGAAAACAAGCCATGCCTGGCCTGTTAGCACTGGGAGCCTCAGGCAGGCAGACTGCAAGTTTGAGTCCAACCTGGGCAACTTGACAACTTAGTGAGACCCTGTCTAAAAACCAAAACTAAAAAAGGGCTGAGGCTACAGCAACAGCCCTGGTCCCCATGCCCAGTACCACACAACAGAACAGAAGCGCCTCTGACCAGTTATGAAGAGATAAAAAATGTGAGCATGTCTCCTGTATCTACATTAAAGGCTAGTAAAATTATATTAAACAGACTAAAAAATCCCAAAGCACATATTTTATTCCACTTATTTTTCCTAACCCCTTCCTAGTCCATACATAGTTGATGAAAGAATGAATCACCTAACAAAACACTATTTTATTTCTCATGCGTGCTAGCTGGCTTGGGTCAGTAGGAGGGCTATTGCTTCCTTCCCTTTTCCCGATGGGGAACCAGGTGGGCTTGCGGAGGGGTGCCCCAGGCTGTGAGTCCTCGCGGATGGCATTGGCTCTCTTTCTCCAGTTCATGAGTGAACAGGCATTGGAGTCTGTGGTAGGAAGAGAGGTTCTGTAGGAGCCAGGCCCACGTGCCTCTCGATCTCATGCACCGTGTTCTTTGCTCAGGACGTCAGAGCCCAGGCCACCATCCCGCTCCTGGGCTACATGGTGGACGATATGCCGAGGAGCGCAGACCTGCCACACAGTTTCAAACTGACCCAGTCCAAGTCCGTGCACAGCTTTGCTGCGGACAGCGAGGAACTGAAGCAGAGGTGGCTCAGAGTCATCCTTCTAGCAGTCACAGGTGAGACACCCCAAGGTCTGAATGAGCAGGTAGCCACCGTGGATGACCAGATGGAGCCTAAGAGCAAATCAGAATGCTGAACGGTGGGCCCACCAGCAGGTCTGGCCAGACGTTCCCAGCCCTCCTCCTTGTCGCTTAGCACTTTATGTTGGAGAATAGAGGCTCACGACTGCATCGGCGGGGATACCTCCCATGTGTGTGTGCTCTTGGTGAAATTCACGTGCCCAGCCATCTCCTGATAAAGTTTTGAAGTAATGTGAAACATGGAGCATTTTTTGCAAGCTTTTGCTTGAATGTGTGCTTTTGTGTTGAAAAAAATGTGGATTGTGTAACCACCAGGTGAGAATGGGCCACTGTCATTAGGATAGTCTGCGTGGCCTTCTCTTCCACAGTAGGACCTGTAACAGTTTGAAAGATATACCTCCATGTTGCCAAAACAGACCCATGGTGAAAAATACAGGGACAGCTTAGGGTATTACGGTAACTTATTTAGTTTATAAATCTCAAGCTGCATAAGTGATGTATGTTCTTTTAAAAAAAAAGACAAATTGTGGTGTTCATACTTTTGACTTATTAAAATACTTGTTTTGTATAAATACTCCTAAGAGTACAATATCGAAGATACATACCAATTATCTGTATATAGTCTTAAATATAAATATATACACTATACATGCTTTTCTCCTCAGCTTTAGGTTCACATCCATCTTTAATTTATTTTTTAACTTTAAAGCATGTGTTACCTTGGAATCAAGCAATGTGTTCTAAACTTAAATGTTTTGGTGATTTATGTTTAACTGATTGGTATTTAAGGGTATTGATATTTTTATAATAAGAAAAAGTAATTTATGTGGCATGGGCTCTATTAGTGGATTCCAGGAGTATTTTTAGAGTACTATTTTTTTTTTCTGTGCCTATTTAAAACAGTGCCTCTCTTAGAAGGTGCTATTAATACATGTTTAAATATCAAATGAGGATTTCATTCAGATTTCATTCATGTCTCAGTCTGAATTCTGAAATTAAAATGCCTTTTGGTCAAGGGGATAGTCAAAGGTGGATGAGTTATTTTACCTTTTACAAGAATATAATTGCTGCAGTTAGTTCACATCAACATGTATGCGAATCTTACCCACACTTGAACTGCGTAAGAGTCCCAATCTTACACAGACCCAGGATGTAGGGAAACTGCATTCATTGTCCTGTTTTCCTTCTCCATTGACTGTTATGCATGATTAAACAAGGACTCTATCAGGAGCACTTCCAGAACTCTTGAACCTGTTCTTTGTCAGCTACGAGACGGATTTCTCACAGGATAACCTAGGAGGTTGATAGGTAGTAAGGAAGTTTATGTTCAGCCACTTCCCCAGGGAAGAGAGGGAAAAACAGTGTGGGGGGAAAAAAGCAATATTATAATGGCAGATTTTCAGGATCAGAGAAAGTGCGATTTCTTGTCAAAGGCTGGTTGTCACTATATGGTACTTGTGTTTGAAATCTCACATTAAATTGGCTATTTAATTCAGTCCTTTTGTCCAATTAGATCTTTCTCCCTTTCCACTGGCATATCCCATGCATGATCGCTTTTTATTCACCAGTCTGCTCCACATCCCCAAAAATGACCCCGCCATCCTCAGTCTTCAAGGACCATTTCGTAATTGGAAAATAGGCTTGCTTACTCAGAATTCGTGGCTGCCACACTTTGATCCAGCCCCTGTTGCTGTAAGAAATAGCTCTTGTTTTGCTTCACTATAAAGGAGCAAGGAAACCAACTGTAGCTTACATCATGAGAGGACACCAGCCCTGACTGTGAACATGAAACCAAATGTTTGGAAAAAGAAAATTAGCATCTGATGTGCTCTGGAATCAGGCGAAGCCAAAAGACGTGTTGTATTGCTTCTCTACTAGCGTCCAGCTGTGTGTGTGTGTGTGTGTGTGTGTGTGTGTGTGTGTGTGTGTGTGTGTGTTTTCAGGTGGTAGTTGAGAAAATTAAACTGTAAGTATAGATGATACTTTGATTTCCTTAATCTCAAGAAAAGAGAAGCAATAAAAATACAGAATGATTATCAGATGAAAATGATTTTATATATGATATGTGCATGGAACAATGAAGTGTGTACCGATTAAAAGACTTCCAAGTCAAATTATTTTTGAAAACTGTTTGAGCAGGAAGATGATAATCATACTTTCCCTCCTGCTAAGTTCTTCAGGAATAGAAGTAATATGGGCACACTCAACATTAGGTTATCAAAAGAATACCTATTACCAAGCTGTTAACATTCATTATTGTTAACTTTTCTAAAATGGGAAAATGAAGATGTCTGGCTATGCAAGCTCCATCTTCCCTTTTTACCCCAAAGCACAAAGAGAAGGAGTAAAGTAGCCTTACTCATTTCTGTCTTAAAGAATCATAACTAGCTTAACCTGGAGTAAGGTAAGAAAACTCTTAGGCTTTTATTAAGCAATTAACAAACCAAAAGACAACAAAGGGAAGTTGGCTAAAAGATGAATTCTTTTCTTGTCTTCTCTGAGACCCCAGAACTGTCGTAACAAATTGAGCCTAAAAAAAAAATCAGTGATTGCTCTCTTACTAAAATGAACATTCTGTGTAGATCTTCATTTGTTATTTTTTCACATTTGGTGCTCTCCAAAGTCATCTTTCCTTTAAAGGGCCTATCCACCAAGTGTAAAGATAACTTCTTTCATACAACTGCTATTCATTAGAAAACATTCCTATTTTTTAAAGTTCAAGTTAGCTTTCACCAAAGGTCTACCATTTGGTAACTTAAGTGTGAGACATGGTGCAGACTTTTATCTCAAGGTTTTAAGTGGAGCTCAGTAGTGAAAAATGCCGCCTGCCACTTTTATAACAATGCCACCTGCGGTGTCATCACACACAAAGCAATACAGCTTTTCTGGCATGGTTTGACACAGAGGCCCCTAGCCCCGAGCACAAAGCATTACCTTGCTGGAAGTGATGTGATAATATAAATGGCTAAGTCCCTGGAAGAGCCTTGGGGGTGGGGGAGCACTTCTTGGGTCCAAATACTACCAAAAGCGTTTTTACTCTTTCGCCAAGGGTTTGGAGAGTGGAACAAAGCACATCTGCTCGTTGTATCAAGCTACATGTTGGTTTCCACTCTGCATATACGTTGTCATACACCAGTATACTTATCCTCACATGAGTGACCTACCCTGAATTTTTTAAATTATCAAATTTTTTGTAGGAACTAGCTTTTCAAATTTACCCATGAATTTTTTAAAGAACCTTCTTGCTGTAGCCACTTGGTACTACAGAGCTGTTAATCATCCACGGATGCCTTCTAGAAACCTTTTCTTGATAATACTTTCAGAAATTCATGTTTTTACTTTACTTTTTCTTATCTCTACTTTGTGATGACAGGGTGGGGATTTTTCCCCCTTCAAATTTTAGATCTCACTCATTTCTGTCCAAAGCCTTAAGTTATCCTGAGCATACTGTCACGATACTTCCCTACTCTGTGTCCTGAGGACTGGGCACCAACAGGAGCCGGAAACTTTAGGGAACGGAGATCAGGTGAGACCTTTTTGCAGGTAGAATTGCTCTAGTGCAGAGTGGAAAGTGAACACCAATTCCTACATCACATGATGTTTGTGTTAGTGGGTCTGAGCTCAAGCACATGAGTTTATAAGCTAAAGTGTGAAAGGCAAGAAGATCTTGCGGCTTTCAGTTCTTCAGTGTTGTGTCCTTCAAGAATGTATTGCTGTTAGAACTGTGGCTTCCTGGCTTCTGTGCTTAGGACTGTCTTGACACCATGTTGCTTCTTCCCTCTTCCCTGGTTTTAACAGAATCCAGCTACTTTTTTATTTTCATACTCCTGTCTCTAGATTTAGACAATTGAGTGTAAGAGACCATGAGATCTACTCAAAGAACCCTTTCAGTGAATTCATGTGTCTGTGTACATATGTAAAAAAAATGTTGATTTTCAATTCTCCTTCCATAGGAATTAATTTTTATAGAAAAAATTTTAAACTTAAATATTTAACATAAATTATTTACGTGGATTTTCAATGTATAATTCATCTGCATACCTCTTCCGTGATCATGTTTAGTCATGGGAAAACACCTTTGCTTTCCTTACAAATAGGGAAGAGAGGAGAATAGAAGACAGAGTGAAAAACAAGAATGAACAGAACAGTAGACAGGAAGGCTGCTGGTCTCCAGAGCAGAGCCGCATATGTGAGGAGGAGAGCATTCAAACTGCACAGGGATTAGACACCCTGAAGCCCTGTACATGGGTGCTCATGGGATCTGTTGCCCTGAGGCTTTGACAGCAGTATCTTATCATTGCTTTTTTTCTTTAGGCCTTCAAAAAAATTATTTCAATCTCCTATTTTCTCTGCTGTTTACTGAGGCAAAGCATCCTTTAAAATCAGTCCTGGGACTAGGTAGGAGTGTAGCTTAGCAGTTAAAGCACTTGTTTAGCAAGGACAAGGTATGAGTTCAATTCCCCAGCACCACATAAGCTGGGCCTGATGGCACACTCCTATAATCCCAGCACAGGAGGCTGGAGCAGGAGGAGTGCCGTGAGGCCATCGTAGTCTACACAATAAGTTCAGGCGCAGCCTGAACTACAGAATGAGACCCTGGGGGACAGGGGGTAGGGTGCAGAGTTATGGTCTTCTACCTTCTAAACTGCATTTGGAAAAAAAAATGCAGTGTCTTTGTTTTGAGATGAAATAGCACAAGGCTTCTACAAGATAGCTAACTTGTTGGGGACAGAGAATTACATGAGGGTATATCCCTTTTTCTAAAATTCATTGTGGTAGGTTTAGTAAAAATTTAAACCAAGAAATCTTTGTATATTTTAATAAGTGAATACTAAATACATTGAGTGAAATATAGGTGCGGGAAGAAACAGTAGTCTGTGGGGACCCAATGTAACAACTACACTGTATATCATATGTGGACATTGGAATGTATCATGGGGGTCGTCTTTCACTAGCAAACAATCATATCTATATAGAAAACTTTTTTTAAAAAGACTAGCATTTCATCTTGTGACAAGTGACTGATATTTAAAATTAAGTATTATCTTGATTTTTTTATTCATTGACTAAGTTTGAAAAGGTATGTTGTCAGAATTTTACAGTCAACTCTAATGTGAAAAAGTATATAGTTTTTCATTTCTAGCTGTATGAATGTAAAATACTTGCAGATAATGTATATATTGTGTAACATATGTATATTTGGTCATAAAGGCAGTTAATGGAAAACATTGTAAAATTAAGCACTTTAATTTCTATTAAATATTAAACATTTGTATCTTGTAAATAAACACATCCTTAAATCATGTTTTAAGGCTTGGGTGTGATTTGAGCTAGTGTTCCATTCACAATGATTTTAGTTTCCTGCTCAGAAAAAGTTACCGATGCCCCTCCAAGGGGTGAGCAAAGGGGAATGAAAATACCCAGAAGTCTTTCAAGAATAAAGCATGTACAGGGCCTCAAGTTCCCTGTGTGTGGGAACGATGGTTTGTCCTCCTGGTGACAGCTCCCATCTAGGTCCCCAGGAACCAGCTAGGGTGCTGCTGCCCGCCCTGGGAGGTAACTGCTCTACACGATCCTTTACGTTCTGTGGTCATTATACGGTGAGACGCTCATGGGGGAAGATCACAGAACAGTTCTCTTTGTGCTGTTAGTGATCATGACCTTGGATGACTTTTCTGAATCTCAGTTATAAACTCCTGTAATCATTCCAAAAAATAAGATAAAGCTCTATACAAGTAGTTCTTCTCGGCCGAAGCAGGTGATGCAGACCTGTTATCCCAGCACTCTGGAAGGCTGAGGCAGGAGGATTACAAGTGTGAGCTCAGCCAAGGCAACTTAGTGACTTAGACTCTGGCTCAAGAAAACAAAAATGGGCTGGGGTTGTAGTTCCGTGCGCAGACCCTGAGTTCCATCTTCAGTACCGAAAACACACAAGGCAGTGCTTCATGGCGCATCGAGCCATGCCCCAGCCCGGAGTTATTTTATTGGCTTTCTATTTATAAAAATCCAAGGGAACTTAAAGTGTGACTTCATACATAAAGCATCTCCACAGAGGCTTTTCAGAAGTTTAATAGGTTTTTGTAGACCATCAAGGGCTAGCTGACAGTTAATTGATACTTAAAAGTGATTGGCATCAACTAAGCATGCCTTAAAATAGTCATTGTCCTTGAGTCATCCACGCGGCATGATGGGTCTGCATTATCCTAGAGCGGGAATGTGCTGAGGACCACCAGCGGGACGCAGTCTGGGCCTCGTGTATACGTGGGAGTCACCGGGCATCTCAGCAAAGTGAGACCGTGACGCAGTCCTAAGAGTCAGGCAGGGCGCAGCCCCACCTCGTGGGAGCAGGGTGCTCACGGGGAGAGGAAGGATACATGCTAGCTTTGTCCTTCCTCCCTTTCTCGGCTTCGGGTGCCATGTCATGAGCGGCTTCTCTCCAGCTAGGCCTCGGCCAGTGTGTCCACCCTTGCCGACTACTATGAATGGCCGGAGACCTGAAACTGTGATCTAAAGTAAACCCTTCCTGAGGTTGGAGGAGTGGCATGGCGGTTAAAGAGTTTGCCTTGCAAGAGCAAGGCCCTGAGTTCGATTCCCCGGCACCACATAAAGCTGGGTGTAGTAGTGTACACTGTAATCCCAGCACTGGCAGGCTCAGGTAGGTGGATTGTCCTGAGCCCAAGGCCAGCCCGGGCTACAGAGTGAGACCCTGTCTCAAAAATAAATAATTGAAGTAAACCTTCCCTCATTTCAACTGTCAGTGTTGGCTATTATGTCCCCACGACAAGAAGGCAACTCAGATACCAACCTGCCCCCACTTTTATTTCATTTTTGATTTTGATACAGTCTTATAAGTTGCCCAGGCTCACTCAAGCCTGACTCCTCCTGCCTCAGCCACCCAGAAAGCTGGGATTACAGGTTTATGCCACCAGCCCAGCAATATTTTTCAAAACCTTGTTCGATATTAATTTAAGGTAAAGGAGTTAGACTTGTGGGGGCAACTGCCAACTTTTAGTGTATTTTGGGCTTTTCAGTTTGGGTGAGAGAATTGTATATACTTATTATTTACACCTTAAAAAGATAGAAAGTCATCTGGAAGCCTGTTTTTTTTTT